>JACWFM010000066.1:0-423014 GCA_019775565.1 Melanodothis sp. VS III C KN 2
TGAACACATACGACCATAGGTCAGTGAAAACTGGGCATCCCGTCCGCTCTGCCATACATAAGCACTGAACCGGGCGACTAGTACTAGAGTGGGTGACCATCTGGGAATCCCGCCTGTTGTATGTTTTTGTCTTCTTGACTGAGACGCGCAGAGTGGAAGACTCGCAGCCTTTTTGTGGACCGATAGGTATGGTGGAGTCGTTGTATGTAAGGTCCATGGTAGTGGGTGTAGATGTTTGCGGAAGCTACGATGAGTGGATCGCGATGCCTGCATCTGTACTATTAGAGGACATGGATAGAAGGCATCGGTAACATTAGAAGCAAACGCATCCTCCACGAAGCGAGTCTGGCTCACACGGCAACTGCTTGGCATCATGGGCTGACATTGCGTGGACAAGGATTGACAATCTTTTGAGATAACGAGACGGTTGTCACTACGAGCGATATAGCCTGCGTGTGTCTGTAAAGAGAAGTATAGAATACAAGCACATCAATCTAAGCGTACCATACATACATCGTAACAATGAACCCCCAGTAGAAATAGCCTCCCAGTTGTGAATCACACATACGCAATCAACGCCCATCAACAATGCTCAGTGTTTTGCCCGAGCGCTGGAAACATCGTCCTGCCAGCTACGTCATTATGGGATGCAAGATAGTATGACCATAGAAAGTACTTACCAGATGCTCAACCATTGCCACGAAGAGATCAAACCATAATGCAGACCCACCAGCCATCATCTCCGCTTGCATAGTGCCGCTGCGTTTGAATGTTGCGCGGCTGCGGATGATAAGTGCGAGGTAGTGTGCACGTAGACTAGAGTCTGACGCTGGTGTGTGAGAGTATGCGTAACGGGCGGAAGACAGGATGGTGCTGGCGTGTATGCCTGACTGAAGGCCTTGCTTCCTTATTGCAAGAGCTTGTAGGTGAGGGAGGGCGAAGCGATGGGCGGCACACTGTTGCTCAATCGTCAGTGTGGTGTTCATGGGTTTACAAGAGCGCATGCACGTACGTAGATGACTGTGTCTTTCAGGACGCTCGTGCCATTGTACTTCACAGTGGCATCGGGCGTTTGGCCTTCGGTCTTGCTGAGGTAGAAGCTCTGACGCTTCTTATCGTGAGCCAGGTGCGGCGTGTAGTCTCCTTTGTACAAGTACTCTAGCACAGCCGAGAACACCTCTGGGTCTTCGTTGGCAAGTTCGATGCGTTTGTTCGCAGCTTCGAAGAACTGTGCACGACAGGCTTGTGCAAAGTAAGGTGATTTGCTGAGGACGTCTTCGTGAGCTGCGAAGAGACGTTGTGTTGGACCGACCACTATTGTAACGATGGAGGAGTTGAGTGGGCTATGGACAAGTAAGACAACGTAATAGACGGTGAAAGACAGGACTCACGGCGATGTTGGTGTGTATGGGCTCTTCTGCGACGAGGGAGAAGCCTGCGATGCCGCCTGTGCTATGATTCTACTCGCCTTGTTGAGATCCTTGAACGACCTCTGCTTCTTGCTGCTTGTAGACTTGCCAGCTCGATAGCCAAAGCTCTCTCGGTGCGACCGGCTTTTGCTGGAGGAGAACATGGCTGCTCACATGGATTAAAACGATTGTACCACCAGAAGGACAAGACAGAGGTACAAGCAGCCGCCTCCACCAGAGATGAAGGAGGAGGTATATGTACGCTTCGGTACCTAGACCACCGCACATAAATGGCCTCCAAGGATCCAGCAGCTCGGCAACACCACAATCACGCCCTCCCACACCTCCTCTCATCTCCCGCAGATCTCGCCCCTTCCACTCCCCCAAGCGACACACCACAAACGCAGTGCGTATCGTAGCATACGAAAGCAGTGACAACGCCGCCCGGCGACGGCGGTCCGACCTGCAAGTACCAGACGCGTGTCCAATGAAGGCGCGACGCGAACTCCACGCGATATCACGGGACTGCAATAAGGCTCAGCGGTGCTGAGTCAAAGGACGAGCCAGAGCGGCAGGGGGTCCGATAGAGTGGTTTGTAGCTCGCACAGCCAGCGTGGCGTGCATGGTGCTGTTTCACCTTTGCCGTTTTCAGGCGGAGAGAAGAGTTATTTGCATATGTGCCGTTTGGGGTATGATCGATGCGCAAAGGATACCTTGGACACGATCAAAGCGTCGTGCAGATGCAGTGATCAAGCTCAGGGTCGTATGCCTCGGATGCGTCTGAATGTGTTCATCATTAGGCAGCAGCCAGAGCATGGGCACGAAGGCGAGCAGGGCATGGAGGTTATGTTTGCCTTTAACGATTGCAAGCCATCGGGCTGGGCCAAGGCGCTAGCTATGCAAGCACTCTATCGCTGCAAGGGACCAGCAAGAGTCACCCCAGTATTCTCCGACTATCAAAGGTTGTTTCTTTTGACCCATGTGGGCTTTGCGTTGACGTTGCCGCTAAGAATCTTTGATTCGGCAATCTGTATCAGTCTCTGCAAAACTCGAGTCCAGGGAGCTATCGTGCCTGAAGCGTGCTTGAACACATCTAGTAATCACGGAAGGCGGAAGCGTGTCGACATTAGAGATTGTAACCTCATAGCTGACCATGTATGTAATTGGAGACGACACAGTGACATAACCACAGCAACCAGCTACATTACCGACTGCCAACGCCAAAAAACCCCCCCCCCCCCCTCTGTCCATCAAGTCGATCATCTGTCCGCAATATTAGCAAGTTTTCGCGCATTCCACACCAAAGTCAGTACCATCGGGCCTCTTGTCGTTTGGCTTCACAAGTTGACGACGACACATATACTTGAGCCTAGCGTGGCGCTCGTCTGTAGGTCTAGATACGATCCATCTGTAGGCATTACGTGTAAACACCGAACAGTTCTTCGTCACGGTAGAGTTGTAGGCTTGCGACCCAGACTCACCATGATATTCGAGATCACTTCGTGCTCTGCATCAATATCGATACTACCGGGAGCACTGGAGGTTTTAGACGTACAGGGAGATGTCATTTCGAGAGCAAGTCGTTGATGTTAGAGGAACGATGCACACCGACTGGTGCTTGTCATGGGCGGAATGATTGGGCGCAACGTCGAATGTCTTTTCTGGCTGATAAGATGGCTATGCATGGCAAGGAATGTTTGCTGGTAGGACATTGAGACCACAACAGGTTCGGTCATAGAAAAGATTGAATCTCTAAGATATCATGATCCACATGTCCCTGAATCGACCGTGAAGCTATACCCTGCTGGAATTCGCTCCCAAAATATAAACCACAGCCAAGTCGCGGTAGACATGCCTCTTTTCTCTGCAATCACCTTTTGTCGTTGTGCGCCCAGCAGGGACGGTGCTGTGCTTACCGCTTTGCGTGGTTTCAAGCAAGCGGATAAGTGGCTCCATCACAGGATCAACAAAAGACATTCCCTCGTGTTGACATCTGAAAAACTCCCGTAGACCATCCCGAAGAGCAACGCTATCGGCAGACGTCCAGACACTACCAGGCTCGTCTTCGAAGATGAGATCATAACTTGCTGCAAGACTCCATGCATGGAATGCAGGATTTGGCTGTGATTCTGTTCCACAAGATGCGATGGTGTTCTAGTTTGATGCCCTCTGAAGCACGAAGTGTGCAGGCACGCGCCTCTTCATCTTCTGCCATGCAATCGCTGTCCTATGGCAAGAGATGTTCCGTGGTCGAGTGTCATGTTCGGATGTTGGCCCAAAGTTGTACTGATTCTCCTGCCTTTCTTTCGCTTCTGTGGCACAGTCTGCCAGAGCTACCACAACCTGTGCATGTCCCATCCGCGACGAGGTTCTGGAGATGTGATCGAGTACAGCTTGTTCGAGTTCGTTGGTCTAAAGCTTTATGCACACATCGTACACAGCAAGGAGCGATTTGAGTGTCTCGATGTCCTGAGCTCCAATGGCGTCGGTTGATGGGATCGCGGTTCCACCGATGAAGTCGATTGCCTTGATAAAAGCTTCCTCGTCTGCGCTTGGGATCTTCGCGTTCAATATTGTAGGGATTCCGTTATGATCTGTCGCACTCAAGGCACTCTCGAGATCGCTCGTGTAGAACGGAATCTTCTCAAGGATATGCTGAGGGACCAAGATCGAGGTGTTTTTGGTACAGGGAACGGTAGTGGTGCGACTGTATCTGTCTGGCTTGCTCATTGTTCCTTCAGAGGATTTCTTCAGGGCGATCGGTCTGAAAGGGAGGGCGCTACTTCGGTATTAGATATCTTTTCGCATACTAGAGCTTTGCCAAGGTGACTTACTCGGTGGCCCCAATGGATGCATCGTCTCCATCACGTTCCCGGCCGTTCGAGGTGCGCCTACGTTTGACATCCGGGTTTTCTGCGCCCTTTGCGACACGGGCAGGACGCATTTTGCATGGCATCGTGAATCGGGAGTGACGCCGTTATGGTGAGTTCTGGTGTCGATCCAACGGTGGTCACTGATACATGGTATTCGGGGCTGATGATTTAGGTTGCTGCAGGAAAGGAGGGTGCCGATGTTGACTGCAAGGAAGTTGCATTCAAGAGTGAAGGTGCGATACATAGTCGAGCCTCGGCCTCGATGCTCGGTTCCACTCACTTCAACATCGCTCAAAAGTGAGGCTTGGGCCAGAACTTACCATCATTAGAAACTGTCTAGTACGGTGCAAACCTCTCTTCCTTCTTGCTCTTCCTCTTCGATTTCTTGGACACAGATCCGGCACTCTTACCCGCCTCAGCACTCTCTCCTCCACCAATTGCCCAGAGCTTTATCAACCCATCCTCGCCGCAACTCAGCACGTTGCCCGCATCCACAAACTTCAGATCACGCACAACCTCCTCTCCGTGCGCACCAGGCAGCTCAATCGTCTCCCCAAACTCCCAGCCCGGGCCCTTCAGCTGTGTGATCTCTAGCGTCTGCTTATCATTGTGTCCATACGCAAACACAGGATCAGCCATAAAGGCCTCCTTCACCACATCAATAACATACATGCACCCCAGCTCAGTCCGCACGTCGCCGAACTGCTTCACAGGTAAAGCCTCCTCCTCCGCAGTCCCAGTCTTCTCCAGCCCATACACCCAGAACTGCTCGTCCGTGCTGAGCGCGTAAACTTGATCTTCGGTAAGGAAACCAGCACAATGCACCGCGCTGCGCGGATTAAGGACTTGCATCAGCGCGTCCTCTTCTTCCGCCACCTCGGCATCAAAGACCGACACCAGTCCATCCGTAGATCCCGACAGGAGCAAGTTCCGCTGCGTCGGATGCCATTGCAGCTGTGTGATTGAATCCGTGTGGCTCTCGACGAAACTCCTCACCGGCGCACCCGGGCTGCGCAAATCGTAGACCAGCACACTCACATCGCCGAGACCCTCTTTCGTGCTCTCCGTACCAGCAGCGAGAAAATTGCCAGCGCAAGCTAGAGCTGAGAAGCCGGCGCCTTTGGGCTCGCGGATTTCGAGGATGGGTTTGAGCGATGGGTTTCTGGGGTCCCAGAGGCGGATGACACCGTCGCGGCCGGCAGTGAAGAGGTTTGTGCCGTCTGGTGCGGTGATGAGGCATGAGATGCCTTTGTGTGCGGAAGCATATGTGCGGGTCACGTTGAGAGTAGGGATGCTGAAGATCCGAAGCGAGTCGTCTGAGCCGATGGTGGCGTAGTCGGAACCGGTGCGTGCGAGCGTGTAGAGGTAAGTATCCGGTGGCGTGGAGAGGCCAGACTTGGCCAATTGCTTTGCAGGCATTGTGTTAATTGTTCAAGAGCGATTTTCGGATTGCACGTTCTGCTCTTTCTGATTTGCCAGTATGGTCGGAAGAGCTGTGTGAAAATATTTTTCTCGTGATGCGGCAGTCGGGGTCGAGTTAAGTAGACTTTCTCAAATCAATCGAGCCTCGCCGTCTAAGTAAGCTAGCGGTGACGACTAGCGAGAGGCGTAATGTTGTCTTGTATTTGACTGGGGGTTCTTATATAGAGAAGCTGGGAAGGGAAGGTTGGTATGAACTGATCAAGCCAATCAGCGTCAAGCTCCAGCGAATTACATTCCCGCTACAGGCTGCTCGATCAATTTGATATAAGGCTATAACACAAGAGCACGAGCAAAGACATGTCAATACTGCTTACCTAATAACCTTCCGACTTTAAAGCAGAAATCACTGACATACTCACGTTGACTGGACCGCTTGCAGCTCAATTGTTGAGACTTTTTCATGAAGTTGTGCTCAAAAAATACCTTACAATTCGCCTGCTTTTGCTCTCTATCATAGCCTTCGTGCATCCTTCTTCCACAACCGCCCGAATTGTACCCGTTTTCCATCGATTCTGACATCATGGTATCTCTAACGAAAGCAATCGTGGCCGTGCTCCTGGCTTGCCCAGGCATCTCAGCCGCCGCCCTTCCTGCCAATGACTACCCTCCTGCCGACGATTCCCTCCTGTCTCTCAATGATCCACTTTCTCGCAACGAGACTCAATCTGCCAACGACGAACCGAAGAGAGAGGACTGGAAAAGTGCGTCCGTCGCCTGCGAATGGGATTACAAAGGGATCATGAACACCTACAAAATCTTGGGTGAGGGCTGGGTACAACGCGAAGAAGAAGTCGAGCGGAAAACCAAGACAGCTGCCGACAGGACCGGATTGGTGACCAAGTGGAAAGTAAAGCACTTTCCTCCTGAAGGAAACAGGAAAAGCACAGTTGAAATCACTGTAAGTCCTCTTGCTTCTGGTTTCGTCGCTTGTCGATGGTCTCTTCACTGCCACTAGATCTGTGAAACTGATATTCTGCAATGTAAAGTTTGCTCTTCCAATCGGCACGTCCACAAGAATCGAGAAACACCTCGGTAAAGTGTTCCGCAAGAAGATCGACTGCGTCAGGGTCTAGGGGTGGTCCGGTCCAGCCAGTATACGGAGTATCGGTTGTCAGAATTTTGATTCTAATGCGAGTGTTAAAAAACGACGAGAAGTGTCAAGATCAGGATGTCGGACTACGAGCTAGCAGAATGCAGACCGTGGTGTTGCGACAGATCACGTTGCCGACACGGGATGTCAGATTCTCAGCTTTGTTGCGCGTGGCTGATTTAGGCACATGCGTATTTTGGAGGCAGCACAAGTACATGTATCGTTTGACAGCATGTCTACGCAATCACCGGCCGTGCCTCGCATGTCGACATGACCCTTCATGCATGACGTCGGGCCGAGTGTGCGGACCAGAGCCCAAGGTGCGTCAGATGCGTGTCGAGAGGTTCGGGGAGATGGGGCAGACGGGCCCAATCTGTAGCAGGGCATATGGGAAAGACGTTATGCATGCGAGATATCGCGAGTGTCTACTCGCAGCATGCAGCAAGCAGGCTGAACCGGGGAATTCGCCGAGCAGTGGTGTGCATGAGACATGATTGGTTGGGATGGAGGCCAGCAAGCGCCTGATGCTGCGGCACAGCGATGGGAGGCAATGTGATATGGATGACAGGATGCAGGGCAGGTTTGCAGCACTCGCCTTGTGCATATAGCATGCGGGATTGGGCGGCGGTCAAGAGATGGTTGGGGGCAAGGCGGTCTAGATGTATGTGTGTTTTAATCTGTGTGCGTGTGCATGTGGTCGTGGGTGGGTGATATTCTTATTATCATTATTGATGATGGTGGTGGTGGTGGTGGTGTTGCGTATGGCATGGCATGGCATGGCAGTCAGAAGCGAGACGAGCGAGAGAGGCAGGCCAACTTCCAGGCCTGCCCGCTGCAGCGCAAATCTCCAGGCCTCCAGGCCTCCAGGCTCCAGGCTCCAGGCCCAGGCGCGCGGCAGGCAAGAGCGAAGGAGGCTCCAAGGCAAAGGCGCCGCCCGGTGTCGGTGTCGGTCGGTCGGGTCGCAGCGTGAAGTGACAAGGCGGGAGGGAACAATCCTTCCACTCTCCCTACCCTGTCGCGCCACCAGCAGCACCAGCAAAGCAAAGGCGCGTGCGGCGTGAGTGTGCGCGGCGTAGTTGAGACTCTCTATCTCTCCACCGCTCCCTGTCCCTCGCCCTCTGCCTCCTCACCACCACCGCCGCCTGTCCACCGCCCTCGCCCACGCCGCCACCGCCGCCGCACCCGCTCTTCCCTCCCGTCGCTCTGCAGCACCTCGTCTGCACCCCACCTTCTCACCTCGTGCCTCAGACCACGAACCTCCTTGCTCGTGCCTGCAAGCGCGCCACGACTCGCTGCCCGTTGCCTACACCGCCGCGTCACCACCTCCCACCTCTGCGAACCAGACTGCATCTCATCCTTCGCCCAGATACAGTGCACGCTCACTATCACAACCTGGAAAGATGCGCCGTCAAACTCCCATCGCCCACCTGCTGTACGCTCATCTGTTCCCGCGGCCTCGGGACGATGATCCGCCTTCCTTCGCTGCTCACCTCGCTTTGAACCTCGTGCAAGAAGTGCGTGTAGAAGTCGGTCTTTTCTACGGCGACCTCGTTACCATCGAAGCGAAATACCCTGGCCTCGACTACTGCTACGGCCCTCATCGCATGCGTCTGGGCCGCTTCCCGCACCATGCACGACTATTTGCCGCCTTCGACGAGTTAAACTTGACCTACCAGGAAATCCAGGACTTTTGCTGCTGGGAAGGCACGCGGTGGGCGAGAGAGCGCTACGAAAAGGACGAGGGCTGCACCATCGAGGACACGACCGGCGACCACATCCCGCTATTCGTCGACCCGAAGCAGCGCCAGAACGAGCCGAGGAGAGGAAGCATTGTTCGCAAGACAGACATCTCGATTGTCTTCCAAGATGCGCCGGCCGATCTGCGTACTCGCAGGTCTAGGACTTCACAGCAGCAGGCTGTCGTCTACATCCCCACTACTTCGGAAGATCCGGCAGAAGAGGAGGAAGAAGACGAAGAAGACGACCAGGGAGATACAAACATGTCAGATTCCGCTTCCGACACCACCGCCTCGCCACACAGCGAACAAGCCAACACCACTACTGCAGGGTGGAGTCGTGCTCGTGCCGCACACATCGAAGACCTGGAACGGCAACGCGACGCAGCAATTCATGATCAAATTCAAGCAGCCTTGGCCCAAGGAGCGCCTTTGACGCCAGAGCAGGAGCAGCTGCTGAAAGATCAGCGCGAGCAGAACGCCTCGCGCCAACTGGACGTTGCCCGTTCTGTAGGCTACAGCCAGCGAGCGTTGGCAGGCGAGGCTAGTGCATCCGCCAGAGCAGCCGCATGAAAGCGAGGGTAGGAAGAAAGAAATAACAGTGAGGCGAACTCGGGCATACATTCAACAGCACGAGAGACGCAAAACAACGATGCAGCAAAAGGAAACCAGGAGGGGACGGAACCGACATTACAGGCATGAATGGCGTTATTCGATTTGAGAATGGTCGTCTGATGCACACCGCATCTCGACAATTTGTTTCTTTGCTTGTATCGGTCTGAGGGGTGTTTGTTTTTGGTTGGGCAAAATTAGCAAGGCGCTTTGGGGAAATATCCTGTTCTTATTTTACGTATTCTCTTTCGGTTCTTATCTTGGTCCGTGATGGTGCAGAAGTAGTAGCGTTGCTGGCGTATACGATATGTTCTTTCGTGAATCATAGATTCCACTCCAGTTTCCACCGCTCGAACGAGTCATCGTACTATACACGCCCACTTGACCCAGCAGTGGCGGTGAATCTTTCAGAGTCGCACATGATAACAAAAGCACCACACCTCTGAGATACTTATGCCACTCTACCTGCATGTCGAATGTACAAAAGAAAAAACTATACCGCGACACTCTCACAATGAAGTCCGGAGATATGCACATGTATACTCATGGTCAAGAAAAACTCAGAGTGTAAGAATGAAGTCTGTCCCTCATACCACAAAGTACCTGTTTCACCGCCAGACCAAAGCCAGATCCAAAACCAAACCATGCGAAGAAAAGTCAAGCGGAAGATTAATAGTCAACACACCCACCACCACCACCATCACTACCACCACCACATGCACACACGCTTCCGGTCCTGACTCGGAAAGTTGGTACGAGTTGCACCGTACCGCCCACCGCCGAACACTCCAAAGTGGCAAGCCTCAAAGCCCGGGAACCATACCTTCTCGAAACGTTCCACACCGTGCGGAACAACAGCCTTCCAGGGTCCTCCGAGTCAATGTATATACGTCGATCGCCGGGCGTGTCAGGCAGCAGGCACCTGTCATCTCACCTGAGTTGCTTGCCTGACAGCCTGACACGAGATGCCATGACACGACATCAGTTGACATGACACGATAACCAAAAAGGCAGGACCCTGAGCGCCCCGTTCAGCCGTCAAGGTGAAAGTAAAAGTAAGTGCTCAGTGCTTGTGCACCGACCACTCCACCTAGTAAAGCGGTCGCACGTTTCGGCGGCGCTGAGACGTGAGGAATAGGATGGGTTACCCCAGGTGAAGGAAGCAGTGCTTTCGCCAAGTTATTTCCGAAGGATGGTTGAGATGTAGTCGTGTGAGTGGAGCTCGAGCAAAGGAGAGAGATAGGTCGCTTGAATGGTTTGTTTGGTTTGAGTTGAATTAGAAGTGGAAAGGCGTGGACGCCTGTTGTGGTCCACACGGGGTATCGTGAAATGGAGTCGTTATGCGTTTGGATTCCGAGGGTGACGTTAGGGTACACGCGTACAGCGCTGTTTCTAGCGACTTGTGTTTATGTTGAAATCGTGTAAGCGAAGTTCGGTGGAGAGCCTCGATAGATCGAAAGGACGACGATCACTAGATTGATGGAGCGACGATCACTTGTAATGGACAATTGTCAAGACCGTGTGATGTGTGAAAACATGAATTGCTTTACGGAACACTCGAAGGTGAATCCGCTCCGAATGTCTAAACTATCAATGACAACAATTCCAATCCCTCAGCCTTGTAATAATCTAATCGTGAAAAGCAGACCGCAAGCCTCTATGGGCGATAAGAAAAAACAATCTCACTGCCGTTCCAAACGTGCGTGCCATGAGTGACCTATCCTTTTGGGGTACGCGTCTTCGCATACTCAACCTCGCGGGGTATAAACGCCGAAACAAGAACAAATTAACCGGCAAAAACAATAGTAGGAATTATGATAATTTCCAAAGGAAGCCACCGTTCGGGTGCGAAGCAATGAGCTTTTCATTGCCTGGCTGCTGTTGACTGACCGTGTACTTGTCCAACAGGCGCAGGCTGGTACAAAGATCGAGTGGACAGTGTGGCCAGTCTTTGGGGTATCACGAACAAGGAAAGGAAATGACCTCGAGTCCCGAACAGGCTCTGGTCATTCTCTCAGGCGTAAAAAGATATCCGTCCCGAATAAGTCGCATGTGTGCCCTCGTTGAACGCCTCGCTAAAACAGTGTAATCAAAGTCGAAACTGCGTCGCGTGCAGGGTCGTGTGTGCTTCTGCCTAATTACGCGGCAGATATCCGACGCAGGCTGACGTTTTGTGGTAATATGGTCGGGCATCGACAAGTATCATCACGATGTGGTCCCGCCGGGGAGCGTGGGATGCTGGCGTCGAACTGCAGTGGCGGTGACTCCGGGGAGCGGTGAGGTCAACAATTCGACGCAGGGCAGTATGTGGGATGCCGCTGTCGCCAAGCAACGAGCGTTTGCCATGCAGGGTACAAGCTGATGGTGGCTCGCTAAGCGATGCAAGCGATGCAACCCGCGAATCGCGGAACAAACGCTAGCATGCATGTACACGCGCTCAATATCCGATGCCAGTAGCCATGCCATTAAGACCAGCACCTGCAACATTAACGCTCATGCCTTGCAGGTTGTTCGGCATGCCGGGAACGTTCTGCGGGTTAAGCTTGAAATCGGGGTTGCAAGGCGGGCTGTGTTGACGGTGGTACTTGAGGCCGTTCAAGTTCTTGTATCGCTTACCGCAGACCTCGCAACGGTAGGGCTTCTCTTTCTCCATGCCGACTGTGCCGGGGTAAGGGATTGATGTCGCGGGGTCGACGATCGAGAAGGTGCCGTCGGGGTTCTCCTTGAGCTGCTGATTTTGGTGACCGTGTTGCTTGTGGTACTTGAGACCATTCTGGTTCTTGTAGGCCTTCTCGCATCCGATTACAGGGCACTTGAAAGGCTTGATCTCTTCGCCCACGAAGCCGCCAACACCGGCAAGGCCATTGAGAAGCTGGTTCTCGCGCACGCGCTTCGCGATCTCGCTATTGTTGGCGAGAGCAGATGCGGGGAAGCCCTTGTTACCGTAGCCCTGTTTGCTCAACAAACGCTTCGCGGGATCGTCAATGGTGCCGGAGCCACCGTTTGTCATGTCGATCGTATTTAGGTCGTAGTTGCCCTGCATGAGTTGGTTATAATCGAGGTTGTTGATGTTACCAAGCTGGCTGTAGTCGATCTCGCCCTCGGCAGGAGTGCCGGGTGTTGATGAATCGGGCGTGGCGAGTCGGTGAAGATTTGAGTTGGCAAGCGTGGGTGTGTTGACGGACGATACAGTAGGGTTGTTCGGGTAGTTGTAGTTGTTCTGTGCACTTGCGTGTGGTGTCGCTGGGTCGGCAGTGTTGAGACCCTGACCTTGGAAAGCGTTGGCGATGTTGATGTTGATTGGTGGTGCTCGGGGCTGTTGGCGACCAAATTGAGGTTGAGGCTGGAATTGAGAGCCCTGGGTTTGTTGTGTCATCGCCGGCATGCCATCGTCCATCTCCATGTCATCTAGACCATCGAAGCCAGCCATCTGATCGTGATGTTGACCATTGAACAGTGGTGATGTGCTGGGCTGGAAGCTAGGCTGTGTCTGGGCGTAGTGTTGTTGGGGTGTGGTATGTGAGTTCTGCGCTTGCTGCTGAACTGCTTGTGCGGTGCTCGATGCATTCGCGGCGCGGCTGCTAGGATACTGCTGGTCGCGAGGTGTGCGACCCATGGTCTGGTTGGGTTGTGCGGCATGGGCTTCTTCGTAGTGCTGGAGAAGTTCGTGCATGGAGTCGAGACGAATGTCGCAGCAGACGTAATCTTTCATGTAGTTTGCCTCCATCTTGGGAAGGTAAGAGGAGGAGTGCAGTGAAGGCGACTGCATGCTGTGGTGCATCATGGGTGAGGTGCCGGACATGAGGAGGCTGCAGATGAAGTTAGTTGACGTTGATCGATAAGATCGTTCGCGCGGATTGGATCTTTGACTTACTCGTCGCGGACAAAGCTGCCCATGGAGAGACCACCCCAGCTCATGCCGCCCATGAGGCTGCCAGAGAGGCCGACATGGCTTTCGCGGCGGAAGCCCATGCCGTCGGTGACTGGGATGGCTCTCGCGCCGTAGGGAGTGCTGCTTAGCATGCTGACTGATTCTTGACGAGGCTTGAAGTCGTTGTTGCTGGGGATGCCGTCCATTTCCAGGTCGTCGGTGGCCTGGGGCTGGCGCAGTTGCGATGTGAGATTTGACTGCTGGTTGCGCGGCGGCGAGTTGGAAGCCTGCCGCGGGGTGGCGATCTGTATGGGTGGACTCGGCATGATGTCGTCAGGGAGGCAGGACTGCGACGTTGGATATGGCGATGTCTGGTGAGTGGCGTCGGGGAAGAGGGCGACGGGGTGGGAGTCGGGGTCGTCGCTGGGGAAAAGAATGTCGTCGCTGTCGAACTCGTCGGCAGTCGTGAACTGGGAAAAAAGATCTTGGGCTTTGGCGTCGGGCTGACAATAGCCGACGGGAGCGAGCTGGTAGAACTGCTGCTGCGGGTGCGGAAGTGCGGCTTGCGAGACAGAGTGGTGGCGAGAGGAGTTGGGAGTGCTGACGGGAGAGCTTTCAGCGCTGCTTTCGCGTCCACTGGGATAGTGGAGAGGCGGCGTCGAGAAGTGAGTTGAGGAGGCCACGATGAAGACTGTGGTGGAGCTTTGGTAATATACCGGACGACTTAGCGTGACACGGCGCTTGGGGCAGTGTCTGGTGGAGCCTTTGCCTGAGCGAGCACGCGGGCGCTGGGCTAGTAATGGGCAGGCGCGAGCTGAGTACGTAAGGAGGGCAAGCGTAGGGCAGCGAGTAGGAGGCGGCGAGACGGCTAGTATGGATGATGGGTGAAGGGATGGTAATGGCAATGGCACGACGGATGGCTGGGACTGGTCGCGTTCGGTATGGGCAGACGGAAGATGACCTCGTGGGAAGATCTGTCAGGAACGAACGGCGGACGAGCAGGCATATGTATCCCAATACACCTCCTACATCAATCACATCGCCTCCCCTCCCATGCCCATCGCCATCGCCATCGCCACGCCCATCCATGCCTATCGCAACCAACGCCCTCCACCAACCATCAACCATCAAACCCACGGCTCGCGGACATCGAGCGGTCGAGCATCGGCATCGATTACATGGCGGGGCGTCACTTCGTCACCTCGTCGGCCACCTCTCCTTCGTGATCCCTGGGCCCTTACGCTTTGGCTTTGCAGCTACACTACCTAAACTGCACCCTCCCGAGTCCCACGCTGGCACGCAGCAGCAACGCAGGCAGGCAACGCCTGTCCGCGCGAAGGTTACAGCTCGGCCTAGTCCCCGTCCAATCGTTGCAAAGCCTCCATGGCCGAGTCCCTGAGCGTGGGCGTGCTTGCGCTGTGCATCTGTCCCGGTGTGCTGCCGCTTGTGTGTCTGATGTCTGATCCGCACCAGCGCTGCGGGACCGCACTCTACTGCTCCTGTCCAGGTAGCCTCCAGGTAGCCCTCCTCCACCACCGCTGCACCACTTACTCGGCGTCTGCGATCGACATGGGTCGCCGCCCGTGGCAGCACCGCATACCATACCGCCTGCTGCCGTTGCTTGCTCGCGACCGCGTCGGCGCACTGCTCGTCCTGCTGGATGCACGCCACCAGCCAGCAGTCGTGGTAGATCGTAGTACTCCGCGCGGTGGCAATCATTCTCGCCGCCGCCTGGACATTTTGTAGCCGGCATCATCCACGCGAGCCCGCCGACACAAGCCCGTCTGTCCATATCCAGTGTTTGGTCATGTCCCAGCGACCGACGCCGACAGGCAACCCCTGCTTGCAATCAAGTTTCCAGAAGGAAGACCGAACCCTCGTTAGAGTGGCCAGTGCTCAGGCGCAGCGTGCCAGACTAGCCGTGCGCGGTGCCACACCCAATTCGGCCGCCCAGCCTCGCCGTCCAAATCTCGTCGAACTAGCCATCAAGCTCCACTTGCATTCAGCAGCTCATACAAGCAAGTTACAGCCCTTCATTCCGCACCAACGCAAGCCGCGGTTACCCATCGTGCGCTTGCCAGACACATATTGCACTATGATCGTGTGCAATTCTGAGACAAGCTTGTCGCATCTCTACCGTACAAAGGCGTCTAGCAACCTTGGTACCGTACAGCAGGTCGAGCGAGACACCTACCGTGAGGCTGGCGGACGTGCGCCCGATCGCAGAGTTCACTTCACTTCATGCCGACCTGCTGGTCTGCACAGGGCAAATCGACACACGAAAGCTTCGCAGAAGCCGGTCACGCCAGTGTGGAGGCCGGCGCGCTGTGCTGCAGCCAGATCTACACGTGCAAGCCTCAGGACATGTAGTAAGGTTCGGCGACTAATGTTCTGCAGGTATGCTGCAGCCGACGGGTTTGTGACATTATCAATAGTCGCAATAATCGAACTGTAAACCAGACGGAAGTCAACATCGGGCGAAACTCGAGGTTCCTCGCCGCAGTTGGCTTGCCACACTAAATGCTGCACGGCGCGACGAGGGCCGAAACGGGTGTCGGATGCACGAGCTCGGTCGAGTCCCACATATTCCTTCCTTCAGTCTGGGAGAAACGGCGCCTGCTCGCGTGGCCGCCCTGGCTCGCATCATCGCCAATCGAGCGTTGCTTGCGAAACCCATCTTCAGGGGTTTTGGCAATTATACACGAGCAGTAGTGAGTGAACACTATCACTTCGAACACTAGCGTGTTCCCCTGCTCATCCAAACGTGGCGCCAGGCGTCCAGCCTGCCTTCGTCGTCCCTTGAATGGAAGTGCGTTGCGGTCAGTAATAATAACGAGATGGTCCGGTCGTTCTACGGCAATCTCCTCATAAAGACAAGTCGATGAACTTGGAATCCACCAAGAAGTTCGACTGGCCCGCTTCTCAAGATCTCTCCGAACCTGCCCGTAAAATTGCACGAGACAGCCGGCCATACGAACGCGCGCACGGCTTTGTCAGGCCGTCTGTCGTGGTGGTGGTGGTGGTGTTGGCACCGTTGGGGTAGTTTGCCCTCTCCCCAGATACTGGACGCCTTCTTGTCGCGTGTTGAGATATCGAGGCGTCGTTTGCAGGACTGGAGCCCTAGAGACCCTGTTTATCGAGGCACGGTCTTATGTTGTCGCTGTGGAGCGACGGCGCGCGTGTAAGTGAACGCTATCAAAAGGTAGCAGCGTTTCACCGCCAACAACTTTACTACTACAGCAGAACACTATACTTCTATCTGGTAGCGCCCGCTCCATGGTGGTGCCTGAGTTTGTTGAAACCCTTCGCACAGAGTCTCGAGGACGTATTCAACCGGCGGAGTATTGCGGATGCTACGTACGCTATGACGACCCTCGTGTATCGAGAGCTGTGCTGAACACCTCCTGGTCCATGCTGTGGGTTAACGACGTAAGGCTTTGGGTGCTTCAGGAGTTCGAGTCGTCTAATAGATGGGGCACAATGTCGCAGTGCCATCGACTTGCTGGGTTGGGTCTGATTGCACCGATGCGCTCGTCTATAAAGACGTCACAGCAATTCCAGGCTTGCTCGCCATCTCCACACGATCGTCTTGAAGATGGTTGAGGCTTTCGAGTTCACCAGCGCGGCGACTGCCGGCTTACGCCAAGACATCATACGCTTCCCTCAAGCACAACCTTATTCTGAGAGTCGGAGTCATGCCCGCAGATCGTGTGCAGCTACTGCACTACGGCTGTCGTGAGACGGTGGGCCGGTGAACTTTACTTTGCTGTTGGCACTTCTTCTTGTGGCTGCGATCAGCACACTCTACCGCCTTACGCTTGATTCTCGAGGAACATTATTACGCGCCAACCAGCCTGGCACATCACCCCCGCCACTCTTGAATGTGCGACGGAGCTGGTCCGCGACACTCTAGCACAGCTTCAAGCCGCAAACAGCGATAATCTGAGCCAAACATCAATGGTTCGCTCTTGATCATGCTACCAGACTCTCACACTCGTGTCTCTCTGCCAGAGCAGAACCCTCTTCCGGATGGTGTGCTGTGTCTCGGATGGTCGACTGTTACAACTTGAAGGGCTCGGAAGCGTGCACATTGGCTTCTGCTTCACGCATGCCACCGATGTACTGTACGTCTACTCACGTGCGCAATAGATTAATCCCCGGATAAGACCGTAATTACTGAGCGACCCCCGGAAACTTCTCCCACATGACCCTAATCCGGGTGACGTCTCTAACAACATCAACAATAAGCAACACTCCCGCAAGGTCTCGATGCGAGGCTGATACCAAGCTCGCAGGCATTGAAACAGCACATCATTGCACAATTATGACCACTAGCCGCTTTTGATACACTGACTCTGGTAAGTTCGCATCTACATGAGAACGCTCTTGACGAACTGAGACTCTCTGACGAACCATGAATCGCAGCAACGAGGAGGTTGCGCAACGCGTTGACGTAGTGATCAGCTTACCATATTGCTTGCCCCACACAAGCAACAACAATCAGGGCAGCGTATATTGATTGCTTTTGCTATCACATCGCAGATCGAAAGAACAATACGATGTCCTCGATGCGCTCAAACTCACGCGAGTCGGCATGCTTCAAGTAGAGCTTGAAGTAGAGCTCTAGGGCGCACCGGGGGGTCCTCCGTGCCTTCCCATTCCCCGCCGCTACCTGAGAGGCTCGGTGCTGCTGTCAACGTGACAACACCTGCAAGCCACATCTTTACTTAAGTGAAGCGTGTCTGGCGGCCGGTCGCCACCCCTTGTCCCTTGCCCAATTCTGGGGGATGCGAAAGAGAGGTACATCTGTACTGCAACTTCAAACACGGCTCATGGTAATCCGCAGAAACCCGTCTGTCGCGCAGCCTCCTACTGCCGGCATCCGTACTTCGAAACCGCTTACGACGATACTAACGATGTACCTGCGCCATTTTTGCGACTATCATGCGCCTGCATTTGTTTATCATTCGTGGTATCTTGCCGTCTCAACTGCGCTATCGCCAGGAATGGTAGTTCTTTGTCCATTGATGTAGATCAACCTTCAAAAACCATCAACAACGTGCGATCGAAGACATGAATCCGAAGTCGTTGCGATGATACTGTCAACGCCCAGATCATGATCCTGGCAATCGGTATTGATATCAGAGTTTGACCAGTCGCTACGAGTTCCGACTCTTACAATGCCAGCCACCTATCAGCGCCATTGAAGTGGTGTGTTGGTTCGATATAGACTAATTTCGCCGTCTGGAAAATCAATAATAAACATTCTCGCTAAGACGAGTCAGTGGCAATGTCCTTTCGTGGGATGGACGCCAAACCTTAAGCCTTTGCAGTCCTTCTGGATCTTCGCATTCGTCCGCTTACATCGCATGCTTTCCAGCCGAACGTTGAGAATGACCTCACAATCCGCCATGACGCCAGTGTGCAGGAAGGTTCAGGTCCGGAGAAACATCGTGAGTAAGGCGGCACTCCAGCGGGCTACTACCGAGTTCCCGATTCGTGAGCGGGTCTGTACCTGAAGACGTTCATCCCATTCCGCCCAGCCTCAAGTCGGAACCGCTGTAGGGTAGAGACATGCTGGCTAGAACGCGAATCTAACGGCACGCACCTGTGAAGCTTCCTGGAGCGTTTCTGGGGCATCGCTGGGTACGCGGTGAGCCCGCTCACCGGTGTCCCTTCGTTAATCTTGGACCGTACATAGCCATACGAGCTGATCATGTGGTTTTCGAACAGGAGAAGCGCCATACTTGCATCTCGAATGGAGAAGTATTACGTCCGCTCGAAGCAACCCACTGGTAAGTGGTGAGATTCACCGTGCGTCAAAGCTCGACCTCGGTCCCCTGGAGCGACCGCAAAGGCATGCTTCGCTGCCTCCCTCTCTGAGTTCGTCGTTCGAGCTTCACATGTCTTGGCTTTTGCCGCAATAGTCTCCATTTGACATTGCGTCGAGTACAGTTTCCGCTGTGCAGTTTGCTTACGCGGTGAGGAAAAGACTTCGATATTCCCAAAGGCTGCGATCTTGCTGAAAGCGGTGTCCCTGAACTCTGCATCTATGCAGATACGGAAAACAGCTCTTTTACAACTTTATTGATCTTTGATCCTTCTTGTTGCGACAACATCATCACCGCCAACTTATCACAGTTATTGGAAATAAACAGGGCGACCAAGGCACATCAATCATACCTCGGTCTAAATCACAACATCGATCGCAAATCACTTTTGCGCATTTGTCCGTGTTTGCCGGTCCTTCCTGTTGAGCTTCTCAGGAGAAATGCCTTGCTCCTGCTGGTCTTGATCTGTCGGATGTCGCACTCCTGAACGGACCGCGACCAACAAGCGCTACTAACCCACATCACCGACTACAACAAACTAACACACCACTACTGTGTCCATCTTCAAGAATCCCACTGCACCAAGCGCGCGCGCACCCACCCAGCAGCATGGAAATTCGTTCTAGAAGACCCTGAAGGGCGCATCCTCCGCAATACCACCGGTGGGGATTAGCCAGCATTTGCGCACGCGGAAACCAACGGCAAACGCCACTACTCACATTGTTCGTTCAACCGCTTCCGCTCAGACCTGTCATACGATTTCAATTTGTCAAGGTAATGCTAGGGAATGCTTCTCAACAATGCGCGAACGATGCGCCGGTGCTTTAGCCTTATGGATCTTGCCTTTTAGATGGGTCTGCCGCGCTTCCCGAGTTCCCTTTGGCAGTCGTTTGGACGAGAGTGTAGAGTATTAGGGCTGGGCGCCTTCGAGAAGCCTTTGTTCGACACGTAGGCTCGACAGGTAAGCCCGAATGCCTGGTCGTCGGGGTGGGGAATTGTGCGTATCGCCACAGCTGGCGCTCGGGAATTGATGGCGTTTTGGATTTGATCTGGATCGTTGCTGACAGTGTGTAGTGGACACGAACAGTATTGTCTCCTGCCGTGAATTGATGTCGAACATGAGTGATACACCGTGTCTAGATCTGTCGAAGTTATACCTGGCGCTTGTAGTTACGCCCTCAGCATATAGATTGGCTTCCGTGGCGAGGCGATGTGTTCGTGGATACTGTAGGATTGTGAAGATGCGAGTGGGTATTGCATCTTCCGCCGTATAACCTTGTACTCTCGTAATGGAAGTATAGTGCGATGAAATACAACAACTCGATCTTGCGATGGACGTCCATACCGCAAAATCTTTGTTGCTTCTGATAACGTAGTCTAAGATTTCCAGGCATCGTTGTTATAAAAAGCCATGAACAACAATACCACCCGTTTAGTGCGATCGTGAATAATTTGTTCGCGTGCGATATTACGACAACCTCGCACAAATAGTGGACAACGGGCAGTTAAAAGCGCTCCACCATTGTCCATGTCGATTGTGCTTGCGAAGGTACTTGTTCCTAAGGTTCGTCTATATGTCTACTTGAAAAGATGGATCCATTTGGAGACTTGGTGTAATTAGGGTTAGTGGATCAATATAGAAAGAATCGATAATATGAAGTAAATGTACGGATGCATCTATACGTAGTTGTTTCTCTTGATAACAGGCTTCCCATGATACCATGATTCACGGTATTCGCGCTGGCTTGAGGGTTATTGTATGTGTTCGATATCATTTCGCTTGTAATCACTGTCTGTCTGGTCCATTTTGGCCCAGCCCATATCACTAGAGCATCGGACTCTACCTCTCACCACGATCCCCTTGCCTCCCACGTTAGACAGCGAATAGACCACCATCGACGCAGCACTGGTACTGCGCCGTGAGTTTCGCCACCTAAAACCACGACGTCTCAATCGACAGAGGATGCGGTCTCGAACTGCCTTCTAGCCGGTCTGGCGGTCAACCAACTCAGCCTTCAAGCCATTCCGTTAAATGCAACTAGAACCGGCGGCAGGTACTTCTCGTCCTGACCGCATTTCTCATCTCCTAGACCCGATCAACATCACTCTCCGTGATCACGAGGTACAAATCTGATTCATACCTAGTAACAGTAATGCCGAGGAGGCGCTCAGTCATGCCGCGCCACCTAGCTGAAGGCGAAACAAAGTGCTTCCCTCCCTTTCCAGCTACCGAGGAGACGAGTGAGTAAGTGGGTCTATACTACTGGCATCTAGACGGCTCTCGGCTCAAGCAACTGTGAAACTCAGGACCGAGCACGACAGGCTTGCGAGCCTGCTTAGCGTATTCAGGGAAAGACGGTATGGCATGTGCGTGCGTACCGTGTTTTGGTCTCGCGGGAAACAGTTCACGACTAGGCATTGCGGGCGGCAAGCTATACAGATTCGAAGCAACGTCCGTATCCGCATCTCCGAAGAACACAAATTGTACCATCTCCCAACGGTGGCGTGGCTCGCACAAGCGACTGGCTCGGTCACTTGCTCGTTCGCTCGAGCGGTAATTAGGATGTTACACACAGTACTGAAAGCAGGTGCCCAGCCTTACGGCGCACAAAGTACCGTCGCTTAATTGTTATACTTCTTGCCGAGTCTTCTTACAAGGCTACAAGCCAACACGCCACCAAGCAAGTAAGT
Source organism: Melanodothis sp. VS III C KN 2 (assembly GCA_019775565.1). Lineage (NCBI taxonomy): Eukaryota > Fungi > Ascomycota > Dothideomycetes > Cladosporiales > Cladosporiaceae > Melanodothis > Melanodothis sp. VS III C KN 2. The sequence continues at coordinate 21,596 of JACWFM010000066.1, forward strand.
CACCCATGCAGCCGTACTGCCTTCGAGAGACGATGCCGAAGCGGTCGCTAGTTCCGAACCTCACATGCATGCATCCTCCAAGCAGCTAGCGCTAGCCCCCAACAGCACATCGCAACCATCAATGCTCAGACTTTATAATATGCTTCACCACTGCAGTGAGCTGCGCTCGCTTCGCAAAGCGCGGCACATGTCGGATCCAAAAGCGAACGCGGCACGGTGGCCTTGTCCTTCTCCGATGGCGGTGACGGAGAACATGGGGAAGTTTGGGTTTGGATTTCTGTGGATTCGTAACTTCGGGGTTTGGCATTGTTTAGCGAAAGGGTGATCGACAAATCGCGATGGGACGTGAGTTTGAGGCGGCAGCTCTCTCGTTCTGACGAAAGAGCTTCATCATTCTTACTTCGTATACGAGGACGTTGCTATGGTATTGAATTCGAGGGTACAGTAGACCCCAAGGTACGAGAACGAGGAGGCCAACGAGAAGGGAGGTTTGGAACGAATGATGAGATCAGCCTGGTGGGCATGATCTTACGCGTCGATTGCTAACTAAGTCATGAAATCTACTGAAGATTCGAGCTCAAAGTCCAGAAAGAGCCCTGTCGAACGTCTTGGTCTCGATAATAGCTATTGCAATTTGATGACTGACGTCAATGTTCAACCAACCACACTTTGTGGAGTTCGATCGCAACACCATGTTACGCGTAGGGAAGCATAATTTGATCATAGCCACACTGCCTATTGCGACTGGGATTGATTGCATCAACGGAGTATGAATCGAGCTAATCAATCATACTTTTTTGGGTTCGATCGCAATGATATTTTACGCGTGGGGAAGCATCGTTTGACCATAGCTACACTGCCTACAGTGACTGTGATCGATTGCATCATCGGAGTATCGATCGAGCAATTGCAATTATTCAGATTAGCCTTCGGCATCAATCTCGTAGCTGTTGGACTTGTGCTTCGGCTGGAACATGAAATCTTTGTGTGCAGGTCCAAGGAACATTTCACTGTGAAGGTGTTAGCGAAATCATTCACTACGGTCAGTAAGATATCCCTAACGTACCTGATCTTGATCCAGTCCTTGTAGTTGGCGCTGCTCAACAATGTCTCCATGTCGCTTCTACCCCTGTACGCCGGAGGGCGGTCGCCGAACTTGGGAGGCAGGTGCTCAAGAATGCCCACAGGGATGTAGCGGCAAGAGAAGCTGAGCCACTCGAGCAGGAAGCGTCTGGTGTTGCCAACGCCAATCTCATCAGAGCCCCAGTACTCGAGACCATTGCGCACGAATTGCTCGATGTAACCCAGGCGCTCCGAGGCCGACTTGTCGAGGTACTGCTGCGACTGGATCTCCTCGAAGATCCAGGGCTTGATGAGAGCACCACGGGCGATCATAGCACTGTCAACGCCAGCGTGTTGAACAGCGTTGTTGTAATCGACGTGAGACAGAATATCGCCGTTGCCGCAGAAGTAAGGCAAGCCGTTCGACTTGACCGAAGAGGAGAGATCACGGGCATCAGGCTCGCGTACAGTGTCTGCCACATCAGCGCTCGCCTTCTCGAGGTTACTCACGAGGGTGGCACACTCGTTAATGTAGTCCCAATCTGCACTGCGAGAGTAGCGCTGTTGTCTACTGCGGCCGTGTAGAGTGATGGCGGCGACACCAGAAGGACCTTCGCCTTGCTCTTGCGCGTCGTGTCCACCAAGGATCAGACGCTGACACAATGCCTCTGCTGTAGGCTTCTTGTCTTTGGTTCCCATACGGATCTTAACAGTAATAGGTACCTCGCCACTGACAACGTTCATACCGCGAAGAATCTTCTCGAGCTTGCCCGGAGAATCCATGAGCGCGGATCCGGCTCCTTGACGGTAGACGAGATCAATGGGGCAGCCACAGTTCAGATCGACAGCGCGAAGTGAAGGGCAAAGAGCAGTAATAGCTTCTGTGGTCTTTAATGTGAGCCACGGCTTGTTGCCAGCGATCTGCGCGCCGAACTTGAAGTCCTTGCTGTTGTCGTAGTTGTTGATGATTGACTTGGGTGTGTACTTTGGCGGGAGCATTTCCGACTCATGCGCCTTCAACAATGCCCACTCCTGCTTTTCGCCTTGCAGCAATGGCAGTGACATGGCCATTTCGGACCAAGTCACTTCCGCACCAAGTCCAACACAAAGGCGGCGGAAAGGCATGTTGCCCTGAGTGGTGAGAGGCGCCAGAACGGGAGTCTCTGCGCCGTAGTAGATGCGACGCTTCTCTGAGGAACGGAGAGGAGGATCCACGAAAGCTGCGCGCGCGTCCTGCTTCTCACCGTTTGCCTCTGATACATCATCGCTGGGCTTCTGGTCATTTTTGCCTCCCTCCATCTTGTTAAGCCACGCCAGATACACGTCTGACTTGGGTGTTGGGTATTTCTTCTTACGCAGGGTCATCTTGTGCTTGTTGTCAACAACATTGACAACTCCACCCTCGTTCGCCTCCTGCGCGTTGGCATTGCCATTGCTTGCCAGCATAATCAACTCCTTCCGACCATCCTCACGCTCGACCTCTTTTGAATGACCTCCCGCAAACCGGCAGCGCCAGCCAGCCGAGCACTTTCCAGTCTGTTCCCAGAGAGGGCATTTGCCGTTGAAGGTCTGCAAGTCCTCTCTCTTGCCTTCCTTGAGGTATTTGCGGATGTCGTGCTCGAATCGACACTTTTCGCCGAATGGGCAGCTGCTGGGACCAAATTCATTGTCGTGGTCTCTCCCCTTGCAGAGCTCAATGGCGTCGCGAGATGATCCGTAAGTGCGACCCTTGTTCTGACCGCCCTCGGTCTTCTTGCCACCGCGTCCTCCGGCGGGCTTCTGCTCAGACGACTTGGCTCCCTCGGCGGCATCGTCGTCGTGAGTGGGCGCATCTGGGTCGGCAGTGCGTGACATGTCGATGAGGTACTCTGCTTTGATCGGCGCGACGCCCTTCTTACGGTCGGTCGGCTCGCTGGCAGTCAAGGCATTGTCGTGTTCACGTTTTTGGCGCTTAGCCGGGGACTGTTCGAAGTCACCTGCATCGTGAGCAGCAACGGCATTGAGAGCCTTGCTGCGTTCGACCTTCTCTGCCTGCGTAGTGGCAGAGTCCCCAAGGAGGATTTCTTGCTGAGGGTTGGCCTCGGGCTTCGCTTCAGCAGGCGCCTGCTTCAGAGGCTCCGAGGGCTCGAGAGGATTGACGTGAGGATGCTCCATGTTGCCATTGCCATTGGGAGGATCCATGTTGGCGGTGGGCGCGTGGTCGCGTGGTCGCAATGTCAGTCAGTGCGCGGCTGCGCTGTGCTGTCGGCGTTTCTTTTCACATGCGCCCGCAAAAATCTCAATGGGGCAGGTGGGCTAACGCCACAGCTCTGAGAAGGCAAGAGCGCCACACATATGACGAGGGAGCTCCCACTTGCCAGCCGTGCCGTCCGCCGCCGCAGCCACTTATGACGTTGTCCCTGTGCGATCAGCTCGAGAGTGGGACACGTCCAAGTTCGCGGGCGGACAGCAGCACACAAGACACCTCTCCTCAAACCCGCCCACCACGCGTCTGCCTTCTTCGTTGTCACTACACCGTCTTCTATTAAAACCCAACATCATCAAGCATTCTGTGCTCTTCCTCCTGCTACTCCCGTCTCCACCCTTTGAGCCCTACGCAAGCCTCGAACTCACCTCACACGCAACTCCTCATTCCCTAGTCACGGACCAAATCGGTGGATCGACGCCAACTTAATAGTCAAGATGACGCTCTACTACTCTCTCGTAAGTCTCCTTTCCCTTCCTAGCCCCTCTTCTCTTCCTTCACAACACAACCTCTTCACCACCATACCACACAAGCAGAACGTACTCTAGCAACCATGAGTTTGATCTACGCACCGGTCCGCAGACATTGCCATTGGGAGCACATGCACACTTTACTGACTATCTGCCGCGTAGGTCTTCGGACTTCTCGTCTTCGAGATGCTCCTCTTCTGCTCCCTGATTGTGCCCATGCCCTTCAGGGTGAAGCGTGGACTCTTCGAGTTCATCTCCAGCAACCCTCTGGTTGCCAAGCTACAATATGGAATGAAGGTATGATAGGAAGCTGTGGCACCTGATTTTCCAGCGCTGACACGTTCCAGATTACATTCATCTTCATCCTCATCCTGTTCGTTGACAGCGTCAACCGTGTCTACCGGGTGCAGGTCGAGCTTACCATGGCCAAGCAGCAGGGCGGTGCCGCTGGGTATGTCACAAATGTTACATCGAATCACAGAGTAATTCACTGACAACACTACAGCGCCGTTGCTGGCAGCGAACGCATGGAGGTCCAGGCCCGCAAGTTCTACTCGCAGCGCAACATGTACCTTTGCGGCTTCACCCTCTTTCTTTCCCTCATCCTCAACCGCACCTACACCATGATCCTCGAAGTTCTGCGTCTTGAGGAGGAGAACAAGCGTCTTACCACCGGCGACTCCAAGAGCGAGAAGGGCAAGTCTGGTCTCGGTGATGCTGGTCAGCTTGGCGAGATCTCTCAGCTCAAGGAGGCTTTGAGAAAGAAGGACCGCGAGATTGAGGCACTGAAGAAGCAGAGCCAGGGTCTTACCGACGAGTACAACAGGCTCGGTGACCGGGTCAGCACCAAGGACAGCGTCCCTAAGAAGGACAGATGAAGTACTCGCTCTTTCAAAGTAAGACGAAGGATACCGCGTGAAAACGCGCCGAGACTCAAGGGCTCGTGGAAAGGCGTTCAGAAATTTGGCTGGGCAAGTGCAGTGCCAGTCGATGAAAAGTGATTGGGGGATGGGGATATCTTGCCCCATAGACGATGCGCTGGACAATCATCACTTACTTGGGTCGGTGACTGTTAAATACGACCGAATGTATGTGCACAAGTACTCTTAATTGTTCTTTGCTGAAAGTCTCGAGCGTAGCAAGGTATCGTTTCGGACTTGCTGATGTGGGCCAGCGTATGCACATGACCGTCCTGACGTTACTCCTCTCTGTTTGTTTGTTAAGGAACCTCCCAAGGGAAAGGTGCAAAGCGCGTGTGAGACACCACACATCTGTCTTGCTGACACCACACCTGTCCGCCTTTCCCGGTAAATCAATGCGTATGTAAGACCCATGCAGAACAACGATCGCGAAGTAGCGATTTGATGAACGCGAACCCTGCTGAACCTTCTGCAAGGGCGAGAGGCAGGCATACCACAATTTTTACCTAGCGCTACTCGTCACTCAATGCTTGTCTTGCTTATAATAAGCTTGACAGCACGAAGGATGCCGTACATTTGTGGTGGGCTCGCCATTTTCCTTTCACATCTGCAGCCAGGTGGGGTTTTGATCCTTCCAACTCCGCTCAGCCCCCAGCACACGTTCACACTGACACCTCCCTTGCTTACGAACAAGCCACTGGCTCATGTCTTGACACAAGCATACAACCGAGACGCCTTCTGACCGACATTCTACCACTAATCTCCGGCCATCACTCAGGGTAAGTCCTCGTCTTACGCTCCTGATCAACAATTGAGCCCTTCTAGGCCGTGTTAACACCGAGACCATCGACTTTCTCCCCCTGCATGTAAGACAAGGCCCGAAAGAGATAGAATATGCACTCAGAGAGTCCCTTTCGCGAGTGCGCCACTGTGCGTCGCAGCCAAATCCGTGCATCAAAGTCGACATTTTGGCGAGCGCTCGCCAGGACAAGATATAAAATGTCTTGTCACATTGTAGGAGTGTCAGGCTTATTGTCGCTTAATTGTCGCTTCATCAATAACATCTGCTGTGGACGACGCTTTCTTGATATCTGTATCGATCAGATCCGTGCATGTATCTACACACAATCATCACGATGTTTTTCAGCATCATTTCTTCTCTTTCGTTAGCCTCCTTCACGATGGCATCGTTTCCTCCAATACCAGAGAATCTTATTACCAAGCAGATCAAGGACATCCCTGGAGCTTCGATAACTTACAAGGAGACTCACATCTGCGAGACCAAGGCTAAAGCCTACGCTGGATATATCAACATGCCTGCCGACTACCTTACCGACGTGGGCAATTACAGCATCTCGACATTCTTCTGGTATTTCCACGCTCGCAACGAACCGGAAATGGCACCAACAACCATCTACCTCGCAGGTGGACCTGGAGAGAGCTCACTTTATGGTGCTACTAGCGACGGGGGACCTTGCTACGTGCTCAACGACTCCAATACTACCGAGAGTAACCCTTGGTCTTGGAACGAGCACAGCAATATGCTGTATGTTGATCAGCCGGTGACAGCGGGCTTCAGCTACTCAAAGGCCATCAACTCTACGTGGAACCTTCTCTGGGATGGATCGGATGGCACTCAAACTCCTGTCACGCCATTCGAAGCTTACAATGGCTCTGTTCCCGCAGAGAACCCGACTTTGATTCATGGCACTTTTCCTGACCAGGACCCAGCACTCACAGCGAACACTTCGGTGATTGCTGCTCGTGCACTGTGGCACTTCACCCAGCTCTTCTTTGGGGAGTTCCCGGAACGTCTCACTGGTAACGATCAGCTCAACCTCGCGGGCAACTCGTACGGGGGCTACTGGGTCTCGACATCTATGGCTCACTTTGAGCGTCAAAACGTCAAAATCGAAGCCGGGAATCTTAAAGGACGTTGCTTGAAATTGAGCACTGCCGTCGTCACCAATGGAGAAATCGACTTCCTCTACCAAACAGAGACCTATCCATTGATGGCATACAACAACACGTATTCTTTCGAAGCGATATCCCAGGAGCAATACGTTGAAGCGATGAATAACTACACGAAGCCTGGTGGCTGCCGTGATCTCATCCAGCAATGTCGTGCGCTAGGTGAACTGTCCGATCCCAATGAGGTCGGCTTGAATGAGACGGTGAACGATCTATGTGTCACGGCGACAGGATATTGTTACTTGAACGTTCTCGGTGCCTACGATGCCAGCGGCCGCAGTGCGTTCGATATGGCCAGTAAGAAACCCAACCCATATCCTCCATCCTATGCTACTGGATGGGCCAACAAAGCCTGGGTCCAGCAAGAACTCGGCGCTCGCACGAACTTTACGGAAAATTCTGCAATAAGTCAAGCCGTCTTGTTCGGCGACATCTCCCGCCGTGCCGGCCTCAAAGACGTCGAATACCTGCTCTCCCGAGGCATCAGGATCGCCTTAATCTACGGCGACCGCGACTACCGCTGCCCATGGATCGGCGCCGAAAGCCTCAGCATCCGGGCCAATTGGACCGGAGCAGCAGCGTACCGCAAAGCCGGCTATGAAGAAATCCACGTCAACAGCAGCTACATTGGTGGCGTTGCGAAGCAGCACGGCTTGATGTCCTTCTCACGTGTGTTCCAAGCTGGTCATGATGTTTCTTGGTATCAGCCAGAGACCAGTTTCCAGATCTTCAACCGCGCGATTTTCGGATACGACATTCCTACTGGTCGTAAGAATCTCAGTCGCAATAGGCATGCGGCGAAATGGGCCACCAAGGGTCCGATGAGTGCGTACCAGTGGAGAGAGCAGCTCCCGGAGTCGCCGCCTGTAGAGTGCTACATGTGGGACATTGCAACTACGTGTACAAAGAATCAGGTAAGTGAAACCACGGAGCTCTGTACATTCTCAATGGTCTGCGCATCGCGACGTCTCACTGGCAAATCCCTGTGCTTCTGCATCTGTAATGGATGATAGCAGGACATGTGCTATTGCGATGGTTGCTCGGCCTCGATGGTCTCTCATCGGCCAACGATCGTCTTTCCACATTCCTGCCCAGCGGTAGCAGCACATCGAGCGACAAACGTATGCACGCGCAGAGCTATGAGCAAGAACAGTGAAATTCTGATTCGAATCGTCCGCTAACAAAATCACAGATTGCCGCCATTGCAGATGGCACCGCTGAGATCGAGAGCTTCATTGTCGTCAAGCCGGCTGCAGAGTTATAGTGGAGGGTGGATGCCTTATCATGGCCTAGTACCCAATTTTACGCGGCAGTTGGATAATACTTAGCAGTACGCTACTCATAGAGATGACCCAACTTACCCAAGTGATAATATGATGTCAAACGACTACCAATCCAAATTATCTGGATGATACAAGCCCACGAAGCGCTAAGCCACTGCGTGAATGTATACAATGGCAGTAAACAAAGCCTGCCAGCATGACTTGTATTCTTTGGTAATGTCACAGCAAGACTCATTCACACTTGACAATTCAAGGCATCCTTGGAGCATCCTTGGAGTAAAGCTTGGGAATCTATGAGTTATTAATAGTGGTATATACATGATAGCATACGCCGCTTCACTTTGCTCCCGCCAGATCGGTGGTATGACATTTGATCGGCACACTCGACAAGCCGCAGTTCGCCATCTACGACAATCGGATGTGCTTGAGCTGAGCGTTGGCGTTGCCCTGTGAGCGTTGCAGTGCTCCTGCAGCGTAAGTGTCGTCCATGATTCCAGCCCCTGAGAGGCAGGGGTATGTAGGGTGCGCTATCCGACATAAGACCTTGCATCGTTGGACGCTGGCTCTGTTCATTAGATGTAATGTTTTTGAGTGGGCTCTTTAAAGCGGCAGGGAGCTAATTGATTTCGTGCTCCGCCTGGCCGAGCTCACACCCCAGTCCCTGGAAATGCGCCTGCCTTGCTGAGGACAACCATGCCGTGGTCACGGGCGATGTAGCCCTTCATTAGAACCTGAATACGTTAGAAAATCCGGACGATTAAGTACCTAGGTAAAGATGAAGCTTACCTTGTAGATCATGTTGGCGATGGCGCACTCCACTTCGTCCCTGTCTATTCCACCTTCGCCATCGCTCACCTCGGCGCCAGACACTGACAGAGCAGTCGCAAATTCGGCAATGGGAATGCGCGTTCGTCTCACTGGTGTCGTTTCGCCCTCCTTCAGCGGCATGTACCCACCCACAAGGAAGACCTTGCGGAACAGGTTGCGAATGGTGACGTCTCGACTTCTCTCTAGCGTAAGGTAGACTCTTCGTTTCACGAATTCAGCTTCGCCATTGGCGAGGGCTTCGTCCAATGCTTTGAGGTTACCAGTGCGTACAGCCGAGCAAATCGGAGCGAACAAGGTCGCAAGCGCAGGGTGAGCTTCCAGAAGGGCGCGCGAAGGAAGCTGGTGTTTAGTGATCATCTTTGTTGGGATCAGGTACGTGAGGATGAGCTGTCTGTTTTTGCTTTCGCCTGTCGTGCACATGGCATATGCCCGCTCGAGTTCTTCCTCGGCATGTGCATAATCCTCTTCCAGGAAATAAATCACACCGCGATAGTACTTGTAGGCCACTTGATGTGCCTTCGGGAAGTTCTCGAGGGGTGGCATGTCGTTGGAGGTGGCGGCGAGCGCACGTAGCACAATCTTGCAGAGCGATATGCTGTTCAGACGGAAGTACGTTTTGAAGAGAAGGTTCGTGATATTGTACAGAGCCCACTTGCGTGAGTCTTCGAGAGGTGCACTATACGAAAGACAAACCTACCTTAGCCAAGTCATACTATATGGCTGTTGGATGTGAAGAGTACTTTTTACGTACCGGTCACTGACACAAAGGCCAAAGATCTTGTTGATCTGTCTGGCTGCATCCTCAAGCTTCTCATGCTTGCCACCGGTGCCGAATGCGTCTTCTTCTTGGATGCCGCCGCCGTACGCGAGGCCATTGTCCATCTGAATTGCAGCACTGTCGTCGGCCTTGATGGCGAAGACGCGAAGGTACTTACCTGCGACGTAGAGGCATGGGATCGTCCAGGCATAGAAGGCTGTACTGTTGTATCCCTTCACCAGTGCATTGACAACGTCCTTCCAAGCCTCATACACATCGCCCCATCTTGCCTCAGCCTCACGACCTGTATTCTGAGCTTCTTCGGCGCCTAGTAGAATGCCTGTGAACTTGTGGAAAGCGGCAAACACCTCTAGCCATCCTGTGACTTCCTCTTTGGCCAAGTGGAGTTTTGGGTTGTATTGTAGCTTGTACTTCAGATCGTTGACCACAGAGTGTGCATTGATGCTGCGATAGAAGTTGTACAGGCGCGCCGGGTCATCCTTGGGAGGCTCAGGTGAAATGCAGGCCGCGAGCGCGTAGCCTTGTTCAGTGGCATTAGCCGCAGCGAAATCGTCGAAGAGATCCATGGCACTCTGTCGCGTATTCTCTGTATGGAGTGAGCGGGCACGCTTCGTGTCGGCTGTAGATGTTACTCGAGTCGTTCGAGTAATGCTGTTGCGCCTGAGGCTCCCCTCCGGGCAATCGTCGGCATGTAGCCGGCGGAAGGGAGCGGCCGAATTAGCCGCACCTGCATCCCCACACGGCGTCTGGCTTCGATATCGACATTTCGCACTTTGCTCTGCAGACGCTCTTCCTTCCCCAGCGACCAGCGACTACCGACTAATCGACGCCGCCAAACAAATCACAGTGAGTCCATCTGCAAGTGCTCTACCGTCGCATTGTATACTAACATATCGCGCAGATGGGTAAGCACTCTCTCTTCGCCGGATCTGCAGCGAGCGCGCTCCTGCACCGACTTTTCGCAATGGGCTGAAAGAGGTGGAAATTCTTGAGCAAGATTTGAACAGGAGCATATCCAGCATTTTGCTTGGGCTCAGAACTGTAATGATGGTCTCTCACTACATGGGATACATACATGCCTTCGCACACACTGTCCGTCAGACAGCGCTGATTCTGTTGCCCAACAGGTCGCCTGCAGGAATACCAGGTCATTGGGCGCCATCTGCCCACTGACGCTCAGCCTACTCCCAAGCTCTACCGTATGCGCATCTTTGCGCCCAACACGGTTGTTGCTAAGAGCCGTTTCTGGTACTTCCTCTCCCGTCTGAGGAAGATCAAGAAGGCCAACGGTGAGATCGTCAGCCTGAACGAGGTCAGTACACACCTGCAAAGTGACATGAAATTATTTTCACGTCCTATGCTCCAACATGCCTGAGAGCGCCACTAACAGTCGCAGATCCACGAGAAGCACCCCCTCAAGGTCAAGAACATCGGCATCTGGATCCGCTACGACTCTCGCTCCGGTACCCACAACATGTACCGTGAGTACCGTGAGATGTCCCGCGCCGACGCCGTCCAGTCCCTCTACCAGGACATGGCCGCCCGTCACCGTGCCCGCTTTAGGTCGATCCACGTCCTCAAGGTCGTTGAGGTTGAGAAGACCGAGGACATCCGCCGCCCCTACATCAAGCAGCTTTTGGCCAAGGACCTCAAGTTCCCCCTGCCTCACCGCAACCCCCCGAAGGGCAAGAAGGTCTTCTCCGCCGTTCGCCCTGCCACCTTCTTCTAGATGTCTCGTCCCAAGTGGGCAAGATATTGATGGATACGCTGCTTCGGTACGCCAAGTGGCTAGGTTCGCCGAATATGGATGCCTTTCGCATATGGAATACAGTACGTTAGGTACCACAAAAAACGTTCTGAAACCACAAACTCTTTAGTCTCATTTGCCGTCGTGTTCGCATATATCATCAAAGTTTGGACTTCGACTTGTAAACATAGCCTTCGGGCACTGGCCGGTTCTTCGTGTCCACTGTTTCCCACCATGGATATGCGGCCGGCGCGTCGTCCTGCATGGTGCCCTCGAACTTGACTGCCCTCTTCTCCAAGAATGCTTTGACACCCTCCTTGTTGTCTTTGCTGCTGAACATCTCATAGATCACCCGCGAGTCAAGTAAATGCTGGCCCTCGGGAGACCCTGCATCACGATACATCATTTCACGCATCAAGTATGTCGAGATTGGTGAAGTGTTCTGCACTATTTCGTTCGCAAGTTCAATCGCACGCGGCAGAACCTTGTCCGGAGATGACAACGTCTCGCTAAACAGCGAGCTTAGCAGTGGGTGTGACGCTGGGTAAGTGCTGCCCGTTGTTGTGAGGTGCATTGCCTTTGACATTCTATGATTTGGTCAGCCCTGTCGTGAGTAAGCGAGATGAGAGATAACCACATACCCGATCAGCCTAGGCAAGTAGTAGGACGAGCAAGCTTCCATCACCAGCCCTCGTCGTGCAAACACGAAGCCGATCTTAGCACCTTCATAGGCAATGCGAATGCTCATGGGCAGGGTCATGGTAATCCCAACACCAACTGCGCTGCCCTGCAAAGCCGCAATCGTGGGCTTGCGGCAGTTCTGTATGGCCAGTGTTACCCTGCCGCCGCCGTCTCTGTGCTCTCGCACATTTTCTTCGCCACCCTTGAAAGCAGTCTCGAGATCTGCTCCGGCGCAAAAAATCCGGCCGTGGCCCGTGACGATGGCGCATTTGACGCGAGGGTCGACGTCGATGAGAGTGAAAGCGTGGACGAGCTCGGACATCATGATGTCGGTGAAGGCATTGTGCTTTCCAGGACGGTGGAGCGTCAGGAGGATTACGGGCGTGGGCGATTGTGAGTTCTCGGGGATGTGTGAGAGTTTTATTTGGGTGAACGGGAGGTCTTTGTAGGAGTTTGGAAGGGGGATTTGATCTGGGATGGAGGACATGTTTTCTTTTGATTGATCAGGGCTGAGATGACCAGGTGTACGAGGTTGAATTGAGTGCGGAGATGGCTGATGATATATCACAGGCTCTGCAAAATCAAAATCAGAATGTTGAACAGTACAATAGATCACTTTATCAGCAATCATGTCGATCAACTAAAAGCGGCGTGAGGTGAGGAGATGGTGGTTTTGTAGTTGCTCTACCTCGGCACGTCGTACGCGAAGCGGCCATGCTTGTTGTGCCTCGCTTGAGGAAGGATTACCTCCCAACCTGACTTGGACAATGAAGACAATTGTGCCGCTGTAGCGAGACGAACTCAGTCCTTGCTACAATTAGCCACGAACAAGTGGTTGATGGGCCTTGGTTGTGATGGTAGAGGTTGGGGAACCGAGTGTTCCGCCCGACATGCTGGGCGCTCGAAAGTGGAGACATGACCTTTGCCGCATGCATAGCTGGTACGCAACTAAGAGCTCGAGAGCACTTACCGCTGCCTGGATGTAAGGTTCTAGTTCGAAGCAGGAGCTGTCGTCTCATCTTATTAGTTGTTCATTCACGGCTAGCCACTGCGACAGGCCTTGCACGTTTTCCATTGCACATTAAACAGGCCTACGACTGCATCGCAAAGGTAAGGACTTTGGTCTCGATCAATATTGGGTTTTGCAGCCGCAGTGTTACCTGATTGACCTGAATGTGGAATTAATCATTAACGCTAGTTAGGCAGCAGTCACAATGGCGCCACCACCTTTGATCACGCTCGAGGAGCACTTCTTCTCAACCTCAGTCGGCTCCAACCCGCAGACGAACCAGGCCTATGTAGAGCAGTTCAAACACGTCCCAGGTCTGGAGTCCAAATTAAAGAACCTCTCCGATCTCCGCCTTCGTGACATGGAAGCTGGGAAAGTTTCATTCCAAGTTATATCGCATGGTCCCACGCCTGGAGCGCCTAGCCCTCAGCAGTGTGTCGAAGCGAACGACGAGCTCGCCGACGCAGTCGCCGACAACACGACACGCTTCGCTGGCTTTGCAGTACTGCCAATGGCACATCCTGAAGAGTCAGCTCAAGAGCTTGAACGTTGTGTCAAGCAGCATGGATTCGTGGGTGCTCTTATCGACAATCACGTTTTGGGCAAGTACTACGACGGACCAGAGTACCGGACTTTTTGGCAGAAAGCTCAAGAGCTCGACGTTGCCGTCTATATCCACCCAACTTGGCCATCTGATGATATGGCTCCTCGATACTCTGGCAACTTCACTGATGGAGCGTCTCGCTCGCTGTCAGCATCCGGCTGGGGTTGGCATACAGACACCGGCCTGCATTTCTTACGGCTGTTTGCGAGCGGCCTTTTCGATGAGATGCCCAAGCTCAAAGTCATCCTGGGTCACTTTGGAGAAATGCTTCCGTTTATGTTTGAACGGATTTGCGTGCTGAGCCGGAGATGGGGCGACATCAAGCGTGACTTTGCCGCGGTGTACAAGGAAAACTTGTGGATCACCACCAGCGGCGTTTGGGGCCTTGCGCCTATGGCGACGATTTTGATGAACACGCCGATAGAGCATGTTCTCTACAGTGTGGATTACCCGTTCGCGAAGAATGAGGATGGCTTGGACTGGATCGAGAAGTTGGAAGCGAGCGGGATGGTGACAAGAGAGCAGCTGGAGCTGATTGCTTACAAGAATGCTGAGAGATTGTTGGGCGTCAAGGCTCCGGAGTAAAGCATCATTAGAAGTGTCTAGGCAGTCAGGTGTTCGAAACGGACACATCGATAGTGGATGAAACCGTGCAAAGCCGATGGGGTGGAAAAAGCTTTATCAAATGCTCCCGAATCACATGTCAGTGTTGGGAACGCCTGGGCCACTTTGGACATTGTTTCTAGGCATGCAGCAGGCAGCAAGATGCACAAGCTACTTCTAGGCATGAAGGCAGTCATGTGGATATCCGAATACATGAATACATCTTCAAGGCGCCAGATCTTGACGATGTTGGGCTTACAAATGTGCTGGTGCCCAATATTCAAGTTGTTAGCCCTGTGACGTACGGTTGCTATGCGTAAACGCCACAGAGATACGGGAACACGCTCGCAACATGAAGTGACAGACACTCATAGTGAGGGCCAATTTGAGAACGTGAATTCAAGAGTGAAGCTGGCTCTAGTAATGAGAGCAACAGTGAGGCCCAAAGGGCATAATAGCATGATTGCAGTGACGTACCCGTGCAGGTTTGGTGGGAAAGTGAACGAAACAGCGGTCACAATCAGTGGAGGGGCGGGAATTTGGTGGGGGGAGTGCAGCGCTAGCGAAGAAGGCTGGTGAGTGGAAGGAGCGCCTAAGGCTAACATTTTCGTCCCCTCATCAGCAAGTTTTCCCACATCCACATCAAACGCAACCACAACACCACACGCGCTACACTGAACCTAGTTGTAGCAAAACACCCCAACACAACCACAAACCCCACGAAACACCTCACATCACACATCCGCGCCCTTCGCGTACACACATCTTCAACATGGCCGAAACCCCTACCTTCAAGCTCGTCCTCGTCGGTGACGGCGGCACTGGCAAGGTAAGGACTTCCCGACTGGCAGCCTGTGACGAGGCGCCATGGAGCAGAAATTTGAGCAAAGCAGAGCGAAATACTGACTACGTCTGTCACAGACCACCTTCGTCAAGCGTCACTTGACTGGTGAGTTCGAGAAGAAGTACATCGCTACTCTCGGTGTTGAGGTCCACCCTCTCGGCTTCTCTACCGTACGCATATCCTCCATCCCGCAAGACGCACGATGCGCAAACAGACGGCAACTAAC
Source organism: Melanodothis sp. VS III C KN 2 (assembly GCA_019775565.1). NCBI lineage: Eukaryota > Fungi > Ascomycota > Dothideomycetes > Cladosporiales > Cladosporiaceae > Melanodothis > Melanodothis sp. VS III C KN 2. The sequence continues at coordinate 36,867 of JACWFM010000066.1, forward strand.
ACACAACCCAGAACCTTGGTCAGATCCAATTCGATGTCTGGGACACCGCTGGACAGGAGAAGTTCGGTGGTCTCCGTGATGGCTACTACATCAACGGCCAGTGCGGTATCATCATGTTCGACGTCACCTCGCGCATCACCTACAAGAACGTGCCCAACTGGCACCGTGACCTGGTCCGCGTCTGCGAGAACATCCCCATTGTCCTGACCGGCAACAAGGTCGATGTCAAGGAGCGCAAGGTCAAGGCCAAGACCATCACCTTCCACCGCAAGAAGAACCTCCAGTACTACGACATCTCCGCCAAGTCCAACTACAACTTCGAGAAGCCCTTCCTGTGGCTCGCAAGGAAGCTCGTCGGCAACCAGACTCTTGTAAGCATGCAAATGTATAATTTTACTGCTCACGCGATAGATCAACTGACAATCTCCTAGGAGTTCGTCGCCGCCCCTGCTCTCGCTCCCCCAGAGGTCCAGGTCGACCAGGCCGCCATGGAGTCCTACCAGAAGGAGATGGAGGCTGCCGCCCAGATGCCCCTTCCCGATGAGGACGACGCCGACTTGTAGATTGCTCGTCACATCCCTCTCATGATCAAGCACTGCCGGCCTCACCAGAAAGGCAGTGATACGACCACACCCACCACCGCCGCGAGGCAGTTGGGCACGAGAATGGCAAAGTTACCCAAAATTAGCATTAGAAAGCGAAGCGGCTGAATACATCATATGACGAAGGCAGCGAGCGGTCTTGCTTGAAATGACACAAGTGGAGAGAAGCGAGCGAGCAGCGCATGGATAGTGAGGGCTGCTTTTTGATTTTGTCCTTTTCCATAAATCGAGCCCGGTATGGTGCAGTGACCTCTGGGTTGTTCACCAGAACCGCAAGAATTTCTTTACCCTTTTTGATACCGGACAAATGAGAGACGTGCACCATAGTCTCAATCGCACTCACATTAGACTCTTCATTCATTTTCCAGCTTGATTCATTTAAATTTCTTGAAAGAAAAGCCTACGCTGACCACGTGCTCAGGGCGCTCACTCCACTCCCCTCACCCTTACCACAGAAGAGGCGACCAACCAGCTGCAGCTGTCACAACCTGCTCAAAGCTGCATCAGGCCCCCTTCACTGCAAGAGTTTCCGTTCAAAGCCCGAGTAATCGGAGCGAGTAGCGCTTCGCCGCTTTACCAAGTAAGAGACCGAAGTGAAGTTGCTCGTCAGTGGCCTGCCTGGATGAAGTTTTGATGCAGTGGCTGCCTGGGTGCAGCGTTTGCTTGCAGCTCAAACGCGACACCAAAACTCTCGCATCATTTTCTAGTTCTCTACCACACAACTTCTAAATTGTGCCTCGCCATCCTTGCAACAACCAATATCCAAACCTCTCGCCCTTTATCTCCATTCTCTCCTCTGCAAAGGACTAGCCTCCTGCAAACTCAACCCTCAGCACACTCACCTGGACACATCAATGCGAAAGACCATGTCCTCCGAAACATCCGATCAGCTTGTCCGCAAGCTTGGGCCGGAGGGCATCGAGATTCATCGCGAGAGGCTCTCTGACACAGACTCGAGATCTGCTTTGAGCGAACCGTCCGCGTCAGTGACAACGGCACGACAAATGAACTGCCGCCAGAACTCGGTAATTTCCCAGTCCTCGAGATGTCTGCCTACAAGAGTCTCCCGAAGGCGGTGAAGGCTAAAGGGGATACTTCATCCCCATGTACCGTGCGTATCTTTCTGCGCCATGGCAGATCTTGACTAACGACAGCACAGAGCGCGAGGCCATGTGGATCCGTTTCCAAGCCAAGGACAGGTTCGCCGTCGAGATCTACTTTGGCGGCATGAACGCTGTGTCAGGCGAGCCTTCAATCGACACCGAGCAAACCCGAGTCCGCCGCTACAAGCTCCTCTCTGAGCACAAGTCCATCCAGGACTACGTCGTGACTCCCAAACAACTCTGGCTCGATGGCATCGCTTCGCACGATGGCATGGTCCGCCAGTTTGTGGTGATGCCTCTCGGCTCTGGCTACACCGTAGAGGTGCAGATGACTGGTGTCGATCTTATTGGCGGTTTGCAGTTTGAGGTTGTACCTGAGAAGATCATTCCTCAAGTTTCGCCCACCCTCAAGCCAGCTGACACGTATGGCCGGCGCTATGTCAAAACGTTGACCGGAAAGACTATCACGATCAATGTCTCCTCTATGCATACGATAGCAGAGCTAAAGAGCCTCATTCAAAAACAAGACGGCATGCCGGCGGACCAGCAGCGTTTGAACTTTGGAGGAAACCGGCTCGAAAATGGGCGCACTCTTTCAGATTACAACATTCGGGAAGAGTCAACAATCCACATTGTCCTTCCGCTCCGCGAAGGCGGACCTGGCAATACGGAGATGGGGATTGCGGCTGGAGGTCTTATCAAGCAGACCATCGTCAAGGACAAGAACGATCCCACAATCTGGGACACTAACAACGGTACTGTCTTCAACGGTCAGATCCTCAACTCCACCGCCTTCGAGGCTATCACAGGCAAGGCGCCACCAATCACACCCGTCACTGCCAAAACCTACGCGGATAACGGGTACCCGTACTACGACATCTACGACGAGAAGCCATCCGGCATCAAGGGCGACTTCTCTGGCGTCCAGTCCGTCGCCGAGAAGGACCTTCAGGGCGTTTCTACGCTCGAGAAGGCCAAGGCTATCGCGAAAGTCATCGAGAAAACGAACAACTCGGTGGTTCTGCTCGACAAGACTGGTGGGCACACCGGATTCCGTCCCGTCAAGGTCATTGAGGAGGAGCTCATCAAGAAGTTCGGCAAGCTGGACCATGATTAAGGTGTGGGTGTGCACTTCAAGATGCCGACAGCAAGTGGCATTCAGATCGTGAATCATGAAAAGGGTATAGGTATGTGGATTTCGGTTTCGAAGAAGTGATGTCGACTCACCTGGCGTCCAGGATGGGAGACAGCGTATGTGTGTTTGTTCATTTTTGGACGTTGTTTTGAAGTTTGGACTATGGCAAAAGAGCTCGAGCATTAGATTGCTAGCCTCGATACGTAAAACATCGTTCTCTAGCAAAGAGATCCGTACTGTGCTGTCAATCCAGCGCATGCTCCACCGTGCTGTGATAGTGCTTCCCGTAATCCATACCGGCCTTGTCCTATCGGCCGCTTCAAGTAAATGGAGACCTTTTTTTTTTCTCCGTGGTAAACTCCTGGAGCAATCTGCGCCGGGCCTTCGATATGACCCAAACTTCAAAACGCATCGAACGAGGAAATTGCCAGTGCCCGGTCAACATCCTTCTGCTTGAAACCAGGCGTACGGCCAAGGCATACGCCAGTCACAGTCAGGACTAAATGACATGTCAGTGTACCTGCAAGGTGTCTAGGACAGTAGATCTTCCACTTACCCTTAACGAACTTCGCAACGTCAATAATGACCACCTTCTTCTGTGGCGCTGCAGCCTGTCCATATTCTGGCATGAGTGGATCAAACCCATGCATGGCCAGAGGGTCGAAAGAGGCACCTGTAGACGCCGTTTTTTGTTGATTGAGGTCGACGTGCTGGAAGTTCATCCAGGACCCGGTGTCCGCATCTGAGTAACCGACGTTGCCAAGACCATTCAATTGCACATTGTCGATATCATGCCATTCTACCATGTCAGAGCTCAGCCTCTGCATCTCTGACCACTGCTCAGGGTCCCAAAGTGGTGTGTTCGTTTTGCTCTGAGGGACGCTCGATGTGCGCGCAGACGAGCGGGACGAAGCCGTGCTTGACTCTGCTGACGGCTCACTGATTTCGGCTTCCACGAATGATACGCTTGGATCGATGACGACGCCCTTGGACTCCAAGTAGCCCTCGACATCGTAAGGGTCGAACCAAGTTCCTTCGAAGCCTTCGACTTCTACACTGATGTCTGTTGCCGGGCGGGCTTGCACGACGTCGTCCAGAAGGTTCAGCATCTGTGGGCCAATCATGCCCATGTGGTATTTGGACCTCTGCTTGTGTGCGCTGAATGGGCGCCGTCTCGTGGCGTAGTGTGTCCCCGCGCCACCTATGTGAAGGAGAGGAGCCTCCCAAAAATCCAGCGGATCGTCTAAGCCTCTGTCCAAGACCTTCTTGAGTGCAGTGGCCATGCGTACGCGGTCGCGGCTGAGTAGGGAAAGTTTGAAAACGCGTTCGTAAGTATGTGGCTTTCGGCCAGGATCGAGGAGCAGGTGATAGGCCGCTTCGAGGCACGCACGGTGAAGGCGACGGCCCAAGGTGGTTTCATGGAAGCTGTAAGTCTTGGGCAAAGCCAATTCCCTACTGAAGGAAAGCGAACGTTGAGGTAATGTTGGCCCATTCGGCCCATGGGCCTGAGGCGTAATGTTGGATGGTATGTCAAAAGGCCGAGACTGCATATTTTGAGCCAGCGTGGGTATGCTGAAGGTTTCCACTGATGGGTCGAAGTTATCGGGCATGTACATGGTATAGCCCATACCAATGTCGGGACGCTGGTTTCGTCTGCCAGTGTGACCCAAAGTGGCCTCGTCAATCCAAGAAGGCACGTTCTTGGGCATAAGCGACATCTCGTCCGAGCGTTTCGCAGAGGAACTATTATCCGCTGTGGTAGAGATTCGAACAGTTGATCCCGGCAGGTCTTCGACATGCGAGTCACCCGGATTGCGTACGTTACTCATGTAAGATGCGAACCGCAAAGCTGTCTCTGATAGGTCGTCAAGCTGGCCTTCGGACAATCCAGCCATGACCAAGCGATCTCGACAACTGTCAAAAGCTTGGTTCATACATTCGACGGTGGTTGTGAGGTCGGATACGCGCTTTCTCAGTTCATCAAGTGTGCTTTCTTTCCTTTGCCTGTACGCGCGCTGAGCCATGCGGATTTGCGTCCGTCGGCGCTGTAGATGTTGTCAGTAATCATATGGTTTTCGTATGCCACTAAACAAGAAGTGGCAAAACCTACATCGGCAGCCGATGCATCGGACTTCTCTGTTCTTGGACGTCCTCTTTTCTTGAGATCATCATCACTGTTCTCTGACCAAGAGTCGCCAGCACGCTTGCGCTTGCGCGTGGTCTTGGCCGGCGCCATACTGCGATCCATTGCGTGTGAAGAGAATGTAGTACGAAAAGGCAGTACGTCGAGAGTGATCACTATCAACTGAGATAGTGAGGACCTGTTCGTGTTTCCTGTAAGACGACAGTTGCTTAGAGTCCACAACGAACGAGTAAGTCTGCTCGTTGAATAGCAGTATCTATAGCTCCAGGTGCACCGCGCTAGCGGGGCTTCACGTCACGCTACACGCGCCAAGTCAGTGTTGTCAGCAGAAGGTGATTAATCCAGCCAGATGGTCGAGAACTGGTTATGTATGTAGTCCTGACAGAGCGCCGAAGTGGTCTCACCTCATGGCTGTCGGGATTAGTGATCGCTTTGCTCAGCTCAGCAGCCGGACTTACTTGGCGACGGAGACGCGGGAGGAGCAGGGTCTGGGTTTATGGTCATGTGACATCTTGCATTGCTTGCCGCAGGTGAGGTATCAAAGTATCTTTTCTCGAGCCTCCGAGGTCTAGCAATTGCCGCTTGTCATGCCACTCAGATGCTCTCTGAGCTCAAATCTTTTGCAGTCTGCAGTGAACCACTATCATCAGATACTAGACCATCATGCGCTCATTTTGCCGCCGAAATGCTATGTACACTGTACGTTAATGTAGCATTCAGTGCGCTAATATCTGCGTACACAAAGGACGGTATACACGCTGCCTCCATTAAGATGTTATCTGAACTGTGCGTTTGTTCAGTAGGCAGTACATTACTATCATTGTACGCAAATGGACAATACGCTCACCCTTGCCGCTGAGATGCTAGCACCGATTCCAAAGCTGAACCGCGAGCTCTCGCAACATATATGAGCACTGTGGACTGAAAGTCTGTAAAGCGACAACAAGTCGATGTTGAAGCCTTCTGCTCCTGTGAGTTACCACAGGTGCCATCCGTGGATCAAGTGACTGGCAAGCGAGGCATGGCCGCCAGGCGAACCGACAGTGTCCTAAATTGTCACTCTTTGTGGGCATGGTACCTGAAGGCCAAGCGTGAGGCATCCGCCTCCCACGTCCTGCAAGACGGCACCCAGTGACAGCCTGAACGAGTGGAACACTGACCGGTCAGTCCGCCATAAGCACAGGTCTTGAAGGGTAGACGAGAAATGGCTGGGTAAGCACGTTCTTGTTGAATCCTCTACTGAGATCCTGAGCGGCGATCTGGGGAGAAGAGCGACAAGGAGGCCAGCAGAAGCTCTCGGCAGCGCGGCAAGGAGAGGAGAGTTGCACGCGTGAACTTGCGAGTGGTGAGACAAGACGCGTGAGTGCTCTTCACGACGGCGGATGATAGACCTTACATGCCTAACAGGGACATAGATGCTGACAGCGCTGTTGGATGGCGGGCTTGGTGGCTTGCGTGGCTCGATGTCTTGAAGACGCATCTTATCTATAAGCAGACGCGAGTGTCCATCCGATCTGAGGAGGTTGTCGACGGAGATTGCATCTCACAATTATAGCAGGATGATGTGCAGCAATATAGTGGCAATAAAGCTATTGAAGAGACAAGACTCTTGAAAGGCTTGATCGCGAGACGCATTGTCATGCTGCCGAACATGTGTCTGTGAGCAATAATGTTGGAGATTTCGATTGTCATTGTGACTCGATGAGGATGAAGCACTGCATATCATGTCTAGGTTGACGCCAGGCACATATCGATGGTTACGGCGGCTACAACGGCGTCAACCTCGATAAGAGAACATCTCAGGAGGACCGCAGCCATATCTGCAGGTGTAGCAGTGTGTAGCCGAACTCATGGCGCGTCACCGAGAGAGATCCAGGCGCACGTGAGCACGAACGCAGCACGAACGTGCTATGCCCCCTATGGGATGCACCGCCCCGATTCTCCGCTGAACCAGCAGCTCTGGTATCGATCTACGAACGCGCGTCCAGTCCTGACGTCGGCTACTCTTCACCGCAGCGTTTGAGTCGCAGGCCGGATGAGCACGAATGGCTGGCGAGCCCCTGTGCAGTGGCCCATTCGATCGACCCCAGCGCCAGCCCTTCAAGCGTGCAGCGGGAGTGGTGCCACTAGCGCCCTAGTCTATTCCTGTTCCTGAACATCGCGTTTCAAGATGCCTCCGCAGCGCGTTTGAGTGAAGCATCGTGCAGCCGAATTGAGATGTGCGATGAGTGTGTTATAGGTGGTGGAGAATAACTCATTCCTGACTCTTGCGTCGTAACGTGCTCGCTGCAACGAATCAAGGCACATCACACGTGCGATCACACCTTACTGAGGTTCGCATGTGACGAACAGGACAAGTAAACGGTCCAACGCTCGGGTCCTGAGAGGCCAGCGGAAATTGCGGCGGTTTCGTTAGCCTCGCACGACTGGATGCTCGCACGGCCATTAGTTGCCCTCCACCTAGCCAGGGCTTCCGTTTGTGGACGCGCTAGCGACCAGGGGCATGGCTCCAGACTGAGTTCCAACTCAAGACACCGATTATACATAAGCGCTGCCACTGCGTTTCACGACAACTACTTCTCTCTCTCTTCACCAACTGCCTACACATCCTCTTCTACCATCTTTTAATTTTGACTTCGGTCGTCCTTTCATTACCAACAAACCGAACAAACGCTCACTCATTCTTTCAACCTTTTGCCTTCGTCAAACCAACCTTTTATTACCAACCAATCAGCCAACAAACACCAACCGCAACAATGAGATACACTTTGATCGCCACGGCCCTCATCGGCGCCGTCGTCGCCATGCCCGCCGTCCCGGCGTCTTACGGCAGCGAGGCCCCTGCAGCATACAACACTCCCGACTCTTACGGTTCTGAGAACGTTTACGGTACTCAGGTGTCCAACAAGCCGACCACTGCCGCTGCTGCCCTTCCCAGCTCCACCTGCACCGATGAGGCACAGAACATCGTTCCTTACACCACTCCCTCCGCCCAATCTCAGGTCGTTGAGTCCTCTGCTCCCGCTTACGGCGTTCCATCCAAGTCTGAGGACGAGAGCGTTCCCGCCAAGCCTACCAACGTTCCCTCTTCATCTGAGGTCAGCCCTGGAAAGCCTTTGGAGACTCCCGCTGGCTATGCCTCAGCTTCTAAACCGGCCGACGTTGCCTCTTCTTCCGAATCTTCGCCTGAGCAGCCCGCTAACACTCCCGCTGGCTATGCTTCTGCTTCCAAGCCTGCCGACGTTGCCTCCTCTTCCGAGTCGTCTCCGGAGAAACCCGCACAAACTCAGCCTGCTGTCGTCGCCTCCTCTTCCACTGAGGCCAGTGGCGAGAAGCCCACCCCTTACGCTGCCAGCTCTGCTGTCCCCAAGTCCCCTGAGGCCAGCTCTCCTGCTGCTGAGGACACCGAGTCCAGCCCCCAGAAGCCTGCTCAGTACGGTTCCACCATCGTCCCTGGCTCAGCACCCACTCAGGCCCCCTACCCTCAGAGTGGTAACGAGGCCTCTCCCGTCTCTCCCATCGGTGCTGGTGCTGCATCAGGCACTGCTGCTGGCGTTGCTAAGCCCACTGGTACCGGTTCTGTTGGCGGTTACGAACAGTTTGAGGGTGCTGCCAGCTCTTTGTCCGTTGCTGGTCTTTTCGTCAGCTTCGGTGCGATTGCCGCTCTTTTCATGTAAGCGAGTGAGCTAAGAGATGACTCGGAGCCGATGATCGTACAAGAATTTTTTTCTAGCGCAGGATTAACTGAGGATTCGGACTCCTGTTCAGCTAAAATGGCGAACAGGATATCATGGCGTTCCGAGTCAACAGGTGGTGGATTTCTGCAAGAGCGCTTTTCGTGTGTCATATGCAGTGTTTCTTTGTGTTGTAATTAGGTGGCCTGCGTTGAACTCGGACCTCGATATTGAATGAGTCGTTACGAGTCCGCATGGTCGTACTTCAGCGTATGGTGTTATACCCCGAATTCATCTGTCCTCTCCTTTTTATTCATAACCAATCACATCGTTCCGTTACATTCACAAATTTGTAGCATCTCACATGATTTGCAAAGGTGTTTGACATGGTACATACCGCTCCGTCAGGTCTGCATGCTATAGTATGCATTGATGCCAGACGGCCCCCATGACGCCCGTGAGATGTTGTGTTCTTTCGCTGCGAAGAAAGCACGTGTAGGGTCGATGAGCAGCTGCAGCTGTGTTTATCTATCTGCTCAGCGGTACGTTCAATTAAGGCTAGGTAGTGCCTCCTAGCAAATCATTAGATGGATATCCGAGGGCGGCTAAGGGCAGCGAGGGCAGGATTCGGGGTGGAAGTTGTGTGACCCTTGCTTGCTTCCTGGAATTCGCGTTCAACCCGCAGACTTCCGTGCAGCTCACTCACTCACACAGCATGGCCTCCAGCCAACCAGCATTTCGTTGGCGAACAGTACTCGAGCTCACTGTCATTGGCTCTGTGGTGTACTTCTTTCTTGGTGCTCCTGGACTAAGTGACCTCCTCGCTCCCGGACCGAAAAATGTCGTGGCCGCGCCCAAAACCCAGCTGCTGAGGCCAAACTCACTGGTCTACCCGAGTCCAGATTTGGAGTGTGCGCAACACAATTACGAAGTACACCTGTTCTCAGCAAAGCCACTGGTTTTATACATTGACGGTTTTCTCACTGAAGAAGAAGCAGATGTGCTGATTGAACTGAGGTAAATGAGCATGCTCGCCACCAATGCACAATGCAACCAAGCTAACAGAACGGATGCAGCGAAGACAAATGGCAGCCTAGCACTGTCTTCAATGGTGACATTGAGACATCCGACGACAAAGTCCGCAAGTCCGACAAAGCACTCATACCTCGTTCGCCTCTGGTACAATGTATCGAATCCCGAGCTCTCGCATTCCAAGGATGGCCAAGCAATACATTCATTGAAAGACTCTGGACTCAACGCTACAACGTGTCCGGCCACTACGCGCAGCACTACGACTGGAGCTCTGCCAGCCGCGAGGCGAGACGTAGCTCGACATTCATGGTCTACCTCAGCGATGCGTGCGAGGGCGGCGGAACAGAATTCCCTGTACTGGAATTGAAGAAAGATGGCAGGTGGTGCGAGTTCGTGGATTGCAACAATGGCAGAGAGGGTGTTGCGTTTAAGCCTAGGAAAGGCGCAGCTGTGTTCTGGCTGAACTTCGACGAGGAGGGCAGAGGCTTGAAGGAGACGATCCATGCTGGTTTGCCAGTTACAAGCGGTGTGAAAGTCGGCCTGAACATCTGGAGTTGGTGGCAAAGAGGCCTGGAGCTAGAGCATCTAAAAGAAGAGCTATGAAAGGAAGTCCGCCTATATCGACTTCTGTAGCTGCGCACTCTAGCCGATCAGTTTTGAGAAGAATAGGTAGATTATTTGTATAGTATCTTAACAGCAGGCATTACTATACTATCTTAAAGTTAGAAAGTACTAATAAACTAGCAATTAAAGTGAAAATAAGAGAAGACAATTTAGAGCTATATATTAATATCATAACCTTCCCTTAATATTACTTATGACTTATCTTCTCGTAATTATAGCTACTACTAAGCGAAGTACGAGTATTAGTATTACTCCTTTATAGCAAAATCTTAATTTGCTAGTAGATCCTCTAATTAGCTACTAAATAGGCGATAATAAGTTAAACTTAAGGCTAGACCTTAAGAGATACTTCCTAGTTATAGTTATAGAGCTTTAAAACAATAGTTACTAACTTCTAAAAGTTAAACGACTTTATAAACTTTTTATATTTTACTAGTCTATTAATAGGATGAATTGAGATATAGAGTGTAATTAATATACATCCTAAATTTGAGTTTAGCATATTAGAATTAGCCTTAGTAAGTCTTAAAACTAGCGCTTAAATCGAAAATAGCTAAATAGTAATAAACTTTTCTGACTAATTAGCTTCTTTGATCTATACTTTATATTAAGTTCTAAGATTTTAGAAACTCTAACGTTAATTAGCATTAGAAACTAGAAAAGAAAAAGAGTTGATTTCTAGGTATTCGGAGGTAAGATATTAGTAGGGGAAGCTAGTTAATAGAAATCTTAATACTAACCTTCAAGAAGACTTAGGTTGATTAGCTTAATTTATAGAAGCTAAGATTCACTCTAAGATATAATATCAGTATAGGGGAAGTAGGTTAGTAAGAGAAGTAGGTTAGTTAAATAATATTACCTACTTCTACTCCTCTTTTCTCTTCTAATTTTCTCTTGCTTCTCTTATATCTTTATATATAGAAGAAGATATTTGAAATATAATAGCTACATATTAGTATAGCAATTATAAGTTTGTTTCGCGTACTTTAGCTATTTTTAAAATTCCTCCTATAATTCTTTAATATTAGCTACTAGGTTGGGAGATATAAAATTAAGTTTATAAAGATAGTAATTACTATTAATTATAAAGAGAGAAGAACTTATAGCCTAGATTACTAATACGAGTAAATTAGGCATCTCTATACTACTTCTTATATAAGAATTTATTAATAATATTTAGATTAATTATTTTATACCTTATTCTAATTCCTTTGATCTACTTATTTTAATAAAGTAGATTAACTACTTTAGAAAATTTTACTATTTATACTAGAGATATATTTAATATACCTTATACAAACATTTTATACTTTAAAGGCTTTAATTATTTAATAATTAAAGCCGACTTTAATAGCTTAAGTAAAGCTAATTAGAGAGAAAGATACTTCTTCTTAGCGATATTTAATATTAATAATACTATAGAGAGAGCTATAAAAGAAGATATTTAGAATATATTAGTTACTTTTAGGTATAGCGAGTATATGATACTTTAGCATACTTCTACTATTATTAATATTTATCCTTCGACTTTTTTAGATTATCTTAAAAAAGTTAAGAAATAAAAACAAAATTACGAGAAATAGTAATTACTCTCTACTATTAAGGAAGAGGAGCTCGTAGCCTAGATTACTAATATAAGTAAACTAGGTATCTCTATACTACTTCCTCTTATTTAAAATCTTACTAAAGAAATCTAAGCTAATTAGTTCGTAACTCACTCTAATTCTTAAATTCGCTTATCTTATTAAAATAGATAAACTACTACAGGAAATATTATGTATATCTCGTTAATATATCATACTTTAAAGGCCTTAGCTATTTAGTAATTAAATCCTATTTTATTAGCTTAAGTAAAGCATTTAAAAAAAATACTCTCCTTTAGTAATTTTTAATATTAATAAAACTAGTTTTAGCTTTAGATCTACTTAGTAATTAATTATACTTATTATTTAGAAGTATAAAAAGTAAGGAAAGAAGTAAGCTAAATACTAAGATTATATTATAACATCAGTATAGGGGAAGTCGGACAGTAGGGGAATTCGGATAATTTTTAAAAATCCGAATTTTAAAAATCAATAACTCCTTAATTAACGCTTATCTCAAAAATCTAGTTAAGCTAATTCATCCTCGCTATCTTCCTCCTCGTCCTCTAAAGAACTTAAAATAATAGGAGCCTTTTTTTTACCCTTTTTCGCTTTTTTTTCCTTTACGACTTTTTCTGCTTTTTCGACTTCCTTTAAGATAGAGTCCCTCGAAAGGATAACCTAGCCTTCGATTACGATACGTTTACCTATCTTACGCTTCTTATATGCGTTAAGTAATATATCCTTCTCGTATAGCTCTCTCTATAAGAGCGTTACTTTAGTATTCCTCTCTTCTACGAAGATAAGGAGTTCTTAGATAAAGGCCTTACTCTAAGGGCTTAGAACTCTACAAGAGATAACCTCTTTAATAAGGTCTTCGAAGAGGATAATTAGAGGTATTTTATCCCTTAATTACTCTCTTAGGATTCGAGGCATATCCTTGAGAAGTATCGAATTCTCGGATCTAGAAGGTAGAGTCGCCTAGGGAGTAGGGAGAGTCGAAAGGATAACTTTAGGGTCTAGCAGATAGATACTAGCCTTCCTAAATACGGATTCGATAGTATAGGGCTTAAAGCACCTAGCCCTAGCTCGGATATATGTAGAAGTCTACTCGACGTATAGGAGACTTATTACCGATTTTCGAAAGATTATATCGACTTTAGAAGTAATTGCAGTTTTAAGAGGCGAAAAACACGCGATATCGAGAGGCTGCGTAACGTGCGAAGTATGTAGTAGTAGTAGAGCTAAGTCGATCTTATTCGTAATACAAAATGCGAGAAAGCGCGTAGTATAGTGCGAAGAATGCCCGTCTACGACTAGTAGTCGTCTTTTTCTATCGTTTCGGCGAGTTAAAGGCTCGAATCGCGTTATAAGCTACTCGTACGCGTGTATATCTGAAGTCCAGCCCTTATTCGACGTAGAGAAGGCCTAGCTTAGGAGCGTTACGTCCGGAATCTAGCCCGAGTTAAGATTTTTCCCCTTAAAAATAAGGGTTAGCGGCAGGGTTACCCCCGAGGTAGAGATACACTCGATCGCTATAATCTACTCTCGCTATCTAGCCTGCTTCTTTCCTCGCTTTTTGTACTTCTTATCGAGAAGTATAATCGATCGCTAAGTAGATCCGAGGCTAAAACCAGTCTTATCGACGTTAAAAATCGCCGAAGGGGGGTATTACTCTTTTCGGATAGCTTCGCTTAGGCTGTTAAAGTAGGATTTTACTACTAAGTAGTTAAGGCCTTCGAAACGCGACGCGTTAATAGGTCGCGTAAAACACGTCTCTAGCATAGGGTAAAACCTCCTAAAGCAGTCGATCTACCTCGTCGAGATAGGTATATCTAAAGAATTAGCGCGAGTTATAAACTAATTAGCTCGAATTTCTTTAGCGAGATTTTTTACGAGAGGAAGTAGCGTAGGGACGCCTAATTTACTCGCATTAGTAATCTAGGTTATAAGCTCCTCTTCCTCGATAGTAGAGAGTAATTACTATTTTTCGTAACTTTGTTTTCGTATCTTAACTTTTCGAAGTCGATCTAAAAGAGTCGAAAGAGGAATATTAAAAATAGTAGAAGTACGCCGAAGTGTCGGATAATCGCTGCGCCTAAAGGTAGCTAACGCATTTTGAATCTCTTCTTCCATATACGAAGGTATAAAGAAAGGAAGAGGAATTTAAAAGAAAAAAGAGGGGTATAAGTAGTTAACCTTAGTAAAGTGTCCGGCTTCCCCTACTATCCGACTTCCCCTACACTGATGTTAGTAATCGAGTATGTTTTTACTTTAGAAGTAGTACTACTACTAATTCTTATTTTAAAAAGGAGAAATCTTAACTCTAGCTAGATTCTAGATATAATATATCTTAAGTAGGCTTTCACTATATCAAATAAGGGCTGGACTTTAGATATGTATAAAAGTAGCTTATAACCTAATTCGAGCCTTTAACTTAATAAAATAATAGAGAAAGGTAACTACTAGTTATGAATAGGTATTTCTTATACTATACTATATACTCCATTATATTTTATATAATAGCGAAGATCGAGTTACTTCTAAAGTCGATATGATCTTTCGAAAATTAATAATAAGTCTCCTATATATTAAGTAGACTTTAGTATATATCTAAGACTTTAAGCCCTATACTATCGAAGCTATATCTAGGAAGGCTAGTACCTATCTACTAGACTTCGAAGTTATTTTATCGACCCTATTTAATCCCTAAGTAGTACTTCGTTCTAGATCCGAAAATTCTACTCTTCTTCATAAGATTATTCCTCTAAGGTTTAAGTTTTAAATCATTTATTTAAATAGGTTGTATTAATCTATATAGTCTCTGAATATTATAATATTGGTATACAATATAGCTATGATCTATATTCTTATACTAATTAGTTCTATTCTATATAGCTTAACTAAAATTTAAATTATCTTATTAAATATAAAGAATCTAGATATTAAACTTAAGTATAAGATACTATAGAGCTTATTAGCTAGGGCGTTAATTCTATTATTACCTAAATTTACTTATATTGTACTACTAGGATATTCTTAGAATTAGCTTAGATAGTATAAAATATTAAATTCATTCTCTTAGAGTAATTATAGTATAGATCTTATCTCTTTAAAAAATATTTAGATTCTCTCCTATATATAAAAGTTAGAGAAATAATTACTGAGAAGAAAAGAGATACTAGTCTAATCTTAATACTTAGATAGTAATTATTACTACTTTATAAGATAGAGAGTATCACAAGGATAAAATTATCTTTCTTTTTATAAAGTTTTTAGCTAAGTATTCGCATTTCTTTAGAAATAATTCTATCGACTAAGGGATTTACTAGGACTTAGTTAGTACTCTTAAAGTTATTCTAGAATAGGCTTAAATATAGTAAATCAGGATCTAAATTTTTTATTAATGGATTTAGCTCTCTACTAGGTCTTAAATATATAAAATTAGGATGTTTTCCTAATAAAATATCCGAGTTTATAAAAGGTAATAAATTTAAAGAATATACTAATTTACTAATAATATAAAGATAGGAGGACTAATCTGAAAGGAGAAGTATTTTAGATCTAACTTCTCTAGAGTAATACTAATTTAAAATCATCTACCCTAATCCTTAAAAGCTAAATAAAAATTAGAGTATTTATTACTTAAGTTTGTTCTTCTATACTAATCTATTAAAAAGATTCTTAGAAATTATTATATTCTTATATTTAGCTACTACTCTTATAAAATACTATATTTTATCTTAAAATCTCCTATTAAGGCCTAGTCTCGTATATAATTATATCTAGCTATTTTAGTATAATATTACTTATTAAATTTCTCCTACTTAGACGTACTTAGCTAAAATTAGTATATAAGATATTTAGAAGTATAAAGTTATTAGAATCTACTCTAAACATATTTTAAATATTTAGATATGTTATTAATAAGTTTTAGATCTAACCCCCTTTTAGGCTAATTATTAACCTCTTTATATAACTGAGTAGAATTAAGTATCTCTTATATTTCCTAGGCCTATACCTAGCTACTTTAGTTTAGACTAGCTGTAAACTAAGGCTAAGTAGGAAGTTTAAGTATTTAGAAACAGATAGATATTAAACTAATCTTAAGATACTAATTACTTAGTAGAGCTAGATTTAATTTTTTTAGAATTTAGATATAGCTTAGGGAATACTTACTTCTAAGCTTAGTCTTTTAAATTTCTTTTAGAGAATCCTATTAAAGAAGATAATAGCAGAAAGGTTACTTCCTAACTATTACTATTTAAGGTAGCTACTAGGCTAGCTCGCCTAGATAGTAGCGTAACTACGTACTTAAGATAGCTCTAATAATTTATAATATTATCTACTTAATTTCTACTATATTCCTATACTAGTACTTATAATACTAACTAGTTACTTTATTAAACTACTTTACTAATAACTATGTTAGAAGAAGTTTTATAATGAAAAAGATAGTTTAGATACTAGCTTTCTATAATATATAATTAGACTTTAATTTATAAAAGGAATAATATATAAGTAAAAGAAGTGATTTATTTAATACTGATTTCTAAGATAAGATATAGCTATTTATCGAAGTTAAAAAAGCTTTGATTTACTATTACTTATTATATAGAGAACTTAAAGAACTTAGACTTTTTTATTTATAAAGTATTAAGATATAAACATCTTATGATTCCTAAGTATTAGCTACTAGCTTTAAAAACTAGTATTATACTATTTTCATCTATTAATACCTAATTAGGCTCTATGTTTTATTAATAAGAGACTTAGCTATCCTACTAGTTATAGCTAAATTAATACTTACTCCTAACTTTAGCTTCCTAAAAATCGAGAAATAAGCCTAATTAGGGAGATTCTAGCGAAAGGTTTAAATATAAAGACTTCTTTTAATAGACCTATTCTCTAACTCTCTTATTATAATAATTTAAATTTTTTATATCTAAGACTATACTTTTTAAGATAATCTTTTTAGAGGGATATAACTTTAGTATCAGATATATCTTAAATAAGAGATTGATTTCTAGATAATTTATATAACTCCTTTATGATAATGAAAACATTTACCTACTTAAAGATTAGAGTTTAGTAACTAAGATAATATTAGTATAAGAAAAAATAGATATATAAATAAGGTAAATAAATAGAAATTTAAGCTTCTAAATTTTATAATAATAAACCCCCTTAATCAATACCTTCTTTAAACATCTATTTAAGCTAATTTATTCTTACTCCCTTCTTCTTTCTCTTCAAAGAATCTGGAATTATAGAAGCTTTTTTCTTACTCCTTTTTTACTTTTTTTACTACTTTTTCTACCTTTTTTTTCCTCTTTTTAGAAGAATTTTTTAAAAGGATAAAACTTAACCTTTAATCATAATGTATTCACTTACGTCATATTTCTGATATATATTAAGTAATCTGTCTTAAATATATAGCTCTCTCTATATTAGTATTACTTTAGTATTCTTCTCTTCTATAAAAATAAGAAGTTCTTATATACAAGCATTATTTTAAGGATATAGAACTTTATAAAAGACATCTTTAATAAGGCCTCAAAAAAGAGAATTTGTAGTATCTTATGTTTCAGTTACTTACTTAAGATCTAAGGTATATCCTTAAGAAGTATTATATCTTTAGATCTAGAAATTAGAGATACTTAGGAAGTAATAGAGATTAATAGGATAATATTAAGGTTTAGTAAGTAGATACTAGCTTTTCTTAAAGTAGATTCGAATATAAAAGCCTAAAGTACTTAGCCCTAGCTTGAGAATATATAGAAGTCCACTTAGTATATATAAGACTAATTACTAATTTTAAACAGATTATAGTAATTTTAAAAGTTATTATAATATTAAGGGATTATATAGTATATAAAGTATATAATAGTAGTAGAGCTAGATCAATCTTCTTTATAATATAAAATATAAGGAATTATATAGTATAGTATAAGGAATCTTATCAATAACTAGTATATATCTTTTACTATTGTTATAGCAAGTTAAAGGCTTAAATCGAGTTATGAGTTACTTATATATAGATATATAAATCTAAGATCTAGCCTTTATTCGATATTAAGAATGCCTACTTAAGAAGTATCATATCTAGAATCTAGCTAGAATTAAGATTTTTCCCCTTAAAATTAAAGTTAGTAGTAGGATTACTTTTAAAGTGGAGACATACTTGATTACTATAATCTACTTTTATTATCTAGCCTACTTCTCTTCCTAATATCTATACTTCTTATAAAGAAGTATTATTATTTACTAAGTAGATCTAAAGCTAAAACTAGTCTGATTAATATTTAAAATTACAAAAAAAGGATACTACTCTTTTCGAATAGCTTTACTTAAGCTACTAAAATAATATCCAATTATTAAATGCTAAAGGCCTTCGAAGTATAATATATTAATAAGAGATATAGAATATTTCTAGTATAGGGTAATATTATCTAAAGTTATTATCTCCTTTATTAAGATAAGTAGATCTAAAGAATTAGAATAAATTATAAATTAATTAGCTTAAATTTCCTTAGTAAAGTATTTTATAAGAGGAAGTGTTATAATTATACCTAATTTATTTATATTAGTAATCTAGGCTTTAAGCTCCTCTTCCTTAACAGTTAATAATAATTACTATTTCAAGTAACTTTAGTTTCTTATTTTTCTAGTTTAAGAGCTAAGATTAAAGATTCAAAAAAGGGATATCGAAGATAGCTAAAGTATATAAATTCAATATATAATCACTATACTAACAAGGTTGCTATCATGTCTTGAATAAAGGTATAAAGAAAGGAGGAGAAAATTAGAAGAAAAAGAGTTATATAAGTATACAACCTTAGTGAACCTATCTATTTCCCTAATATCGATATATCTTTATAACTTCTAGTAGAATAGATATCTTATACTATTCTAGAATTAGCTACTAAAGAAGACTAAGCTCCTTAAAGTAAGAAAAAGGGTTATACGAGAACTTAAAGAATAAATTAAGTTTTAAAAAGTAGCTACAAAAGGGTTTTCTTAATCTCTCCTCTCCTTCGTACTGATAATATAGTAAAAAAGGATAGTAAAATCTTAAGATAGAATCTGATATTTAAGTGCTTGTTTAGAAAGAAGTAAGTAGTTAAAATAATTTTCCTAAATTCTACTTAGGGAATCTAATTTTTAGAGTAACTTATAGTTAAATTACTTTAAGACTAGAATTTAGTACTAAGACTTTTAGTACTTAGATTATCTTAAATCTAATACTAAGTTCCTAAAAAGCTAGAGAATAAATAGCTTCGTCTACTAATATATTATTTTCTAAGTAGTTATTATATGTTTTTTTATAAATGATAGTATAAATTATAGGAGATAGAGTTTCTAGCTTCTTAGGCTAATTAGCTTGAATTTACTCTCCTATCCTAAATCTCCAAACTAGTTATTCTAGATAAATATATCAAAAGAGCTTTGCTAAATATAACCTAGAAATGTATTTTATTTATAGATTATCTAGATTGAGTCTAGTTAATCTCAACTTATAAAATAAGTTATACTATAATCTAAAGAAGCTAGAATTTAAATTATTTCTTCTACTATCAGATTATTAAGAAAAGTGAGTTTTTATGCTTATATATTGATAATACTTTAATAACTTACTTCCTTATTATTAGAGTATTATTCTAGTAATCCTAGTGGTTCTAAGAGTCGAAAAGAGGATCTATCTAGGGTTATCCTAGAACTAGTAACTAAGATATAGATAGGATACTAGTATTAGATAGCGAAAGGAAAACTGCTACTATAGTAGCGCTAGTAGGCAGGTTCGTAATCATAGTAGCGATATGAATAATATAGCGAATGCACTGTCCGTATACGGGTATTCTGAGGTTACATTTATGACCTTATCTGTCGAGTTGACCTTCCTCTACGCTTTAATGTACTTTTTCAGTCCTCTTAACCTATCTTTCGCCTGTTCTAGCACATCGTCCGGCTTGCACACAGCGAATCGCAGCCAGTCTTCGGCGAGGTGAGCATTATCGTCGGTGAAGAACTCTGTCGGTGGGATCGCTGCTACGCCAAGCTCCTTGATGCAGAACCATGAAAGCTTGAAGTCGCGGGGCCTGCTAGCGACGTGCGGTGGGAAAGGGTAGTCGGCGGGAAGCTCTACCTTGGCCAGGTTGACGAGGACGAAGTAGCCGCCTTCGGGCTCGGAGTACTGCAGCAGAAGATATTAGTAATGGCATTCGAGTAAAGTAGAAGTTTGGACCTCGTCACTTACGGGCAGTCCCAGCTCATCCCAAACCTCGTTGAAACGGTCTAGCTTTCCCTTCATCTCGGCCTTGCTCTCCTCCCAGAAGCCTCTGCCCTCTGCCTGCTCGAAGGCGACTGCAGTGGCTTCCTGGAGGGGGCTAACACTGGAGAAACAGATGCGCGTGTGTGCTGCCGCAACATACTTGATCAGATGCTCCGGACCGATCAAGTAGCCAACTCTCCAGCCAGTGGCGTAGAAGAGCTTACCCGCGCTGCCGACAGTCAATGTGAGAGCCGCGATCTCCGGGCTCAGCGTAGCGATTCTTGTGAATGGCACGTAGTATAGCTTGTCGTATACTTCGTCGGACAGGATGAGGATGTTGTGCTTGACGCATAGGTCGCCAATGGCTTGCAGCTCCTCGCGGCTGAAGACCTTGCCGACAGGGTTGTGGGGCGTGTTGATGACGATCATGCGTGTGCGCTCTGTGATCTTGCTCTCCAGCTCTTTCAGGTCAAATGTCCATTCGCCGGCAGAAGTTGTCTTTGATGAGCCGTTGGTGGGAGGGTGGAGTGGCACGTAGACGACCTTGCCGCCGGGCATCTCGATGTTCGAAATGTATTGGTCGAAGAAGGGCTCGAAGACGATGACCTCGTCGCCGGGCTCGAGGAAGCCCATGAAGGCGGAAAGCATGCCCTCATTGGCGCCGGTGGTTATGGTCACTTCAGTCTCTGGGTTGAGGGTGCGGTTGAATGAAGACGAGTAGGCTTCTGCGATTGCTTTCTTCAGACGTGGGCGACCCTACTAGGTGCCATTAGTTGGTGATCGCTGGGTGATAGAGTATGCGTCCGTGGTATCATACCTTTGTTGGCGAGTACTGGTTGCATTCCACTTTACCCAGAGCATCATGAGCAGCATCGAGTACGAATTGAGGAGGGTTGTAGCCAAAGAAACCCTGGCCCATGTTCACAATGGGTTGGACGGGTGATGCTTGCGCAGCTTCGTTGACGATCGACCTTGATATCTGTCAGCCTCTTCATATGTGCGATATCAAGTCGCAGTGAGGTATGGCTCACCAAACATCCTGCCTCTGGCCAGCCACTCTTGCGGCGGGCTTGAAAGGGTCTTGGACCATGGCTGAAGCGGCAAATGCTCTCAGGCCTGAGAGCGAACTCCGTGAATTATTGAGAAGTGAGTGAGGGTATATTCTAGTGGCAGCGCGAGCGAATTGAGTCAACGGCGGCATGGTATACACAAAAAGCATTCGAGTCTCCGGTCGAGAAGTGCCCGCTTACGATTGCGGGACCTTTAGCTCAGCACGTCATTTTAGCTTTATCAAAGACCGAGGTCGGCTTTGACGATGCATCACAAATACGATAATAAACATTCACCCACAGACTATTGCAATATCCAGGCATTAAAATGAACTCATCAACGTAGTAACAGCGTTTTGAAGGATTGTGGGGTTCAAAATGCAATATTCGCGTGGAACTGCATCTTTCGATGCGTAATCGTTGTTGTCACATTAGATATCTGATGCGCCGCCCTCTTAAGCCCGCTGGCCATGAACGATGACTTATATGCACTGTACAAACACCCTTAGGCTTGTGTTCTATTCCAGACTCCAGCCGCTTCGTCCACGTTCAGCTCAAAACCAATTCCTTGCGGCCAGCCGCCTCCGAAGTGAACGCCGATATAGATAGGTATGAAGATCCGTAGGTAAGCTGTATAATCCCAAGCCCGCTGGATCCAAACAGCAGTCGCATTGTCGTGTCAATCCATATTTCAATTACTTGCTGCTGTTTAGCATCGCCTGTACGCTTGCCAGGCGCTGCTTTAGAGAGTCGTGGTCGGAGAGTGTCTGTAAGGAGCGTATTAGCAGTAGAACAGATTGAACGGAGTGCACGCGTGATTACTAACCTCCGCATGGCTCATTTTGGCATTGACCAATTCCCTCTCCATCTCGTCCATCTCTTCTTTCAAGGCTCGGTTCTCGTTCTGGACCTCGATGTTTCGTTGCATGATGCGATCCATCTCAGCCTTCAATTTGGCCTCGACCTCTGCGGGCTGTGTGTCGATCATCTTCTGCAGCTCAACAACCTGGAACTTCAAGCCTTCGTTATCGTCGGCCAGCGTGTCGTTGTCCATCTTCAGGCGCACCATGTCTGAGGCCATATTGACATGCTCCACGTCGTGCTGCTGGGCACGCTCCTCTAGAGTGCGAACATATGAGGTAAGGTGTGCATGGCCCGATCTAAGAGTCTCGAGCTCTTGTTCTTGTTCTTTTGCAAGTCTTTGTAACTCTTCCCATTCAGTTGTGTACTCTGCGAGAGTTTCATCGGCAATGACAATAGCCGTTGCATCACGGACCATCTCGTCTGCGCGATACAACTCCTTGTCCGCACCACCAGACACGGAACCGAAGAAACCAGAGTCAAGCAACGATGAAGCGGAAGGCGACTTATCGATGTAGACGTCAAAGATCTTCTCTTTGAGAAAGGTCGTAATTTGAGCCATGTCTTTCATTCCAAGAAGAGCTTCCTTGTTGCGTTGCATAAGCACGATACCGAACTTCAGGATAGCGGTCATGCCTTCGGAGAAGAGGAGGTCATAGACGCGAAGGACCAGTTGAAGTGGGAAGCGGTAGGCGAATAAAGTGAGAAACCATTGGGTGGCGTACAGTTGTGGGCCAACATGTCTTCTCTTGAGGTGAACATACAAAGCAGGCTCCAGATCTTCGAGCAAACGCTCAAACTTGTACAAGTGGAGATGAAGTCCAGGCATCTCGGGCTCAAATAGCGAGCGAAGGTTGTACTTGTGCATCAAACGGACCAGCAATGTGAAGGCCTCTTCTTCGCTCATATTGAAAAGCAGGGGCATTGCAATGAAATTGATGCCTTGAGCATAGCCAACTGCTTCGTCAAAGAGAGCGTAGGCTTTGCACAGTCCAAAGAGGCCATCTTGCAGACCAGCGGACTGGGCGTATTTGCTAAATGAAGTTCGCGCACCAAGATCGCGTTTGATGGCCTTCTCGAGTTTGATCAAAGCTGCTGCGTCCCGCTTTTGCTTTTCTGCAAGAAGCTTGATCTTCAGCTCTGATGTGCTGCCGTCAACTGATTGCGGGCGTGATGTGAGATTTGAAGTTGCTGGCGTCGACAGGTCTGAATGAACACTTGAACGAGACGATCCGGTCGAATCTTTGTCCTTCTCTGAGGCACCAAGGCCGATGTAGCTGGAGTTGCCCCGTGACAAAGCCGGTCTCTGTTCGGCTTCGGTACCTCTGGCTTTGAGTGTTTTGTACAGGGATTCCAGGTCTTCGCTTTTGCTGTCTGCAAGAACCTGCCAGACAACGCCACGAATGGCTGGCGGAATGCCACTAGCAATCGCCTTTGCAATCTCTGCTCCACCGGTGCGTTGTACTGCAGATGGTCCTTCCTGGACCAGTAATTGCCACAAATCCCAATCGACGGGACCAGCCTCTGCTGCAGGTCCAGCTGCCATGCCAGATGCCGTACCAGGTGGCAGCTTGCGATCAACAGGCGGCGATTTGAGTGCTGACGATGCTCGTCTTGTTCTGGTTCCCGACGACTCCTTGGTAGGGCTAGTGACGCCTTCGCTAGCTTTCGACACATCGCCTTCCCCATCTTCCAATGCTTCTTCGTGGCCATGCTCTTCTTGCGCTCTCAGTGTTGCGAATCGGTCTTGCAAACTTGGCTTCGAGTAGGAATCGCCTTCAGGTCCATCCACGATAGCCGACAGCCTTGTCCCATCGGCAGACGATGCTGAGCCGCCGGTGAGCCTGCGTTCTCTAGCATCTGGTCGGGGCGGAACAGGCGACTTTGTCTTGCGTATGCTTCCCATTCTTCCAAAGAGTGCCCCGAAGCCATTTGATGCTTTGCGCGCCAGATTTCCTGGCACTGGAGGAGGCGACATGTTGCCGGAGGAGTTCTTTCTGGGAGATGTTGGAATCGATCCGTTGGCGTCTGCAGGCAGGTCTTTGGTGGGTGATTGACGGCCTGACGGGGTCTCGACTGGCATGGCCAATTTCTCGCTGATGCTAGGCTGACTGATATTGACTGGGAATCTTGGTGAAACACTCCTCTGTCGGCCGTGGAAAGGCTTTTGAGGTGCGCTCATTGAATTCCTCTGTGATGGTGGTGCCTTGGTAGGCGAGGACGGCTCTGCTGGGAATGCGCCTGGTGCGTCGGCGGCAGCCTTCACATTTGTGGGCGTGGGCGGCTCCACTTCGATGTTGTGCGTCTCTTGCGAAGTGGTTGCTTCCCGTACTTGTGCCATTGCTGTGTCTGGTGTGTGTTGTGGGACGTCATCTTTCTTTGTCTCCTCTCCAGAAGGTCGTGGGGAGGAGTTGGGGCTGGCGCCCTGTATTCCCAGACCCGTGGCCTCGTTGTCTTGCCCAGGTGGCTTGGTCTCATTCTCGTTCTCTTTGGCTGGCGCTCGAGGTGTGTCTACAGCGTCTTCGAAGGCGTCCTGGTGACAAGTGGTCAGTTTGGCAACAAACTTGCAGACACCGCTCATTGCGATTGGAATTGAAAAACATACCGACTTCTCGCCTGGAGTCTCGTCCTCGTCCTCGTCCCGCAGCTTCATCGCATTGCCCATGTTGGCCATGCTGATGCTGAGTGGAGAGGCCTTTGTCTTTCTTATGTCTCTGCTCCGGTGACGGCTCTGGGAACGACTGCTGGGCCGGACACTCTTCCTGCGGTCGGGGATACCAGGTGCCTGGTTGCGCTGCTCGGCGGGGAAATTGTGCGACAAGGAGGACAGCGAAAGATCGGGCGAGCTCAGAGTAGATACATCGCTGAGAGTGGGCGAAGAGGAGGTCGAGGCGGCGGTGGGCTGCAGGCCAGCAGTGTTGATCTCGGAATCTGGTTGTGGTGGTGCTGGAGCTGCAGGTGCTGCAGGGATCTCGGCGTTCCTTGCCATGGGTCAGGTAAAGCTCACGCGAGCGAGCGAGATCGAGGCTGGCCTGAATGCGGATCTAGATGCGGAGAGGGAAGAGGGAAAAGTCACGACGGTGCATACACTCACAGCACACAGCACGCCTGCTACGGTACGGTGGGAGATGATGGTGTGGACGAGGCCATGCGACAGCGAAAACAGGCATTGCCATTGCCTGCGGTCAGCCTTACTGCTGGTTGCTCGTGTCAACACTGCCCTGAGACAGCCAACGACTCGCTCGACTGTTGCCCGACTTTGCCAGGGGACGCCGGCGCACGGTCGAGCCGTAAATAAGCATTCGACGTCAGAGTCTATCTTGTCGCTCGCTTTGGCAGCACAGCCCGCCCGATGGAAAAAGGCATGGGGTATGGTTATACAACACCGCTGACTTTCATGCCCAAAGGTGTTACAAGGTCTATAGCAACCTTCTTCCAGGCAACCTACCTGCAACTCAATCGATCTCTAACCACGGCCGACACCTGCTTCCACCCATCACATCCTACTCAATTCCCGAACGCAAATAGAAGGGTCCACAGGTCCACATAACGCCTCTGTGGAGGAGCCGCTCGGCCAGCCGTCTCGGATCGCGTCTCACAGCTCAGCCCTCTCTCTCTCTCTCTCGAATTATTATTACCACGGCGACGCCGCAGAGCTGAATTCCTCTCGTCAAAATAGTGGACTTTGCACTTCCTTAGTCACTCAGCCATATATGCTGGTGCTGATGACATGCTCGTATCTCGAATCATGGTCGCATCCTTCACCTTGGAAATAGAGGTCTGCGGAGACTTGCGCTGTTGGATACGGAGATCTGCGTCCGCTGGCGCGAGACGGTGTGTGGCAGTGACTGTTGGGGATACCACGGGCAATTGCCTGAAGTGGTCAAGGAACATTTGGGATTGGCAACATGTACGTTGCACGTTGCGTCGCGCATTTGGTAACACGCAGAGAGGAAATGGTGATCTCGATTGTTTCGTTTGTTCCGAAGTCGACTATCAACAGGGTCTCTCGAAGCAGTTCAAGCTGCTTCCCATCTTTGCTGACTGGGCATCGAAGTCATATAGCAGATCTCCAACATTCGATCATACTGAACCGGACTGTGTAAATAGCTTGGATGGCTTGCTTCGATGTAATGACGGCAGTAACAATGTATCGATGGATAAGTTCACATTGAAAAATGACCATAGGATACCCATTGGCTGATACCAAAAGATCAAGTCACGTGGCCGAGAGAGCACATTGAAACAAATACCTGAGGTCTCAATTGATCTACATGGGCAACCTATTGGTGCTTTCTAAAGCACGCAGTGAACAAACCTAGTCCACCGTCAATACACGACTACGGTCGTTGCCGGGTCGTACGAAGACTTATGTCCGAGTGTGGTACTGCGCCGTAAAAGAGTGATTCGGTGCATTGTTAAATGGGTGTAAGACCCAACGTTTATACACATCGATACAAAATTGCCTTCCTTCGTGAGTGATGGGTTGTCCGCGGCCCAACTCCGCAGTAGGTGCTGCCTTCGGCTTTACCTTCTTTTACAAAGCATATGGATGAGCGTATCAAGGACGAAAGTAAGAAGCCGCTAAGACAGACACGCGTACACTTCACACCACATTGGCAATAGCTTGCCTTCCGGTGTGGTTTGTGTAAAGGGAGAGGTCATTCACACGAGACCAGTCCCAATAGTCGGTAGGTAGATCATTGTTCACCCGATAAGAACGGATCCAAGACGACTACCAGACCACGTAGGAATCAGTAGGAAGGACAACATCGGTTAGTCATGCCCCAAACGATGTTTGAGGCTGTTTGGGTTCGGCTGCGGTCGTTGAAGATGTCAGGCGTTGAGTTCGTAGTCACAAACCCACCCGTGACTTTTGCACTAATGATAGCTCTTGGGACGTCACTTGCAAGTAAGGCTTGCCACGTGCTTTCGAGCGCTCGAGCTTCGCTTTGGCCATTCAAACACCACGAGAGGACGATGTCCCGATCATAGACACCACCGAGGGACAGTCAACGACCTTGGAGGAGCTCAAAGGTCTTGAGGGCAATGTTTCCTGCTGTGCATCAAGAAGGTGAAATCGAACCGGCCGACCTCGAATACATCAAGTATGCTCGACTGTCGTAGGAGCTGCACGCCGATTCCAACACTCCCTGGAAAGCAGGTCAATTCGCAACAAACAATGATCACCGTTCCCTCTCGAGGGAGGCCGAACTATCGGTAAGTGAACCCTTCCACTACTGCGACCCGATCAGTCGTTCTTGTCGTGAAGTCGACACTTCTGAGCCAGAAGAGCTTCAAACACCCTCCCACGTAGAGCCTCGTGCTCCAGACCACTCAAAAACCTACATCCTTTCCATCAACACAAGCGGCCCAACTTCCAGAAGAATCGACAAAACAAATCACTCCTTCGGCATCGCCTCGAGTCAGCCAAGTCACACTCTCGACGACGAACCTCAATTGCTCTCCGGCGAGGTCATACCACAGACCGGCAAAGGCAAAGGCCGCATACCCAATGCCGAACCAGAGCCTGACATTCACGTAAGTGGTCATCCCTACAATCTGGTACAGCGCAGCAGACTCCCTTCCCCCCAATTCGCAAGCCACTGCTTCGAAGGAGACGCCCAGTTTGAACGTCGATTGTACTACCGAAAGAGGTATCAACGCCAGCAAACCAAACTCCACTTCATTTGTACGGCAGTACGACGGGACAAGTGTCGGGTCCACGAGAGACTACTCTAGCAGCGTTCTGCGCAGCAGCAGCAGCAGCAGCAGCAACAGCAACAGCAGGGAAGCGACGATTTTGATGTGAGAGATGTGGTGACTTTTGGTTCCGTCAACGACGAGTTGGAGCTCGACGACTCTACAGGACCTTGCGGTACAGTTTGCGACTTGTCTGGTTTTTGCGGAAGTAGCTGGAGAGGTGGCTGAGATGAAACACGAGAGATTGGAGTACAACGGACTGGTTCGATGGTTTGATGTTCTTGTTTCTCTGTGCGTTGGGCATTGCTGCTGTCGTTGGGGTTGTTGTGAAGGCCACTTAGCTTGAATGTTCGTGAAGTGGTGGTCACACTCGCTTCGCAGTCAGAGTGTTTCCGGCGTTCACTCTTGCACAGCTTGCAACGTGGTCAGTGAAGGGACACACTAGTGATTCAAATCATCAAACGAAACTTGCTGCCAGCTTCGCAGGACACGATCATGTGCGGGCGCTCAATAGTGCATCACGAGAGGAAAGTCAAGCGCAGCGGGTGAGATCATGTTCTTCCTCTGTGTCTCTAGCGAAGTGCTCAAAGATCTGTGCGCACTTTTGGATCTGTCATCGCAATCAGTTGACGTAATATGTGACCAGGATGTACTTCAACCGAAGGCAGATATAATCTCAATTTCAGGTAAAAAAGCAGCGACGCACAGCGAGACCGACACCCACACATCGATGACAGGCTAAAAAGGTTAACATCCTTGAATCGCATGCTTGTGCGACACACGATCGCCGCGACCTGCACCAAACATGAAGTGAACTCTGTGCCACGTGTGAATCGGAAACGAACGGCACTCACCTCCCCGCGTGAAACCGATCGTCGGATGTACGGTAGATGCGATACGAATCCTACAAACGTGATCTTCCACGCCATCAGCCGGCGCAAGCCACCTACCAAGTGACGAAGATACGAGCGGTGGCTTTCGGCGCCAAATCCTAGCCAGCTTCAAGTGCGCAATGTCTGGAGGCGGGCATTTTGGCACACTTCATCGCGGTAGTCGTGCTTTCGGGATAAGCGCGGATGGTTCGTCAATGAGCCACACCCTAGTTGTTAGAAAGCCTAATTACCATAGAGAGATATAAGCAGAGTAGGATAGCAAGGATAGTAGGAGACCCCAGCGGACGTAGTTACATCATTAATTAGAGAAAATTAGCCATCTGTACGAGATCAACGTGTTGGTAATCCTTCGAGCATTGTATGCACGGCACGACGTGCAAGATCTGCCCGTCCTGGTTATTGAGCGTGGACAGGGGGCTTGTGATCGTACCGAGGCGCACATGGCTTTGGTGGCGTTTGAATGCGACTACGGACTACAGCTACCGCGCCGGCACTGCAAGGCACGAAAAAGCTACATTGTCGTGAAGGCTACGGGATCAGCAAAAAAGGTTGGGGGCTTAGATGTCCGTTTTTCACGCGGCTTCGAGCATGTACCTCAAGTAGATGAATGCTGCTTGACCTGCGTCATCTTCATCTACGTCTGCAGGCTGCGCTGCGCGTTCGACGATTGCGACGTCTGGCGTACGTAGCGAAGCTGGGCGGTGGCGAAGACTCCGTCAGCGGCGTGACGAGTGCGCGCGCCCACTTGGTCTGAGTATGGTGTGGTCAGACGCTGGTGGCGAGTGCGTGGATGAGGGAAGAGGAGTCAGTAGTAGTGACTATCAACACGATGATAATAATACATGCTGCGGAGTTGGATATGGTCATTGCGGCCGGTATTCCGCTCACGATGCAACGTAAAGTATAGTGTAGCACAGTAGCAGTCAATGCAGTGAGGGTGTTTAGTACACAGAGCACACGTGGGAAATGCTCAACCAAAACTGCTTGTCAACTGCCGGCCTGTCGAAGACATGCACCCGGCTTGTTGTTAGTTCTTTCATGGACGCCTGTGGCTCTGTGGCCCACGGACGCACGCATGCACGCACGCAGCATGGATAAGTGATGATTCGCCGGCGCCACGTCCTCCATCCTTCCACTGCTGGCCTGAGCGTTACGATGCAGTCAGCAGGCTCTCTAGATATGGCTTGCGCAAGACAAAGAAACGATTGCGCACATGTGTGCTGTGTGTAGTGTGTAGAAAATGGTCTCGCCCTCCGCGGTCGCACAAGAACAGCAAGCAAGCAAGCAAGCAATCAAGCAGCAGAAATGCGATCGGTCCAGACCTGGGGGGGCAGGCCTCCCTTCATCTCTCATCTCTCCATCAACGGGCGAGGTGGGCTGCCCGTCGGCCAATCCTTCCCTGCAGCGATCGCACTCGCACTTTGACAGGGCTTCGCGCACCCGTTGGCTCACGGGCACGGAAGGATTAGCCTGACGCCAAACGCTGCGGGAGGCGCTGGAAATAGCAATAAATAGTTTTGGGTTGTGCCATCGGACACGATTGGACGTCGAGGACGTGCGTGGCGCCCAAACCCTGCCACACGCGCATGCCCTGCTCCCCTCAGACGCTCGTGATGCCCGTCGCTGGTGGCGGTCGCTGCTGGTCGCGCGCCCTCACCCTCACCAGTCCGTCTCCGTTGCTCTATTTCGGTGCGTGGGCCTCGCCGCTGATGAGGCGCTGCCGGTGCTATTGGATGGCGATCATTACATCCCCATGAAGACGCCTCTCCGTCTGGTAAAGGCCACCCTCTCTCCCGCAACTTGAGTTTCGTCTGCTCCTCTTTTCGACCATTTCCAATTCCCCGTTTTGTTGGAGCAAAACCTTCTACGCGCCCTTTCTGATAGCTCCTCCCACCTCTGCACCTTGCGTTCCACCTCGCGAGCTGCGCTGCGTCTCACGCCTCTTGCCGCCCGTGTCATCTCCCCAATCCAGCTCCCAACGTCCAGCTGACCCTACACGACTACTCGCCTTCCTTGCTGGGAGCGCGGACGGGATCAGGATTCTGCTCTCTCACTCTGCCCTGCCCCTCTTCCTGCACAAATACGGACTGAAACCTAGTCCGTCCGTTCGGTCTTGCGCAGCTGCGCACGGCTCTCCTCTTACATCAGAGGTATAGGCCTTGACATCCAACAACATCGGTCGCTCGACCGTCCCGCCTCACGCGGCATAGTCAGCTCTTTGATCCCGTGCTCTGGGCGCAGTACGTCTCGGAACCTGGGGAATCGTTCATCACACCGGCAGGCCTTTTGTACACGCGATCCGATTCACAAGATCATGCTAGCCTGTATGCCCAAGTCACCACACACTTTGTCAACCCACCACACATCAACCCCCACGACCACGAGCACCATGTCGCTTGCCATACTACCCTCGTCGCCCGCCACTTATAACACTCAACCACCTTTACTCCCTGCGCCAACGCCATCCAAACGACCCAAATTATCACTCAACACTACGATCTTACCATCGACATTCGGCAAGAAAGCAACAAGTCTCCGGCTAGAGACACTTTCCGCAACCTCACCCACAGTCAGAAACACCTTCAGCAATGCACACGAGGACGAAGCAAGCGTGAAAGTTCCTGGTTCCCGACCTAAACGTCCAACATTATCAAATCTCGCCACATCGAGCATTAATGCGAACGATACAAGCTCGTCATCGCCATCTGCTTCGGAACACTCCGATACGACAATACATACAGCAAGTTCTGCTGATTCGGTATCGACCATTGGGTCCTTGTCGGCAGCGGTTCCATACAAGCTCGCATACAACGTAACATCTATCTTGACGAACAGCCCTCTACCTAAAGTCGGCGCGCAGAGAAGGACCTTCTCACAATCACGACCAATGTTCCCAACAGCGAAGAAGGTGGCGTTCCGTGCCCCGCTGACCGAGGACATAACCACCGAGCGGTATATTATGAGGCATTCTGATATCGAGTCGTCTATATCGACCATCTCAACATTGGAGCTGTCGCCACCAGATACCGAGAAGCCGGAGGAGTTGAGTGAAGGCGATGCACACAAACTTAACACAAAGTCAAAAGGGAAGAAGGCTAGATCACCACAGACTGGCGAGAAGCGCGAATCGTCAGATGAGGATGACAGCGACACATGTCCGGCGACGCCAGTAGCAGGACGGAAGAAACGCTCAAGAGAGTGGGTGTGGACGTTGGGTCCTGTGGAAACAACGTCAAATCCTTCCGACAAGCAACATCCAGAGGTCTACGGGATTGGTACGGAGAAAGGCGAGGCTACGTGACGGGCGGGAGGAGAATTTATGATATAGACTCGATGTGAAGATGCCTGAAATGACCTGATGTTGCATTGCCGTCTGGCGGTGGTGTTGGCAGCCGAGATGCCCTTACATATGATACCCAATTAGCATTCTTATAAATTACCTACAAAGGTTCAACATTGATTACTTCCGTGCCACATTCAAGATCAATAGTGGCTATCTGCCTATGTTGTTGTCAAAGTTTTATAAACATGCATGCCCTCTTGGCTCTGTGCTCGGATCGCCCCAATGTTGGCCAGCAGGGAGCGGTTGCG
Source organism: Melanodothis sp. VS III C KN 2 (assembly GCA_019775565.1). Taxonomy (NCBI): domain Eukaryota; kingdom Fungi; phylum Ascomycota; class Dothideomycetes; order Cladosporiales; family Cladosporiaceae; genus Melanodothis; species Melanodothis sp. VS III C KN 2. The sequence continues at coordinate 69,132 of JACWFM010000066.1, forward strand.
TCACTAGCACATGCCAACTGCCAGCGTTCAACATAACATCAGATCTCCCGCCTCAGATATCACTTGCGTGTAAACAGTCTTACGAAACCCCTTTCACATATTTCTTCTCTGCATTGTTGTGTTCGTCAACCCCAGCCACCATCAATGGGGACCCGAAAGCAAGCCAGTGAGCAGATATCGATCCCCTCAAACATGTCCTGGGCCGAAATCAATCTCCGGCGAGCCGCGCGACTCGTCGACATCTTCAACTTCGCAATCCCAACGCGACTGCAACTCTTCGAATTCTGCGATCTCCAAGCGTAAGTACCCCTGCGCGATAAGTGGCTTCAAAATAGATCAAGATCTACCCTTCTAATTCGATGCTAGCGTGCCTTTCCTCGTCAAAGAATGCGCGCAAAACACCTTGGAGAAGCACTGGACGCAGCGCATTCCTTTCCTGCAGACGCGAGCGCCTGCCGAGCTGGCGGCAGACGTGATCGACGAGGTCTTTGCCGCCATTGAAGGCAGCGATAGATGGAAGGTTATCGATTTCTGCTCTGGCTCAGGCGGGCCTACGCCTCATATCGAAAAGCATCTAAATCGTCAGCGTGCGAAGGCATGTCGCAGCCCTGTCGCGTTCTATCTCTCGGACCTATCGCCCAATCTTGATGCTTATGTTGCGCACGCGTCGCGCTCTGCGAATCTCTCGTTCATCCCTGACCCGGTTGATGCTACGAATCCTCCTTTTGCTGCTATCAGCTCGAGCACGCCTGGCGATAAAGCTGCTGCTCGCGAACGTGGCTATGAGCACGATGGCTGCAAGGTGCTACGCTTGTTCAGTCTTTCGTTCCATCATTTTGATGATGAGGGTGCGAAGCGTGTGATCAAGAGCACTATGAACACTAGCGACGCTGTGGTCATATTCGAACTGCAAGAGAGGCATGTGGGGAGCTTGTTGCTGATGCTACTGGAGCCGTTTCTCGTGTACATGATGGCGATATTCTGGTTCACGGACGACTGGTTTTATCTGGCTCTCACCTATCTTGTGCCTGTCTTACCAGCCTTGCATTCGTTCGATGGCCTAGTTAGTTGCCTGCGAACCCGCACCTTTGAGGAGTTCGTGGAGCTGCTCGACGAGTCCCTGGGAAAGAAACGCCAGAGCAAGGCATCTGGACCTCTGGTCACTGTGCAGCGGGGAGATTGGGTGTTCACTAACCGCCGTACGTTGCACACGTGGCCCCTGGGATACATGAACGTCATTATTGGGATGAAGACTGGGTCATAGTGAATATCCTAACAACAGAAGAAATCGTCCACGACTAATTCTCAATTGAATATCTGTCTTCGAGGATTAGTATGTATTCTGCGTGGCCGACGGAGTGACAGCTCGTCACCCGAACAGCTTCCGGAGACACGTCATCCTGAAACCAATAGGTACCATCGAGACGCCACACCCGGACTGTTAGATGTAGGTGTATAGTTAGAGCGGCGGCATGCGCAGACTTGTGAGAGAGTACTACAGTCCCACTCTCATCCATCAATCCTTCCAGCCGCTGCATCCCTCTCAGCTTCCAGCAAGCGCTCCTTCTCGCCCTGCAGGATCTCCACCCCCAGCACAGCGTCCCGGCAAACTCCCACATGCTGCAAAATCATCGCAACAACCTCCTCCCTCGTCCCGCCATTCAGCTTCAAGTAAGAATCCTGCTCGCCGTAAAACTCAGTGCGGAATGCATCAGCTGCCGCTCCTTGCTCCTGCATCGTCGCCTGGGCGTACTCGCTGCCCATTCTGTCGCAGCGCCATATCCATTCTTCGAGGTTTCGGTGCTGATAGATGGCATCCACGGCCGATTTGCGGATGCTGCCCAATAGTTTGTGGGTGCTTGCGTCACTGAGTTGCGGGTCATTCAGTCGGGTGCGGATGTCGGTGAGCCGAGACTGGGTGTTTGCGAGGGAATCTCTGAGTCTGCTGTAGCGGGCATTGTGGGTGAGGTCTTCGATGGACATTACGGGCGCGCGTCTGCGAGATAGAATGGTTTCCATTTTCGTTGGTTGGGATGGGCGTGAGGGTCGCGTTGATTTCGTTGCGGTAAGCCTCGCACTACAAGTACTTGTGGTAGTAGATATAGGCAAGCCCGGGCTAACATATCGCTCTTGTGGGTTTGCTTCTGAGACAGATCGTTCCTTTGTCCGTCTGGCATCTGGAACAGTTCAAATTTATTGTTAGGGTCGAAAATCTCATATATGGGCGCCTTGTGTCTTTAGAAACATCGTGTGGTCTGCTTATTAGGCGAAGTGGACAGAGACTCGTTTGTGCTGTGCTGATGCTTGCATCCGAGACAACAGGAGTTGCGTCCATAAAGCAAGACAATACCACATGGAAGATCGAATGGATATGAGCAACAGCATCGAGGCAGACCAGACGAAGCAGAATACACTGCTCCACGGCGCCAGAAATCAGCATTAACGCAGTAGAGCCGCCATCTCCAAAAGTCGCCAAGAAGGAATTGGCATGTGGTGGCAATGCACAAGCAGGTCAGCGCTGGCCACTAAGCAGAAGTCAGAAGTCAGGTTATGTTCTTTGACAACGTCGCAGTAGAAGACACCCAAGCTGTAATGCCTAAACGCAGACGAAGAAGAGCAGCCCAATCTCGCGAAAGACCTGTGATTTCTATTTCTCAGATGAAGTCGATGTCTTAGATCATAAGCAGGGTGGCTACGTCTCCTGATAGAAGGGACTGCTTTCAAGTAAGTAGGAAGCATAGACGAGCGATTGATCGTTCTTCAGCGTCACAAATACTTCTTTGGTGGTCAGAGAATTGGGTAGGCACTGAGCTGCAGTTGAGCGGCGGAAGAATTTTCGATGGTAGACATTGGTATCTTTCGAACGGCGTTCGAACGTCGATGCCTGGGACTATCATATGATTTTCAAATGATCTGAAGTCTCTCAGTGGTAAGCTTTTCATCCTCGTAAACCAACAGCATGAGGTATGTGCTTGAAGGGGATGCTTGCGCGACTTCTAATGGTGACCACAGTTTTTCCATTGACGATATGCTATAGTAGCTACTTGGAGATGTTTGAAATCATATGCACATCCGGAGCTCTCACGGTGGTCAAGATCTGCGTTTCATTCCAGATTACATAAGGTAAAGCCGTAAACATTATGAGTTTCTTGTTATTCATCCCTCATTTCGACTTTTCTGATCATCAAGGCCTACACACTTGCGTTTAAGCTCTGAATCCGAGTCCGAGGACAGAACCGGTAGACGAAGGCATAGCGGTAGATGAAGGTAGCGCAACGTAGGACTCAGTGTGAGTTGCGTTGGCGGTGCCAGTGGTCTCGTAGTCCGCTGTGACCTTCTCAAGTCCAGTGGCAATATCGAGGTGCGCTAAAGTTCGGTTGAATAAGGCGAGCGAGCCCTTGGGCTGGTAGTAGGGCACTTCGTGGCCCGCCTCGTACATACGGAGGAAGCTGACTGTGAACGTGTGAGTGTCTCAATCATGCCAGGAATATGCTACAGGAGAAACCTACAGTTGCCGTACTGTCTGACCTCGCCGTATTCCGTTCCGTCGACAACGAATGGCTCGTAGCCGGCAGCTGCGAATTCCTTCGCGTGTGTGTAGTTGACTTGGAGGGACACGGCCTGGCCACCAAACCAATTGCCTGCAAAATCGTTAGCGCATGCTACACTGGTTCTGTTGACTTGACATGCAGATGTAATCAGCATCACCATATGTGAGCGCGACTCGCACTCCCTGGTCAAGGAGATACTCGAGATCCTGGCGGAAGTTAGGGAAGATGAAGTCGCCCGTGTTCTGGAACTGGTAGTAGATGTCGCTGTTGGATGTCGTGTAGTTCAAGTTGACGCCAATAGCATTCTGCACATGTGCCTGGTTGAGGTAAGGGGTCAGGTACGGAGGAGGCGTAGGGTCATCGCTAGGGTGACGGATATCGTAGGTACCACGACCCGAGAAGCTGGAGGTATGTCAGTATGAGTTGCTACAACCACAACCACGAAGAGGAAGACGCACGAGTAGTAGACGCCCTCGACGTTATCACGGCACATTGACTGCGCCTCGCTGCAAATAGTGAAGACGGCCGGGTCGGACTCGGAAGAGATGGGCGTAGAGTAGTTGTAGTCGCCGTTTGCGGCCGCAGCGCGGCACGACTCAATTTGAGCAAGGCAGCCATTCGGCATCGTGTTTGCAAAGTTTGCGTAGTTGTATACAGTATCGTTGTACGCAACGATGCCATAGGTGTTGTTAACCGCGAATTCTAATAGTCCTGATCAGCGTGCTTCTTACATGATGCCGAGACCGACCTGCATCGATCGCGCCATATCGTTAGGGATCTGAAATGTCTTACCCGGGTAATAGGTGGATTGAATAGCTTCATCAATGATACCGTTGATGATCGTCAGAGTGTTGAAGTTAAGGGCCACTCCTGGGATGGTGCCGTTTCGGACCAACTCGTTGTTCTGATAGAACTTATCGAAGAATGCAGGACCATAGTGCTGCAAACCCGTTAGTAACGATCGCGAGGCTCAATGTGAGGATTTCCGTACTCCTCCGTAGCTCTCTGTGGCCAAGTTGAACTCTTTCTCTTTGCAGTCCGCTCCAACGCCAACTTCCGGATCAAGCTGTGGCAGAGCACCGAGGAAGCCTTGGAGAATCTCCCATGCCGCAATGGCTGCGAGGTCAGTCGTGTCAATCTCTCCTTTGTTAATAGGATCAAGAATCGGGTAGCGGCCGTCAGGAGGTGCTTGAGTCGCGTTGAGGAAGCCACCTGTGTAGCCATAGCTTCCAATGGCTTCTTCCTGGTAAGAGAAGCCTACACCGACAGGCTGCGAGAGGAAGAGCATGTTGCTGACCTCGCTCCAGGAGTACTCGTTAAGGTAACTGGTGAGGTTTTCTGAAATCGCGCAAGGGCCCAGCTCTTCGAAAAGACCAATGAGACTATCGCTACCAGGGCCACCATTGAGCCACAGAGTGATAGGATCATTCTTGGGATCTCTGCGCGATTCAAAGAACCAGAAGAAAGCGTGGACATTGGGAGCCAGGTCAATATATCCACTGTAGCTGTTCACACCAGGTGTGGTCTCGCAGACGCCTTCCTTGCCAGGCTCTTTGTACCTAATGGTAACATTGGTGGGCGAAGTAAGGGTCTTGACACCTTCGGCATCCGCTGGGTAGTATTGCCTTTTCAAAAGCGGTGCTGATCTGCCAGTACGAGTCGACTTCGAGAAAGTGGCTGAGGCGGTTCCGGTGAGAGACAGCAGACCTGTGGCCGTTGCCAAAAAGGATTTGGACAGCATCGTGGATAGAATTACTCCAACTAAGGCGGAAGCAGTGCTCGAAAGATTTCCGCAACAGCGACGCACACGGCCTTAACTACTGCCGCCGTAAACAAATCTACCCATTGCATGTCGCCGCTCCTCGCTTTCGTACAGCATATGACCTTCCCCATTCTGTTAGAACAAACCCCAACCTCTCCAGGGTATTGTGCGCTTGACCAGACCACGCAAACGCTATCTCGGCGACATCACGAGTCAATGGGCCTGATGAGCCGGCATCCGTCAACAAACAAGCACTCTAAGTGCGATAGTAACGCGGGCTTAGCAAGCTTCTCCAGCAAATAAGCTCTCCTAAGGTGCGATGAGGCAAGGATTCAGCCACTTGAAATCCTTCGCTACGCTTTAGCGGGCGTGATAGCGTCGACGCATGACGACTGCAGCCGTGATAGGAAGGTCGGCAAGGTACGACGTTGCATCTCACACGGTGTCCCACCTCTGCCCCCGTAGCAATTGTTGCCAACTTGCGGGTAAAGGATCTCGCTTGGCAAGAAAATGACGATGACACCTCTTCGGCTGGCCGAGGCAGTTGCTAGCTATACTCACACTGCAGCTGTGCATCACACCCGCATGAACGATAAATTGAATGGGTGAGCTTCGATGCTGTAGAGGAGGGCGTTCAAGTCACAGGCGAGGAAAGAGCTCCGGTATACATGTATACTGTACTCCACGGCTGGAGGATTAAGTACCCGTCATTGAGCAAACTGCTTGGTCGGAATTGTGCGCCTAATCAGCACTGACGTGACTTCGCGATCCTTCGGCTTGCACAAGACTTCACGTGATGATGCGCAGTCTGACTTGCATGAGAGTGATTTACAGTCTTGCCATGCAGTCAGTTTGCGCGAACCCATGGTGTACAGTTCCCCAACCACCTCATGCAAGGCAACCCGTAGAGCAGAACAGAAACACGTGACAACCTATATACGACTTTTTGTGTTACCTTATCTTGGGCCCACGGGCAGAGTCAATTGTGATACAGTTAGCTCACTGGCTACTAAAACTCCAGCATACAGGTCTGGATGTCTTAGATGACTGTCGCTCATGGTACTGATATATCGGCCACTAAAGTATCAAGGTGTTCGTCTTATGGTGTCTAAACCTCTGGTCCAGAGTAGATATACCTTCAGCTAAAGTTATTGAGGTCTTTGAGCTCTCCGCAGAGGTTCTGTGTACTGGAGCAGAAACCCTGGAACTTAGTTTACGGATATTATCGCAGGGACTTGACTTGAGATAGCTGCATGGGCTCGTAGCCTGATGATCGTAAGGATGTTGCGCCATGTATCGACCGCTCAGAGATACAGCCTCTCCACAGCCTTTCCACCCTCATGGTGCGTTGTTTGTTGATGTGAGCTCAGATCTATGCTAGATACTGTCCAAGCAGTACGGTCATGCAGCAATGTGGAACCGGCGATGAGCAGCCATAGCAAAGGACGGTAGTCTCATACCACAATCTTCACAAACCTCTCCATCTTCGTCCACTTCTCCATTGTCCCAGTCATCGTGTGTCCCTTCTTCGTTCTTGTCTTCCTCCTCTCGCTCAGTCAACTCCGCGCTTGCATCCCAGACATTGTCTTCTGCAACCTCCTCGACGTCCGTCACCCTAAAGTCCTTGAGCACATCCCCTTGCCTCTTAAACATATTCCCGATATCTCTCCCGTTGGCAGTCTTGCTATTCCCGGCAGTCTCCGCCATGTTTGTCACAGCGAGATTGACCAGACTCAAGTTCCACCCAGCCTTTTCAGGATGGAGCTTGCGGAACATACCTATCAGAGACTCCTTGACAAGCTTGTCTGCCAAGCTGTCGACACTTTCGCTGAGACCAAAGACAAAATTTGGTAATGGAGCAGAATGAGATATGCGCTTAAAGGACCGTGGCCGGGTGCCATCTGGAAGTAGCGATTGCCTGGGCCGTGTGGTCAACCGCAGCGTCTTCGGATGAGCGAGCCATTTCTTGCCCTCAGTCGTCACTGTCTTGGTATTGTCCTCCTCCTCAACTTCTGGGGACACTGAACCAGCATTATCCTCACTGCCGAGAAGATCGACCCGCATTCGGGTAAGCAGACTTTTGGCCAGCGTATCCAGCTCTTTGAGAACTTGAGGCAGAGTATCCAGACGAATATAACTGTCTTCGATACTGATCTGTCGAGGCACAGTCCGCATCTGGCTGACTTCGGTGTCGTCGACAGCGTGCAAGAGGCACCAGATTTTCTGGCCTATGTCATGTTGCGATCCCGGGCCAGCCAGCAATTTCTCGAGCATTTCTGGATCCATTTCGGGGCATTGCCTGGCCATGTTGACAGTGACATGCTCCTTGGTCCCGCCATAAACGAGCCCTTTGTCGATCTCTGCTGGGCGATTAAGCACAAATTCTCTGATTTTCTGAGCGAGCTTGAATCCGATTCCTGGGATCTTGCCAAGCTCATGATTGCCAACAAATACCATGGCGTTACTCCCAGTCACGTTTCCAATATCGGGCATCAGCGTGGTCTGATCTTTTGGCTTGTGGAGGTTGCCAACCAGTTTGGCCAGGAGTTTATTTGTCGCGATTCCAACAGTGGCACTGTATCCTTTGTGCTGCTCAAGTTCATGGCGCATGTACATTGCTAGGTGGCTCCCAAGGCGAAGTCGCAGTGTTTGCTCGTCCACCATGTCCTCTGCAGGGTAGTAGTAGTCCGCAGGATAGATATGACCCGCCACAACAGAAGCGTCGAAAGCGAACCCTAGCGTAGGGTCTTCTCTGGACATCTGAAAGAAAGACTGCTCCAGGGCGTTCTTATTCAGTATCTCCATGTTGTAATCAATCATGTCGGTGACGTCCATGAACACCTCGTCAAAGCCTAAACGCTCCACCTTGCCATTCCACGTGTACGCTTCAATGAACTTGTAAAGCTCTTTGCTCGCATCTCGGAACCGGCTTATGTCCTCTCCCAGTTCGATGATAACATCTGGACATATTCGCCTCGCGTCGCGAACGAGCTGCAATTTGTGTAGACCGCGACTTCGGGCCGTGTAGTTGCATGTTACGATGATCTGCTTCTGCTGGACGGCGAAGGGGAGAGCCTTTAGACTTGGGTTCCTGGCTTCGAAGACAGCTGCATAGAAGCAGTCGTAGTCCTGCGTGGCAAATCATGGTTAGTGGGAGGCAATTACTGGAGAGCGAAGTGCGCGTACGTACGAAATGCACAATTACACGGTTTTCTTTGCGAGCTGGGATCTTTCTCTTTTCCATCTTTCCCTCATTGTATATTTGATGCCAGTCAAATCGAGCGCCTTAAGATCGCAGCGAGAAGAGAAAATCTTTCGCGGCGTGCGAGAAGAGGTTGATGAACGGCAGCTGCAGCAACGTTCACTTCAGGCACGCGTCCCGCGCTTACTCGTGCTTGAAGGAGTTTGTGATTTCTAAATCGCGGGAAAAGTCCAAACATCAAATATCGCATACCAAACGAGAGAAGTATCACAAAGACTTGACATACTGGTCTGTCAGCCATATAGCATACACGCATGAGAATCATGGTCTCTACCAACCCGCGGGAACCCAACGGCAGGCACGATTGAGACGTATTCGAAGGGCATACATGTAGCCAAAACTGCGTTGATACGAAGTCCAGCCAACGTATTAGAGTTTGTTCCTGGTTCATCATATACGAATTTCTGTTGTCTAATATACAATTTTACATGCAATAAGCTGGCCTCTCAAACCACGCTCAGGCTTTCCTCTTCTTGTACGGCATTTAAACAACGACAGGCTCGGCCTTGGCCTCGACCTCGACAAGTGTGTCTTCGGCCTTCCTCTCGCGCTTCTGGAGACGTTTCTGCTCCTTCATGGCTTGCAGCTTGCGGATGGGAGTTTCATACTTCTCCTGCACCAAGCGATCAATCCGATTCTTCACCTCGCGTTTGAAGATTGGCGTTGCCTCGGCCACGATCGATTCAATCTCCTCTTCGGTCATTAGCCGTGTCCTGGTCTCAAGAGATGGCTCAGTTTGTGATGAGCCATCGTCGCTTGTGGTCTCTGCGCCGTCCGCCGCAACTTCGACTGTGTATTCCACTTTGTGCTTGCTCAGCCGGTTCCTGAGCCCATTGATCTTGGCGTTCACTTGTAGAGCCCGGTGTTGCGACAACTTTTGTCTGTATGCGTTCTTTTTAAGCTGCTCATTCTTCGCCAGCGTGGCCGCAGAGGGGGTCAAGCTTTGCCAGCCCTGTGCTGTCAACATGATGTACTTGTTCCGGGCGACACGGAACCTGAGTGGTTTAAGATTCTCGGATTGCTCAACCTGGAAAACATCGTCTTCAGCCAGAGGTTCTGAGACAAAAGACTCAGGCTCGAGCTCTGGGTCGGCGTCCTCCGCGAGTGTGAGTTCCGCGATCTCAGCATCGGGAATGGATGCGGCAAGGACAGCCTCTGCGTCTTCCTCCTCGATACGCAACTCCTCAGAATCGGCAGGCAGGCCCAGCACTATGCGCTGTGCAGCAAATCTTTTCTTGATTGTAGAGGTCTGCATGATAGCCCATCGCAGCCACCAGCCACTCTCTCCCAACTCCCGGATCCTAGTCTCCTTCTCTCCGAGCAGATATTCATCCAGACCGCCGAGCTTGTCAATCGTCCTCAACACTCTTGAGCTGACCCTGATCTGCACGTGCCTGTTGAGCGCCTTTGAGAACAGCCTCTTGTTCAGAATGTTAGGGCGCCATGATCGTCTGCTTTTGTTCTTGCCCTTGGTTGACACGTTGTTTCCGAAGCGGATGCGCTGCTCGCCATAGAGGCCGTAGCGAGACTGCTTGTACAATGTGGGTGCTCCATAGGGGTATTCTGGGACGGTGTCGGCAAGGACGTCTTTGTTGTTCCTGTCCCACTGCAGACTGGCGAGGCGGGGAGTGGAAGTCGAGAATGCCCTTCTCGCAGGGGCCAGCGAGCAGGAGCGGCGGAGGAGGGAGGCCATTGCGGCCAGATGTATGCAGCGCGGTGTATGCAGCCGCAGTCGATGCTGGAAGGCGAGTCGAAGAGTGCTGAAGTATGCGATCAGGCCGGTGAATGTGTACTCAATGCGCTTCCTGCCTTGCCAGTTCAAGATCTCGGGGGATTGAAGCACTCTCCGCAAAATCGACCAGATGGTTACATGACTCGCGCCGCCGGTACAGTCTGAACAGGGTGCTACATACCAGACCATAGACTACAGGTGACAAGCAGCAATCAACCCTCCATTCACACACCCGCAGTCATGGTCGCCAACTCGCTCTCCCAGCGCATGCGTAAGCTGCAGACCAAGCTGCTCTCCATCCGCCTCGGTTCCGGCGCCTACGTCCTGCCCAAGGACATCAAGAGAATCCACCTTCGCTTCGCGCCCAAGATCAATGGCGGCCACATGGGACCCAGGTAGGCACTGGAACCACTCTCGCCGTATACTTCATTCTCTAACAACCAGTCCAGGATGTTCTGGCGCCACGAGCTCGTCCGTCTAAAGTTCCACAACCCGGCCATCCCCATGAGCGTCGACCGAACCGCCGCCCAAACCGACCCAGCCCTTCTCAGCGTCCACTACACCAACCCCGATTCTGTGCAATCGTCTTCGTCCGCTACCTCTGCGCCCGCCGCACGTGACAGCACGACCAAGAACACCACACCTTCAGACGCCAGCTCTACCGAAAGGGTAGAGACAATCAACATGACACACTCCAACAACACAGAGATCCTCGAGGCGTTTGTGCGGTTAACAAAGGCCTACCCCGTCGAGCCTACTGCGGCAGAGAAGGAGGAGTTGGAATCGCTCGAGGAGCAGAGAGTGAGGAGCGCTGCTGCATCGAAGCTGAGTGCTGAAGTCCGCGCAAGGCAGCGGAGGGAGAAGGAGCTGCTTGAGCAGGCTCGTGGTGACATTGCCGCGTCGCAAAACGCATAAGGGTCGGAGTGTCACAGACATTGTTGAAAGAGCATAGCATGGCGTTTTTGAGGAAACATTTGGGTTAGGGGAAACTTCATGTAAAACATGATGGCTGTACATTATGATTTTTCTGATCTGTACTAGAAACTATGATGCATCCGTGCCATTTCATCCAGCAAAGCGCTCAAAACGCAAAGACACCAAGAACGTTGTTTATGACGCTGCCAGCCCCTTCCACCAGGCAATTCCTCCCAGCACGAAGACAACGACCATGGCATCGCTCACGATCGTCGTGTAGATGGTCGAGTACCTCCCGATAGTCCTGATCAGCTGTGCGTACGGTTCAGGAACAAAGCCACTGTTCGCGATGGTTGCAAGAATGCCACCCCCTTGTAGCTGTCCCTTCTCGACGAAGTATCTAGAGGTCTGAAGTACCAGTTCGGCTGTTGCGAAGATGTAGAAAGGCTTAGCCCCGAGACCGTAGTTGACGTCCTGGATGAACGCGTTCTCAGTTCTGGCGAGTCTGGAACCGCTGAAAGTCGTGGTGAGGGCAATGTAGACAGCGATGATCAGGGCAGAGATGGCGTGCACGATCCGCCAGAGGTACGCAGATCCAGTGGATGGTGCTTGCTGACCAGCTCCTCCCATTCCTCCGCCTCCCATCATAGTGCTCAGCATCTGTGCCATCTGCGGGAGATCCTGGCCCATGGCGTTCGGATCGTTTGGGTCCTGTCCTCCCTGCATGCCCATGAGTTGCTGCATCATCTTCGCCATAGGGTCTTCTTCTCCTCCACCCTGGGCTTGCTGGGCCTGTTGAGCCTGCATCTGCATCATCGCTTGCTGAAGTGGGTTTCCCTGTGCCGCACCGCCTCCTCTGGGCGTTCCCGTCTGAGAAACATTCTTGGAAGTGTATGGGTGATCCGAGATGTCGACCTCTTCGGGATCGTCGTCAACAGTGACTGCTTTCGGGGCGCTCGCAATAGGAGGAGTAACAACTGGTCCTCCGAGTGCCTCGTCGGGAGGTGCTATTCCGCCATTCAATCCCTTGATTCTGGCCAGACGGTCTTCGCCCTCCGCTGCCATTTTGGCATTGCGCTTCTCGCGGCGGAGGCGAGCTGTTCGCTGGTTCGGTGTCTCGTTTTCGGGAACATTGCTGCTGGTGGTTGTGGCGGTGTCTGCCATATTTGTTGCTGTAAGGTTTTGTCCGACGGTGTGTTTTTGCTATACGTAACTTTATGTGTTGCGCAAGCTGGATCGCAAGTGGAAAGTGGGATGCATGACTGTGAGGTCATGCCACATTTCTTAGGCTTAGGGTAAGAACATGAACCCTGCTGAACCGTCCTTGGGGTTAGCATTTATCGACACTTGAGACTTGAGTCTCGATTTTAAAGGACATAATGGGTTTGATACGTCCCAAAACTACTTGCTCTTATTGTAGTTGTGGCTAGCTTAAGCTTTGCTCAATAGTGTAGCCATGATGTAGCGTGTGGCGGCATCTCTGCGACATGAGCCATCATGATCAATCTCGACCTGGAAGTTGACTTGACACCTGCGCCAGTTCGGTGTTCGACCAGGTTACTGCACATCAATGTTGACATCCTGAACCTTCCAGGTTTTCCACCAGACTCGACCTACTTCAAGTCGTCTCAGTGATTCGTCTTTCCAGAATTGGCCTGTTATCGGTCTTCCGCCGTCACCAAGCATCGCGGTCCAAGCAGGCAAAATGCCCCTACACAAAAACCATCGAAAACCACCATTGGCGAAGAAACCGCCTCTGACACATTTCCTGTGTCTTCCCTTAATCACCACGACCTCCAAGCCCCAACTCGAAGCGAGCCTGGCCTCCTTCCGAGAAACAGTCGCCTCGGAACACCCTCAACAAACGGCTAGCGAAAGTGGCGTCACCCGTATCATACATCCCAAAGCCATTCGACCCGTGGGCGTGATGCACTGCACGCTCGGAGTGATGAGCTTGGATCAGGACCGCTTAGACAAGGCAATCAATATACTTCGAAGCCTCGACATCACGCAATTGTTACTCAGTAATGCGGCTGACACACACCGCGGGACCACCTCCACCTTCGATTCGCAAGGACCGCAAGGAATAATAACGCCGAAGGAACCTTTGGCTAGACATGCACGACTCGGTTCTTTGCAGCGCTCGGTCTCACCACCCACTGCGGAACGTGCATTGCGAGCAACTACTAGCAAACCTTTGACGATTGATCTCAAGGGGCTCATTTCAATGCACGACCCCGAAAAGACGTCAATCGTCTACATCGAGCCCTGCGACTCCTCGGAGCGATTGTACCCTTTTTGTCTGGCCCTGCAGAACGTCTTCAACGAAGAAGGCATCCTCCTCCCTGATGACCGGAAGCTAAGGTTACATGCAACGCTTGTCAACACCATTTATGTAAAAGGCAGAAAGTCGCAAGGTCATGGCAGGAATGCTAATGCACCGATGAAGATCGACGCACGTGCTCTCTTGGACAAGTACGCAGACTTTGTGTGGGCCAAAGACGTAGTGCTTGATAGGATTGCTATCTGCGAAATGGGTGCGAAGCAACGGATCGAGAATGGTGTGGTTGTAGATGAGGAGTACACAGAAGTAGCGAGTGTGCCTCTGCTGGCAACGCAAGAGTGATGCCTTGCACGGCAATGACGCATAAGATCTTGAATATCTTCTGGCACTCTAAACGAACGGCGTTGGAGTCCAATTGGGGAGATTACAAACTTTTCATTCAACACCTCGATGTTCCAATAAATAATCGTTTCATGGTATTCCCGAATCCAATATTGTGTTGTGATCTACAAATGTGTTGTTTCTTCAAACAGGCGCCTCGAGATCAGGCAATTGTGTGTCTTGCCTTGCGGCGGGTCCCACTATAGATAGTGAGCAATTCACAGCATGTGCGATGAATCGTCTGTCGTGTCATCCGCTGGACAGAGGCGAGGAATTTACTGCTGGGCTGCAGGAGCGGCGGGCGCAGTGCGGCGGGCGGCTTGCCTTCCCCTGTGGAGATTGTAAGTATCCTAACGATGAAAGCTGCAGATATGAATTGTACCACGTACATGATGTTGCGGCTGACGAAAGAGACGCCGATCATGAAAGCCCAGCTGGGGATCTTGGAGAAGCCCCAGATAGCGTAGCCAACAGGAATGTTAAGGCCGTACTCAGCGAGAGGGCCATTGAAGGGGTGGAAGAAGCCCTCGTAGGGAGTGGTCTGCTTGTAGGTCTCTTGGAGGTGGACAGCAGCGATCTCGGTGGCGGAGACGGTAGTGCGGTTGAAAGAGAGGATGCGGAAAGTGGTAGCGGGAGTGCTCTGGTCGGCGAGCGGCTGGGGAAGCTGGATGTGCAGAACACGAGGAGGGCTGACACCCCAGGCGTTGCAGAGGACACCGTCCTGGTCGCAGTTCAAGTAGGCGAGGTTGGGCGGGTTGGGAGTGGCGGACAGGAGAGCGACACTGCCATTGAAGGCCTCCTCAGGGCGCTTGCACAAGCCAAAGCATGTTGCGTTGCCGCCAGTGACGAAGACCATCCAGTCCTCACTGCCGGAGCTGGATGAAGCGGCGCCGGGCTTGATGAGCTCCTTGTGGTTGGCGAGAGTCAATGCGGGCACCTGGATGTCGGCAACCTTTGCAGTGGCGGCATCGACGGGGTTGGGTATCGAAGAGGGCGCGGCGGGGATGGCAGAGGAGGCAGTCTCGGAAGCCTGTGCGAACCAGCCCTTGACCTGACCGACGACGTTGTCAAGGATGGGAATCTGCTGCGCGACGGAGAGCGCCGGCAGGGCGAGAAGCACGGTAGAGGCGCGCATGTTGTATTATGTGTGTCGTGGAGTGCGAGGATGTGTCGTCGCGACTGTGATGAATTGCTGGATGGCGGGAGGGGACACCTGGCGCGAGGGTTCAAATGACGCAAAGCTTTGAAGGAGCTATATTGCCGGTCAGTATAGAGCTCCGCGGTAATTGCACGAGCAAGACGATGGCACTTACGGTGATGAAGAAGGTGATAGGAATACAAGCAGAAGCAGGGTCTGATGATTGCGTACGTTGGTTGTGTGAAGAGAGAAGGGATGGAATCCATGGCGAACACGCAGTTGGTCCAAGCGTGACTAATATACAATAGCTCCAAAAGACTCTCTCTCCCTAGCAACGGACTCGAGCGGACGAACAATGGGACTCGATATCACACGACGTGAACTTCTTTCCAACGAACACGTACACATCTTGGGGGCTTCAATGTCTATACCAACGTATACATCCATGCAGTTGCCCGCTGGAATACCATCAGAGCAGTACAGGTATCTCAGCGTTCACCAGAACCACTGTAACGGGACATTGGTTCTATAATCACCATTAGTGCCATCGAGACAGAAATACCCACAGTGCGTATACTTCTGACCCCCTTCTTGCTGTTCAATACAGCATATAAGCAGAAACATATTGATAGGTTGTTCCCACGTCCTTTCAGTTGCTACGGCGGCACATATAGTTGTTTCAGTCTTGCCGTATAAATCCAAGACGTAGTTATACGAAACTTCGAGATCATAGACAGATGGTTGTTCAGAGAACACAGAATCAACGACTCAACAATTCAATACATGCTGCTCCATCGACAGTGATGTAGAAGGTGCTATGCATAAATATACGTATGGGCATCGAATTTTGGTGAAGCTGGAGACGAAGGAGCATCGGAACTTCTGTTCCTGTTCCTCACACCATCGAGCTTCGAGCTTCGAAGCTCAAACGCCCTGAAAGCTCCTTTGCGCCAACATGCATGAGACAGGTTCCTGCAGCATCATCGATGTAGTCATCCAGCACTCACTCCGATCCTCCAGCGATCGAACGAAGCTGATTTTAACGTGGACAGTGATTAGCCTAGGCAGATCACGTGGCACATGGTGATCTCGAGTATCAAGCTACTCAGGACAACCAGTTCGGTGACAATCATGGCACGAAAGACGGTGGAGACGCCAATGTCGAGAGACTTCATTAGTAGGGCTGAATATGCGGAGGCATGATCTGGACCATGTTCTTCAGTCGTAGCGAGGAACAAGACCAGCAATCTACCTTACCCAACCTAAGCATTTGCGCGAATATCACTAAGACCACCTGCAAGTCCGTCGTTGCTAGTATGCGTAGTCGCGCACGATAGCGGCGACTACTGCACGTGAGCTTGTAACTACAGCACGAGCACCTCTCCACTACATCCCCACTCTCCAACTCCTTCTGCATGTCTCAGTGGCGCACATGGCTGCATGCACGTGTAAAGCCGTCAATATTGCTTGCACTGACATGGCGCCAACTAGGTTTCAAGAGGCCTGCAGCGACACACACGCACATCTAATAGTGCGGTCATGCAACAGACTGTTCTATTGCCTTCTTTCGTCTGCACACCACCTGCAGTGTCACTGCCGCTGCATTGCAGTAGCGTCATCACTAGATCACTAGTCGCTAGCTTGAGAACATGAGCTGGACAGAACGATCAACATCGACACGAGTCGTATCAGCTGTATAGTTGAGCCGCTTCCTTCATGCCAAGCGCTGTGTTGCGGAATACGACGGCGCCATGTTTAGCAAATTGCCCTGTATCACACGCCGTTATCCTTACTCGTGTCAGCGTTACTAAGATGTCTCTGTATGATGTTCTGTGGTGGCTAGGGCTGCGTGATCAACTTTGAAGAAATCAGGCGTACCTGGCTTGAGGAGATGTCGCAGCACAAGCGATGGAGAGATATCAGGTTGTAGTATCTGATCGCTATAGATCAACTCCCAACTAGGAGGGTTTGCCCTCCGGAAAAGAACGAGCAACAACGGCTGCCCGCGGACGGGTTGAATGTTGCACAATCAGTCGATCATGACCACGTGTACTAGCACAACGTACTGTGCAACCCGTTCCGCGTCGATAAGGCCAAGATGTAGAGTACGTTGACACACCCACTACCTCCGTACTTGCCGCGAGTACGGTATCTATTGCCAAGCTGCCTACAAGCCTCGATATCCCGTGTCCCACGGACTCGGAGGGAGATCCAGCGCGAAGGGCAATATCGGAGCGGACATCTTTCTAGTTGAGCGATATTTGCGGTGCGAAAAGAGTCCTTGTGATTGAAGAATTAGGTTACGCAGTGCAAATCTAAACTGCGAACTCTGCGCGTGCCTGTCGAAGCATGTCGATCAAGGAGAACCTACACTGCGAAATCTCCGCTTGCCTGTCAAAAGCATGTCGATCAACGGGAACCTACACAGCGAACTCTGCGCCTGCCTGTTGAAGTATGAAGATCATCAGCATGACTTCAGAACTGCATGTGTTGTGAATAAACTACACACAATCGTGCTTCAGCCTTGGATTCTTAGATTCAGGCTATCTCAGCAGCACAAGCGCCGGCTCCACATGAAGGCGATAACAGAATCCACCACCACCAAATTGTAGCGGTCACATCCCCACGCCGTGCCATTTACCACGCGCACGGTGCTCCAAGTCCAGCGGTATTGTACGTCTATTATCAGGCGGGAGGTTCAGCTGGTTGAAGTCGTATCATGAAGACAGGTGGATAGGCACGAGAATCATGGCTCCGGAGGTACAATGCTCCGCCATCCGTTGACGCGTTGTCAGGTCCCTGTACCAGAAGCCAAGTCGAATTCTGGTCGTTCGTTCCGTTCGACATCCGGTGGGCTGGGCAAAAAGTCAGTCGTCGGTGCACCTTATCCCTCGTGCACAACTGTTACACCATTTTGCGCCTGCGCAAAATGGCTTGCCCTATAGATACACTGTTTGCAACGATGGATGCGGTTATCGCGGGGTTGCGGGGTTCGAGGTGGACAACGGCGACAAGGGGCACATTTTCGAGATTCGCGGTGTCATGGTATGCTGCAAAAGAAGGGGAAGCTTCGAAGGGATGCATGAGCCGCTGCCTCTCGACCAAGTCTCGTGATACGCAGGCCTGTTTCTGTGACTGTTAGGATTGCAGGAGCCGGCGACTTCTCGCTTCTCGCTTCTCGCTGATGACGATTTTCATGCTGACAATACCAAACTCCGGCGAACGCGCGCTATGGTGGGTGTGGCTGCGCCAGAGAGCCTTACTTGTCTTAGCAGCAAACCTCCTCGGTCGACTGGCTGTTTTTGTGAGATGGTGGGCATCGGCGGCCGCAGGATGATGAGGGGGAGACGGCCCTCCCGAATCCTCACAGCCACTCGAGCCAGTCTGCGAGGTCCACTCAGGTCCCGCAGGCTCCGGGCGGGCGACGCAGCGCTGGTCTTGGTGCCAGGTGGTGCTACAGTAACTCCATGTGTCTGGATAGGCTTGATAGGCTACGACTGGTGGTGTTGCTACGATATGCTTTCGTACTGTCGTACTGGTGGCAGCAGCTGCTCATGCCACGGGTCGCCTTACGCTCTATTCTGGGTGGGTTCTAGAAATCGGGGAACGCTTCGCTTGCTTATCACATTATTCACACGACAGATAACGCCATCAAGGCGCGATAGTCAAGCGAGGCCTTCCTTGCAGCCTCGGTAGAATGTCTTCCTTGAGGGCTCGAGGCCTGACGTCTCTGTATAATATGAGGGCGAGGCACACATTGGTGGGCTTCGAGCCGCGCCGGCGCGTGCAATTTGCCGGAGGGCGGTGGCGCTGCAATCTACCTGATCTTGTAGTACCCTAACCTACCAATCTCGCAGGCGAACTGGTTGGCGCGAGATTGTTTCTCGGATATCAGCCGGCCTGCTGCAAGGCCACAGACGCTACGGTACTGCGCACAGGGACCCCACGCTAACAACCTAACCGCAGGCACGTTCACGGTGGGGATGCTGGGATGATGGGTGAAGAGGCACAGGCCTATGGCAGGGCCACTACTGTATACTTGGAGCGGCGCGCGACTGGTAGCCTGGCAGATCTGCACCTGCATCTGCATGCTGGCCCGTTGCCCGTTGCCCGCTCTGTATGGCCGCAGAGGCGTCGGTGAGATGCGACGGCAGGGTGGCGGAAGGCCTATCGAACGATCAAACCCTTCTATCATACGCAAGACGTGCATTGTACCTTAAGCCGCTGGCTGCCCCCGGCATAAGGCGCGCTAGACAAAGGCAACGCTGCGATATTATGTGCGCGGTGACGGGTGCTCTTTGGGAGTGCGCAGCGAGATAGCAGGACCGTGGATGTACTTCAGGCCTGCGCCCGCACGCGACACCGACCAGGTCCCTTCTCCTGCGTAGTCTGCATATAACGTGCACGCTAATGGTATGGAGCCGCGGTCCCTGTCACTACTCGACGATTGCAGCTTGCTTTTGGCTAGGGATTGGGCCAAAGTAAATCTAGAGCTCTTTACTCTCGATCACCCTCCTATCTGTTCCTGACCTTACCAACTTCGTTATTCTTATCCATTGACCCTTTCGTTTCCGAACCACTGTGCTGCTATCAACTATCTCAACAACAACTTCCATACTGGATCACCTCGGCATACTATCCGTGTGGGTAGCAATTACGACATGACGGTCCCCCCCAAAGAGGAGCATATTCACGATGCAGCACCTACTGCTGTTCCACCGAAGAAAAGGAGAAGAAGGACTGGTGCTGGCGGTGCCCAGGATGACTGTTTCACTTGTCAAAAGCGATCAGTAGGCTGTGACAGAAAACGTCCCTACTGTACACCGTGCATCGAGATCGGAAAGGACTGTTCCGGGTACAAGACTACGTTGACGTGGGGTGTCGGCGTTGCAAGTCGAGGCAAGCTTAGAGGTCTCTCTAGCCCTGTAGCGAGCAGGAAGCCGGATGGAAGTGATTCAGCAACGAACAGGGGCGTGGCAAAACGTAGGAAAAGCTCAATACTTGGAGCCGTGGTCGAGTCTTCTCAAACCCCCACACCAACCATTGCGAACCACACATCACCTACCAACCAATCACCTCTCAAGAGTGAAGCACCAAATCCTTCGCTCAGTATTCCTATCCCAGCACCTCAACTCCAAGGCGGTTGGAACGTCCCCGGATTCCTAAACCATCGACTGTTGGCGTCGAATCAACTACCGCCCGGCCAACTTCACACTGCCATCACTCCGCACTTTGAGCATGATGGATATCCCATGTCTGCCATGTCGATGAGTTCATACACTGATGAATGGAACTCACCAACCGAGTACCCGCAAACCCCAGCTTCGACTATCTTCAATGAGCAACATCACTCACTGGATTCATACATGGATCCCTCATCTTACAACTCTGCAACTGAATCATATCCTCATTCCCTGAGCTCCAGTATCGATTCACTGCACAGTGTAGGGTCTGCTCGACATTTCGAAAGTGTGGAACCTGCCGACATCCAATCGTTCAGCAATGCTCTGTTCAGTGAGGACTTCTTGGATGCTGAGCTTCAGCAGCAAGAGGAGAGCAGCCGCAACGATGAAGTCTCCCTCGTCAATTCCAACTTCGATCATCCATTCTTCTTCGTGTCACCCAGGTTGCAGTCGTTGATCTCATATTATGATCAACATATCTGTCCATTCCTGGTGGCATTTGATGGCCCTGACAATCCTTACCGCATGCACATCATCCATCTTGCGGCCCAAAATGAAGGATTGCAACATGCCATTGCAGCACTATCAACAAACAATATGCGCATGCGCCAGATCGGCAGCCGCAAGATCGGGCTTGCGGCCGAGATTACAAGTGCTTTCGATGTCCAAGACACGACGCAGCCGACAGCCGAAGAAAGTTGTTACAAACAAGTTTCCATCGAGCAACTTAATCTTCAGCTTGCCGACCCCCGAGCCGCCCAAGACGATTCAGTTTTAGCAACCTTGCTAGTCCTGTGCCTCTTCCATGTCTGCGATACAGGGTTCAGCAAGTTTAAGACTCAACTCGCAGGGGTGCAAAAGTTGATGTCTATGCGAGATCCGAACACTAAAAGTAACTTTACGGGTTGGGTTGAAATGTTCTTCTCGTGGTTCGATGTCATGACATCGGCGGTCAATGATCGGGAAGCTCAAGTCCACGGCGACAGCATGGATATGCTGAACTACAGCTCCAATCTTGGAGCATTGGAACAATTTTCTGGCTGCGACGGAAGGCTCTTCAAGCTGATCGCTCGCCTGGGACGACTGAATCTACTTAGCCAAGGACGACCCGTAACGCCGCAGCGAGGCAACAGAACACCCCGAGGCGGCCAGAATCGAGACACCAAGTGGCCGACAGCTACAGGCAAGGCTGACCGATCACTTACGGCACTAGATTACGAATTCATAGATGGCAATGGTTGGGGCACACCTATCATCTCCGAAGACGACGATGACTACTTCGTAGAAGACCCTTCGAGACCTGCATTCGACGACCGTCGAGAGTTCTGGGCCGAATGGCACGACATCCGCATTCGTCTCACGCAGTGGCAAATGGACTTTTCGACCATGCCAACGGCAGCCGACAGCCACGATGATCCAGCACGTCTTGCAGCAGAACAGCGAGACTTGTTGCACATCTCCGAGTCGTTCCGTTTCTCGGCCTTACTGTACGTGACACGACTTGCGCATCCATTCCTGCCCTCTTCAGCACCTGAGTTCCAGTCCACGGTCAACCTCGTGCTGTATCATATCACTGCGTTGCCGATTACATCTTGCGTCAACAAGTTCCTTTTGTGGCCTCTCTTCATCGCTGGCACCGAGGCTGTCGATCAGGGTCACCGTGATATGATCAGACAGCGATGTCTGGAAATCCAACGAGAGAGCGGCTTCTACAACAACATCTCCTGCCTGGAGGTCTTGGAGCGAGTGTGGATGGATGGCGAAGTCGGCGCAGGACAAGACTACGAAGTCCTTGCGAGGCGAAGGGACAGTGAGGTCCCCATGGGCTGCAAGGGCAGACAGGCGTTCCGCTGGCGGAGGGCCATGGACCGGGTCGACGGGGAATATATCATGATATGATTAATGACGGGTCATTATTATTGACCTGAGGCTAGACGAAAGTTTTTGTTTTATGCTGATCGGCTGGATTTGCAGAATAGCTTGTGTTATAGCACCGAGAAGAGTAGTAACAAAAAACAGAATGTACATACTCGCTACTGACCATGTGCATCAAAGGACTGTGACGCTGTGATTGTCTTCAATATGTGAGGTGCGTGTTGCCATCACTCCTGGTGTCGCGTGTAGTCTCCAAAAAAATGACCTGAGGTCCGATGCAGATGGTGGCCTTCCAGTTGTCCCTGATACGATATTTAAAGCATTTGAATCGCATTGATTTACTTCATCACCGAA
Source organism: Melanodothis sp. VS III C KN 2 (assembly GCA_019775565.1). NCBI lineage: Eukaryota > Fungi > Ascomycota > Dothideomycetes > Cladosporiales > Cladosporiaceae > Melanodothis > Melanodothis sp. VS III C KN 2. The sequence continues at coordinate 91,569 of JACWFM010000066.1, forward strand.
TATGACTGATACGAGATGCGATATGTCGTACGAGTTCTCCAGCTCGTACAAGCCCTGAACAGCTTCACGTTCTCATCTCATTGGCTTGTTCGTTCCTGTGGCGCTGTGACGTGGGTGAGACACCGAGGCCCCAGACGCTCGTTCCGCCGCTTTGGCTTGTGATGGAGGGAACACCAACTAGCGAGCCTTCCGAGAGATATTATGTGTTGTCTGTGTCCTCCCACCTTCTTGACAGACATTCTTCTCACATACATTTCGACGACTGTACATCACAATCGCCGACACATAGCACAGCCAGCATGCCGGGCTCTTCACGACTCGCCGTGAGCTTGCCTAGCTTTGGTAAGCAATACGCCTTTAATCGACCTACTTCACGGCAACAACTCGTAAACCGAGGACTGGACATCATTCGAAATCTACTTCTAGTCCTCTTCCTGCTGCGATACACCAAGAAAACATGGATTCACCTTCGTGGCTATGGACTCGTCGGCTCTTTCCAGCAGCTCTACAAGGCTGTATATAAGCGCTTGTACGGACTCTTCCTCAAACTACCCTTTGTGCAAGCAAAGGTCAGAGCAGATGTGGACAAAGCGATCATGGAGCTTGAGACCAAATTGGTGCCTTCGGGGCCAGGCGTCACCAAGTACACAGCGCTACCGGCTTCTGGATGGAGCGCAGACCAAGTTCGCGAAGAGTTGAAGAAGCTGGGAGAAATGAAACACACACGCTGGGAAGATGGACGTGTGAGCGGCGCAGTATATCACGGAGGTGACGAGCTGTCGGACCTGCAAAGCGAGGCTTTCAGGAAGTTCGGCGTGAGCAACCCGATTCATCCGGACGTCTTCCCTGCGGTGAGAAAGATGGAAGCTGAAGTCGTGGCGATGACATTATCGCTCTTCAATGCACCTGACACTGGTGCTGGAGTCACCACGAGCGGCGGCACCGAGTCCATTCTTATGGCAGTTCTATCTGCAAGGCAAAAGGCTTACCACGAACGTGGCATTCGCGAGCCAGAGATGATCCTTCCTGAGACCGCACACACTGCCTTCCGCAAGGCTGGCGAGTATTTCAAGATCAAGATCCACCTGGTTCCATGCCCTCACCCTTCATACCGCGTCTCAACAGCCCAGGTCTCGCGCTTGATCAACAGAAACACCATTCTTCTCGTCGGATCTGCACCAAACTTCCCCCACGGAATCGTAGACGACATCCCAGCGCTCTCTCGTCTTGCAGTGGCAAAGAAGCTTCCTCTCCACGTCGACTGCTGTCTGGGCTCATTCGTCATTCCTTTCCTCGCTCGTGCTGGCTTCGAAACCCCCGATTTTGATTTCCGTGTTCCTGGCGTTACCAGCATTTCTGTCGATACGCACAAGTACGGCTTTGCGCCCAAGGGCAACAGCTGTGTCATCTACCGCTCCGCTGCCATACGCAAGTACCAATACTACATCTGCCCCGACTGGTCTGGTGGCGTGTACGCCTCACCCAACATCGCCGGCTCGCGTCCCGGTGCGCTTATCGCTGGATGTTGGGCTTCGCTCATGAATATGGGTGAGAACGGTTACATCGACACTTGCCACAAAATTGTTGGCGCCGCAAAGCGCATCGAAGATGCTATCCGCGACTCGCCGAAGCTCAGGAATTCGCTGCGAGTCATTGGGAAGCCCATGGTCTCTGTCGTAGCTTTCCGTTCGCCGGTCGGCGCGAAGAACGACGAGAATCTCGTGGACATTTACAGCGTCGCGGACGGCATGTCTGCGAAGGGCTGGCACTTGAACGCTCTGCAGGACCCGGCTGCCATTCACGTGGCTGTAACTCTACCTATTGTGGCAGCTGTGGACGACTTAATTCGAGATCTCGAGGAAGTCGTAGGTAATGTCAAGGGACAGGTTGACAATGATAAGAAGGGCGATGCCGCTGCTCTGTATGGTGTTGCCGGAGCTCTACCTGACAAGAGTATAGTGGGCAACCTGGCTGAAGGATTCCTGGATTGTCTCTACAAAGTCTGAGCGGCGGGCATAAACTTATTTTGTAGCGATTTCTACATAGTCTTTCGAAGGTAAATACTGGACTTCACGATCATGCAGAGTGCAAAATGTCAGTCATAGCTTTTCTCAAGCATGCTCTTGGAAAACATTCCTGTCGGACGCATAAGTGCAAGGTAGTGGTGAAATGCCGCGTGTTTTGTGTTGATCAAGTGATGAACTATGCAATTTGGCCAATCACGTGACGTCGGACCTTGCCGCAGGTTAGCATCATCGAAGCCATTGGCTCAAACCAACATCGTCCAAATATATCATTGTGACCAATTCCCGATGGCACCCCAAATTCGAGGCTTCAGTAGCAGAAGAGAGAGGACACAGGGCTCAGGCAGCACGGTATAGTTGTCAAACAAACTTCTCAATCCTTGACTTATATACAAAGCCACACGTTCTGCGCCTCGGCCTTTGGCCGCATTTCTCCCAACTAGCTCTTACAAACCCCAGTTGCACGTTTAATCGTCGAGCCTGGCGGGGAAAGTGCCAGCCTCTCTCTGGTCGTCCCAGCGGTTGGCCCAGCCGGACGGGCAAAGCGAGCGGTAGGCGAGGAGGAACTGTACTAAAGTTAGATCTCGTACTGTCGCGAACAGCCTTCCCACCTCCTGGAGAACGGCGCATACCTGACGGCAGGGCTTGAAGTCCTCGCCCTTGGCATTGATGCACTTGTGGTAGTCGACGTAGTTCTGCCAGCAGTGCTTGGTCTGGTTCTGGTTCGGGAAGCGGGCGTCGAAGCCTGGTGAGTTCGAGGGTTAGCTCAGTGTACTCCAGACATGGCCAATGCCTGCTCATATCGTTCGTAGGATTGAGATTTTCGACGGTGTAGGCGTACCGGCTGGGAAGACGTTAGTATCTCTTCTCTCAAGCTGTCGCGGAAGCGGGTTCTTAGGACGCACCAGTCACGAACTTGAAGGGCATGGTCACGCGCTCCTCATCGTCAGACATGTTTGCGGTATATCTCGGAGATTATTGGGTTGAGGCGGTGGTGGTGGTGAGGGTGGAGTGGGCGGCGGAGTGGTCTGCTTGCTTGCTTGAGTATGCGCTCGAGGTCGTCGTCGAAGGAGGAAGCCGCCTCGCCGGAAGCCGCCGCGCACGTGCCAGGCCAAGCTTCCATTCGCTGGCGACCAGCGACTGCAACAGAGCAGGACAGGCGCATATGCTATACCATTGATCCCTCACGCCTCTCTTACGCCTCGCCACTCCACCCACAATGCAGTCCACTCGTGCCTTCAACATGCTCAGGCAGCGCGCCATGCCCGCCTTCCGCCCCCAGCAGCCCGTGAGGGGCCTGCGCCTCCAGGCCTCTCCCAAGATGAGGTCGCCTGTTCCTGTATGTATGCCAAACCTCTATCTGTTTGTATAACATGCTAATACCGTCACAGAAGGAGGAGCACTCTGGTTAGTTACTACCACTCCCGCCGTGCGCCCACGACGCCACCGGAACTAACAATGCCTTGCAGCGCACACCATCTCCCAGCGCATCCGCTCTCTCAAGAAGATCCCCGTCGAGCTGCTCCCCATTGGTCTCGTCCTTGCCGTCGCTCTCGGCGCCGCCGCCTACAGTCTCATCCGCAAGTTCACCCACGACTCCACCCTGCGTCTCTACAGGTCTGGACCCAGGAAGGACTAAGTGCAGAGATGCACCAGAGACAATGTTAGGAGTTTGTACATGAATGTGATTATTCGAGAAGCTGCAGGGGAAAGAAACCGCGACTGAAAAGGATGTCTTTGGAAGGCTGTCTCCTATGTAGCAAAGCAATGCGAGGTTGATTTGGACGATAAATTGTGTGTTTGCTGCGACACGGAACCTGACGGAAGAACTTGAGATCTTAAGATCAGCGAGTGCGTACACAAAGCATTGAAGCTTGCCAGTGTCACATCTGACGAGCTTACAGCCTTTGCCTAGGGCATACCCTGAATAGCAACGGCTACCACCATGATTGATACAGTGGACGAAGCGTAAATGGCATATGACCCACGGCGGCATATTGACTTTCACGTCCAGAGCGAATGGGCCTATGCTCGCATCAGCGAAAGATATATGGTATTTCTGATCACTCGTGACCCTTATTGGACATCTTGTCCGTGAGATTCTCCGGACGACTCTTCTACCAAATGCATGGCGTGTGGGAACGTTCGTGGATACTAAAGAACCATCAAGCAGAGTTCGGCAATTGAAACACCTCGTAGGTCAGAATCTCTACTTTTAACTGGTTCGCCCCTCGTGGGAATAAATGCACGAACTGAAGCTCATCGTCAATGGCGTGGCGTCATAATTGTCTACTATGTTGAAGAGAATTATGGCTTGATAGCGTCTGGACACTTCTACAAGTCCTTACATCGTGCATGGCTTCCTGCCATGGAACGCGTCAAAGTATATGTCTCCAGCTCTATCCCAACGGAGCGGCAACAGCGCCGCATTACTAGCATCGCGACCGACTCCCGTGATCGTGGACCTCACATGAAGCGATCATGGCGTCGTGGTAGGAGCGTCCTCGTTCTCAGGACTGAGCTCAGCGTTCATGAACCTCACAGGATGTGACCAAATAGTCACGGCGGGAGCCTCCTCACCCTCGCCACCAATTACAACCACGACAAACACCACCGAAGCGACTACGCCTGATGTAGGGACCTCGAAGGCAGCCACCGCCCAAGCAATCATCACTTCCAAGTCGATCGCGAAGAGAGAGACGCGGCTGTAGTTCGGGGGCACGATTAGATCTACGAGACACAAAACGACAACAGAAGCAGAGCCGAAGGTTGCGGAACAATCAAAATGGGTTACCTGGAGTTTTGCTTGCCGCTGATATACTTTTGCGGGAGTATAACTACCTTAGTTGACGAAAAGCTAGTGTCATCAACAACATAATTAAGAACGGACTTACCCGCCAGTGAGATGCCGGCCAGAGAGTCCTGGGATTTGTATAGCTGCAACGTCGGTGCGGCTTGGTATAGTTGTAACAGACATTAACGCTTACCATTGAGATGCCAACCATGACAGTCTTATATATTTGTGGCTGAACGCTTCTATAAAGTGGCGCAGCTCGAGAGATAGTCATATCAAACATTGAGATTATACGAACGTCAAATGAGCCCTTCGCCAACTCACACGCAAGACCGTGATGTCCAGGGGCATGGTGATCAAAGGAGAGGGTAATTGATTGAGTCAACCGATCAAGACATTACGAAATGAAGCTTTGTATTATAGAGTCTACTACCCAATGCATCGAGAACGAAACGACCGTGATTTGATAGAGAGACATTTTGATCTCAGGCTACTAGACTAGGGATCCAGGGAGGGAAACTCGGAGCGACCTCACAGTAGTGAACTACTGTGACTGTGGTGACGATAGTCACGGTCCGAACGTCGACGAGCACATCCGCCCTATTCACCCTGTCCAGAAAACCATTGATCTCCATGCCCCGAACCAACACCATGCGCGCTGTCCAGCAACCATTGGGTCCTCAGCTCCAAAACAAAACCCGAGAAAATCTACACATGCTCGATGCTAGGCCATAAGGCTCAGCTTCAACTGAGGTCCATGCTGTAAATCAAAAACCATAAACCATCAAGCTTCGCGAAATCCCAAACCATGACCGTCTGTCCCATGTCTCCCATTCCACAACGCCAACCCTTGTAATCGTTCCAATCTGATCTTCCTGATTTCCCGTGGAAAAGCGTCCAAGTTCTGAGCGGTGTAGTGTTGTTGATCGTGCCTTACATTGAGGTGTTCTGCTTTCTGCGCCTCAAGGGCATTTGCTTTCGTGATCTGTTCGCATTGACGTAAGCGAGCATCACACGTTGCACATTGAGTGGTAACTCGAACACGTCGACACCATCTGGGCCATCACGGTTGAGCTCAGGGTAGTTGTCTTCCATAACTTGATGTAGCTCCTGGGGGTCCACGCCAGTCACCGTTCCTTGGGTCGCGTCCCTGATGTGCTGAATTTGAGCGGTGGTAAGAGGTTCGAGATCGTTGGAGCTTCCGGAGTTGCTCGAGCTGTCCTGGACGGGTGATTGTGGGCGCTTCCGTACAGTGCTGGACTGAGCAGCGGACAAGCTGCTACTTGTCTGTGGAGCAGGCAGTTGCGCAGATTGGGTCGCGCTGAAGATCGCGGGAGTTGCATTGTTAGCACTGGGTCGACTGTTGGCAGGCTGAGCTCCAGAAAGGAATGAGGTCGGTAGAGCCAGGTCGGCGACCTGTTAACCTTGGGTTGTACTGAGGTTGGAAAGTGAAGCGGTTGTACCGTTAGTACCCGGCTGGGTGGATGAGCTCGGCGGAGCTTGGACGCTGTTCAGCTGCGATCCGAATGTGAATGCGCCCGATGGGGCTGCAGCGAAGCCGCTGGAGCTCGGAGCAGTTGTAGCATCAGCGCTTGGCTGGCTATTGGGAGGCTGTGCTCCGAAGGCGAATGTATTCGATGGAGCTGAAGTGCTGCTGCTCTGCTGCGTGCTCACAGTGAATGAATTCGATGGAGCTGGATAGCTGTTCTGATTTGCCGCGAATGTGAATGAGCTTGACAAAGCTGGGATGCCGCCATGTAGTGCTCCGAAGGTAAATGAGCTTGATGAAGGTAGAGTGCTACCTTGTTGCACATCGAATATGAACGAGTCTGATGGCGCTGCAATACCATTTTGATGAGCTTGGAAGCCTCCCTGCTGGCTACTGGAGGGCTGTGCTCCGGATGTGAACGAGCTCGATGGAGCTAGGTTGCCACTCTGCTCAGGTACCAAGCCGCCGTTAGTGATTGGACCGCCCGAGCCATTGAGAGCGTTCGACATATCCTGGTCGCTGTTCTGCTCAGATACGAAACCTTCATTGGTGCTCGAGCCACTCAAGCCATTGAAAGCGCCCAAGTCCGTGGTATTGCTTGTTTCTCCATTGTTGAAGCCGTCGTCGTCCATGAAAGGATCGAATTCTGTGCTGTCGCCGATGCCTCCATTGTTGTTCAAGTCGCCGTCGAGACCGTCGTTGGGGAAGGTGAAATCAGTGCCATCTTGCAGGCCGGATGTGGTGAAGTCGAAGGAATCGTTTTGATAGGTTCCTTCATCGTTAAACGAAATCGAGTTGAAGAGAGACGAGTCGAAGTTTAGTTCATTCGCCATGTCGTTGGTGTTGTCGTATGTTCCGCTATTGTAATTCGGATTCAAGTAGAGAGCGTTGGCTGGGGTGAAACTGTTCATGGCCTCTTGTTGCGCATATATGAGGTCACTCGACAATCTGGCGACTTGTTCATCACGTTTTGCGATCTCTTCATGCGCATTTGCGAGGCCACTCGACGTTTTGGTGATTTGTTGTTTGTGTTTGACGACCTTCTCCCTCAGCAAAGCATTCTTGCCTTTCTGCCCTTTGAGCTTGAGTCGATGCGTCGATAGCTGGGTCTGTGACCTCTTTTTGAACGTCGCAAGGAGGTCGCGCACCGTCAGCTTGAGGCTATTTGCGCGTTCTGCGTACTCGAGTGCAGTATGGATCAAGGCATTGAAGTCGGCGCTAAGCGAGTTGTACCTTTCCGTCAAAATCTGGCCTTCTTCCAACAAGTTGCGGCCTTCGGCTCCCAAGTGGTGGATTATGTCATTTGCAGTGGCCAATTCGGTCTTTGTTTGCGAAATCTCCTGCTGAAGGCTGGTGGATGTCGTCGCTCCATTCATCTCGCTCTTCTTGAGTTCAGCACGAAGAGATGCGATCTCGGCGTCCTTCTGCTTGTTCAGTATCGCAATGTCACCATCCTTGTGGCGAATTGTATCTTCTGCCGTGCGTAGCTTGCTCTCTGCGTCTGTGATGGCCTCTTGGGCTTTCTTGAGCTTCTTTTGGAGCTCTGCTGTGGCTCCGTTGACAGTGTCCTCGAGGGAATGATTCTTGGGCTCCGAGCTCGCCTCGGCAGCGGCTTTCAGGTCCTTGTTTTTGATCTCCAAAGTCCTTGCTTTGGTCTTCAACTGTCTGACTTCTTTCAGGGCTGCTTCCTTGACAGCCCTCTCACTGGCAAGCTCTTTCTTGTCGAGTGCTGCCTGGTTTGATGATGCCTCAGCCGAGTCTCGAAGCTTCAGCAGCGTCTCGATGGCGCGGCCCAGGTCTTTCGGGGTGTCTGCGATGAGACCAGCTTTTGCCAGGGTCTCGCGGACGGAGGTCCACTGCTCAGTGATTCTGTGGGCGCTCTCGACGTTGGCGGTTGTTTCTTCAGCTACTCTCAGCCGCTCTCTGAGGATAGCGTTCTGACGTCGGTGAAACTCGCCATCTCGTTGGAGGCGGCCGCGTTCGATGATGGTGAGCTGATGTCTGCCCTCAAGGGCGCTCTTTCCGCGCTCGAGAGTGCCGATGACTCTCTCCTTCGAGTCGAGCCTGGCTTGCGCAGCTTTCATCTGCGCCTGGTGTGATTTTGCCTGCTCTGAGGTCTTGGCCTCGCAGGACTTGTGGTACTGCTCTTCGTCGGCAGACCAGTAGTATTTTGCTGCCAGCGCGCCACATAGGCACGCGGCCAGGATGATGGAGATGAGGGAGAGGGGGGAGAGGGTGAGCGAAAGCGACTCCATGGTGTGTGTGTGTGTGTGTGGTGGTGGTGGTTGGTAGTCGCGTGGTCTGGGAAGGAGAAGTTTGTGGGAAGCGGATTGTTTTTGATCGTGGTGGGAGGTTGTGACGCACCACTCGGCGGCTGATCCCTATTCGTTAATTATGTCGCCTTTCACTTGCGAAAAGTGGCATGTGACGGCGGGGTCGAGCGCGCAGTGAAGGAGGGGTGGGGAGGTTTGATTTGGGGTGAAAGTGAATGCTACTATGCCTGGCCTTACTCCAAGGACAATCGTAATACAGGCTACATATCGCGCTGCTATCAGTATTGTTAGTTACAGTGACAATGAGTATTTGCCGCCGAGATCATTTCACTGCTTCACTCAACTTCCCGAAGCACATGTGCTGTGGTCAGCGGCATTGTTGTATCGACTTTACCACGTCGTCCATTGAGATGTTGAGATATTCTCCCGGAACCATTTGTTTCTCAATGGAAATACCAACAGCATGCGGCGATGCCAACTATTGGCAAGCCCGTGAGATAACCTGTCGTTTCCAATTGAAATTGCACTTCAATTCACAGCATATCTTCTTAGATGACTTCGTGAGTCGTAAATCGTTGTCTTATTACATCTACCTTGACTTCCCTTCACTCTCTGCTGCCAGAGAAAGGCCGTCGAAGATCTCGAGGATTAAAACGTAGCAGAGGTAGGAAGGGACCAGTATCCACGCGAAACTGCAGAAACAAAATTGTTAGCTTGAAGACTGTTTGTCACGATGCTCTGGGTCATCAGGTCATACTTAGGAATTGCAAAAATGAAGATGAAGTTGAACCAGTTGTTGAGCTTCCATATCGGGAAACCCATGAAAGCATCGTTGTACCCTAAGAATGTCAGTGAGACTGCACCGGATGCGATGCCTGGGCCATACTCACAATATAACACGCTCTTTGCGACGGTCACCATGAAGGTAGTGTACCCGACGAGACTAGCGACAGCGCCCCAAAACCCGTAGACCCTCCGCTTCCTGCCAATGGCACCCAACGAGCCTAAGAAGCCATCCGCTCTTCCCTCGTCGCGACCATACGTGATCACAATGTACGCATAGGCCACATACGCTAGCGTTTCGAAGATATTCCCCAATCCTTGCGCTCCCGTCCATCCAAGACCGCTGTAATAGGCTTCGATGCTGTAAACAGGATCTACGCGGCCGTATAGCTCGTACGGTACGTACAGCGGCCAAGCGAGCGCGCCTCCAGCAAACGTATGCGGTCTTCCCATGATGTATCCGGTGTCCCAAATTACCAACGGAAGACTCAGGGCTAGCCACGGGAAAGCGATTGGTGGAGGGTTGTGGCTCCATCTCGAAACATCGCGTCGCGATGCGCGGGAGTCTGGGAACGATGTTGGTCGCATCCGGTCGGGCGAAGATGCTATACTCGTTGGCCTGAGAGCAGACTTGGAGCTGGGCGGCGTTATTGATGGTGTTATTGCTATTGGTTTTGAAGATGGCTTAGGATTGGGACTGGAAGACGAGTCGGATGATATTGGTTCTGTAGAGCGTGTGGTTCGCCTTGTGGATTTTGTGGGCGATTCGACTGGCGGAGGGAAGTCCCTTGGGTGATTGCGAGTGGCGACCATAATGTGCGATCCAGTCTGAGGATTGGATACCCTACAAAAATGGGGAATGCAACAGGGGAAACAGCGACATGGAAGAACGAAGGCTGAACGACCGACGTCTGACGTGTGTGCCGCATCGGGTCGGACCCTTTCGGCGCATTCACTTTTCCCCGCCAAAAGGATTGAACCTTGCCCTGCCACTCCTGCTCCAGTGAAGTCTACCTCCTGTCAGCCTACCGCTGTGCCAGTATTACTGCTTACAAGTACATATGATTTTCATGCTATAATTACAGGTATGAGCGTGTGACGAGGTGTTTTGTCAGCTCGCCGACCAGCTCAACACGTACGACATTTCTTAATCGCTCTGCCACGGACAGTGAGCCCGCTTAGTATCGTGCATCCATGTCTTCCAAATCACCCATTTCCTCCTCGTCTTCGTCTTCCTCCTCGACAGACCCCCTGCTTGGGATCTCCCGAGCTCCGTCTTCGAGATCGTCGCCATCATCCCCAGCATGCAAACTGGTCTCTTTCATCTTCGCCCTCAGGTCCACGGCATCCTCAACGCCAAGTAATCGAGCCTGCTCTTGTGTGAGGTCGACAATCTGCGGCGCCCATTCACCTGTCTCGTCATCCTCATCGTAAGCAGTAGTATCCATCCGCACCTGTTCTCCATCTTCGAGCTCCAAGACACCTGACTTAGCAAATGAACCTCCAAATTGCCACCCGTGCTCGTCACGCAGGTAGGCTTCCAAATCATCGAGCTCGTCCAGAACGTCTTGCACTTCTTCGATACGAGGCAGGGAGTTGAGACCTTTGCGAAAGCGAGTAAGAACCGATTTCAGAAGCGAACCACACTCGTCAGCGAGATCGATGAGACCTCCCTCGGCATCTTTGCAGTGCATGAGCTGTAACCGTAAAGTGGCGATGGCGTGGATGAACAGATCCGGGTGTGTAGGTACGGCGGTTTTGGAAGTGAATATTAGTGACAAGATTCTTTTCCATTGCTCGAGGCAAGACCAATTATTCAGCGTCAAAACCATCAAAAAACAGAACTGCAGTTCGCCGATGATTTCGTCTCCGTCTCGGTTTCCGAGCCCAGACATGAAGGATGTCAGAGCCCATGAGCGATCCTGTGCAGCATCAGTCCGCTCTCGCCCCGTGGCGTCAGCTCTCCATGTGCGTTTGAGATCGATGGGCAAGAAGCGAAGTTCTTTCTCGGGGTGTGTCTTGCTTTCGGAAGAAGAAAGGCCAGGAATATCGTCCAGATCCTGGGCGGCAGAGGAGGCGGATGTCAAGTGCAGACTTTCAGCGTCTCCTTGTGTGATGCGTCGTAGTAAGGTGTCCGAGATATAGCTCGTCAATTGCAGCCAGTCTCCGCTCAAGTCTTGTGCTTCATCCTTTGATCCAGAAGATTGTCGATAAGGCGTCAGACCCTTCTCCCAAACTTCGCCAATATTTGCACGCCACCTAAGCGTCTCCGCTCCGTCTGTGACTATCGATAACTGCTCATTCTGTTGATGCCAGTTCGTGATAGTCAGCTGATGGCGGTCTCGCACGCGAAACCAGATACCGTGTCGGATGGAGAATGCGGTGCTCGTGCCAGTAAAGACAAAGTGCCACCCATCCGGTAGGTCTTTGACGCCACGAAAGCGAGGTGTTGTTGTGAACGAAAGGAGATCGATACCGGCGAGTGCAGCAGGCGGCAGGTTCAGCAGGAGAATTGCGGCTGTTGTTTCCATATTCGATTGTAGATGTTGATGGAGGATAGTGCACATGGATGTCATTACATGATTGGTTTGCACATCTGCAAGGCGTCGGTAGCGCAAGGACCCTAACCCTGGTCATGACTACGTCCGCGATGACAATTCGCCGAATTTCTAGTGGTGGAGAGGCCCAAACGACCTTGATGGCTTACGAGGCCGCCTTGGCCAACAGTCTCAGTGTTAACGTGATGCTCACGATAAAATTTAGACTGCTATGCTACTTACTTCTACAGCTCTCAGCCAGTGTCTTCCGGAGAGCTAGAACTTGAGAGCTAGAACGACGAGGCATTCTTGGCTCCAATCTGAAAAACGTCAACGCCGGTGGTATCCTTGCAGAATAGATTGTCCAAGCACAACAATGACCTTGATGAGTTCGCCGGCAATGCATCTGCACGCTAAGATGCTTGACCCACCTTTGCCAATGCTGAGCATGCATACTATTTTACGCCATGCTCGACCTTTATCCTGTTTGATCTGATCTTTATTTCGTTGCATCTTCACACGCCAACCATGGGTCGACTGCGTATTGGCAACGCTGGAAAGACCGATGACGGCATCGCAACTGGTCCAGTCACCGACCTGCAAGAGATCGACGACCCAGCGACTTCTCAGAAGAGGATCGGATACTCGTCTGAACATAAAGACGACAAGCTGAAAGGCATCGACGGATCGTCCGAACGACAAGTTTCTCCCACCCTGGACGAAGTAGAACGCCTGGACGATGCCGCCCACGCAGCAGCAGAAAAGCGACTGGTCCGAAAGCTCGACTTCATCTTCCTGCCTAGCGCGTGTATCGGAATCCTGTAAGTAGGAGTTGTAACCTAGAAGTATTCTTTATTCCTTACAGAACTTAGGATGAAAAAGATCGACCAAACGAACTATAAAGCGGCCTATACTGCCGGCATGCGAGACGACTTGAACCTGGCGGGAACCAATGTCCTCAACTACCTCGATATATATTTTACCATCTCATTCGCGATCTTCATGGTGCCATCGGTTTTGATAATGATGCGTTTCCGGCCGTCTTTGTGGTTGCCATCTCTCGAACTGATTTGGGGCATTCTCACCGGCTGCATGGCACTCGCCAACACACCCAAGCCCATGTATGTCATTCGATTCTTGATCGGCGTCTGCGAAGCTAGTGCTTGGCCGGGCACGACCGTTCTTCTCCTCTCGTGGTACACACCCAAAGAGATAGCCAAGCGGCAAGCCATCTACATGTCCGCATCCTACACCGGAAGCATGTTCACGTTCGCAATGCAATCGGCGATCCATTCGACGCTTGACGGGCACTTAGGTCTCCCTGGTTGGCGCTGGCTATTTATCATCAACGGCATCATGACAGTGGTCAGCGCCTGTGTCGCATTCTACACCATTCCCGACTACCCGAACACGACCCGCGCCCACTACCTGCGCCCCGATGAGCGCGAGGTAGCCAAAACCAGACTCGAGCGTTTAGGCAAGCGCACACAGTCCCTCACGCCCCAGCCAATCATCCCATTGCTCCTCCACGCCGGCAAGATCATGTTCAGCTTGGAATTTGCTCTCTTGTTCCTGTCTTACGCACCATGGGGCTGGGCGCAATGGGCCAACTTCTACTTCAACCTCTTCCTCGACAGCCTCAAAAACGCCGACGGCAGCAAGCGCTTTTCGGTTTCGCAAGTTACATCAATCCCCATTGGTGCCTACGGCATCAGTATCGCGTCTGCACTCCTCTTCGCTTCTCTCTCCGACCGTCTGCAAATGCGCTGGCAGCTCGCGATCTTCATCAACGTAGTCCAATTGATCTGCACGTCCATCTTGGCCGCATGGCCCGCGAACGACAATTTGAAATTAGCCGCCATACTGGTCACGTTTTCGACGTGTATCAACGAGACGCTACTGATGAGCTGGATGGGAGACGTCTTCCGTAAATATCCCACCGAGCGCGCCATCATTGTAGCTTGGACGGTCTCGCTTCTCTTCGTGGGCAACGCTAGTATGCCGCTTGGGCTTTGGCCGGCGAAGGAAGCGCCAAATTACAAGTATGGATACAAGGTGGCGGTTGTGTTCTGTGTCCTCAGTTGCATAGGGATTCTCCTGTATCGGGCATTAGTGGCGAAGAAGCGACAGTGATGTTGAAAGGTGTTTCGAAAACAAAGCCAAGTTCTTGATAGCCAGTTTACAAATGTACGATAGTGTGTCAAGATAAGCCCTTCATCAAGATGGCTCACTACCTGTCACATACACATCACATCAAAAAGCTCATTATGCCTATGAAACACTGGCATTCGAACACTGTCAATCTCTCTGACCCCCCTCCTCTGTATGTTTATCCCACAAGACCCATATCTTTACAGTCCATGAAAAGGTAACCAATATCAGACATCACATCCTCTCAGAACACTCACCACCACAACAAATCTCGAAAGTCGTGCTCAGCAGCAAAGTGGCGAGCAAATGCCTCATTCGTCGCAGTCTCCGTGTATTCTTACCATGCTGCAGAAGATTTGATGACAACGTGCTTGCATAACGGACATTTCGTAAGCAGTTTTGCCGGTGCTTTGATGAAGGCGTTGGCATTATCGACGGCCTTCTGGTGCATGACATCGGCGGTCGTAAACCCATCACCTGGGTTCACGCAAGGCGCAGTCTGGATGGTTGGTCAGTAGACTGAAATGGCAAAACATGACATGGGTCTGGATACGTTGCTCGTCGGGCACGTGCATTGGGTACATTCTCTTCATGGACTTTCCACGCGACGCGAAAAAGACCATTGCATGATCTTGTCATCGACAGTTTGAATTGAGGTGCCGTAACGTTTGGTTAAAGTATGCTTGGTCATTGTCATGTCGAGCCCATGTGTAGTCAAAAGGTTGAGACCAGTAGCCTCAAACGCACAGCGCTCGACATCGATACCATAGATGATGAGCACGTCCAAATCGCCAAAGACATGGTTGAGTTCTTGTGCTTGCACCCGTCGAGACAAGTCAAGCAGGGCGTCATACAGATCGCGACCCTGTAAATGTCCAAATTGTCTCGGTCTTGACGCGGGATTGACGTCCTTGAGAAAGAGATCCTCACGCCATGTCGTGGTTGGCGGTGTGCTGGCCTTGTACGCGCGCGGGACGAGTTGCGCTTGGGCGATAATCGAAAGGCAATTTTGTCCGAGTGTGCCGTACAGACGTGATGGAGCTCGCGTGGTGCCGTCGACTCTGATTGGGATTCGGATTGTGTTCATGACCCCACCCTGCATGATGGTATACTTTCTGGTGCTCCACCGTGTCGCTCGAAGCGAAATTGTGATCATTGCATCCGTTGCTGCATCCAATTTCTTTTCCTTCTTCTCCTCCTTTAACGCAACAATCACGCTGCCAGTAGATGCCAGGTCGCCGCCCAATTCGATGATCTCACACTTGCTTTCCGCTTGTTCCAGTCCCACCTTCTTCTTCTTTGTCCTAGCAGCACTCTAGATCACGTCGTTGTCCAAATTGGAGATCCGGCCACTGCTTTCAATTCAATGACCTGATAAGCCTACTTCTCCATATTGATTGGTGTCTCAAGTGTAGGATCGATGTATGTGATGTCTGCAGACGATGGAAGGGCTGTACCTGTCGGCGGCGTGACAAAGTTAGCTGCGGACGGTGTGGGAAGGGTGCTCGCGGATGGTGTAAGCGCTGTACCTGGCGGCGGCATGGGAAATGTGGCTGTAGACGATGCGGGAAGGGAGATCGCAAATCGTGTAAACACAGTTCTCGACGACGGCGTGTCAGAGCTGCTTGTGGCGTGGACGACGTTGCCTTTGACGGGGGAGGTGTTCATGGCTTGGACGATGGTGTTCTCCGCGCCAGAGGAGATAGTAGCAGCGGTGGCATTAGCAGGGCCAGCGATTGTGAGTTGCGCATGAGTTGCACTTGGAGACTCTGGTAGTTCTGCTTTTGCCGACGGTTCTGCCTTTACGAGGACTTCTGCCTCCACGCGGCTTTCACAGATGGCTCTGCACCCTCTGGCATCTCTACATTCACACGGAACTCCCTCTCCCCATGGAATTCTGCTCCTACAGGCGGCTCTTCCTTCATACGCGGCTCTGCTTCGATGGTTGGGCGGGCAGTTGCCAGAGCCCTATCATCTTCATCTTCTGTTGTGCTGCTTGTCCGGGGCTCAGCAGGGTGTTCGTCCTTGGTCTTCATGACCATGTATCGCTTCATGGTTTGTTGGCAGGAGTTCGTTGCGTTGGAGTCTGGGCCAAAGGCTGGCCCTCTCTCTGAAGACATCGTGGATCCGTGCATGGATATGGGCAATGTGACAATCTTGGTGTATCGAAAAACGAAAGCAAAGTTGCTGTTAGCTAGTCTACAAAGTGTACGATCGTGGCGTCTATACTATATCAACGTGTGTTGTTTACTCTTGAAATCATTTAAAAGCGACCGATTCCCTGCCTCATCTTGTCACCGTCTCGTCTGTTATACATTCTTCTCCAGATGACGCCCAAAGACATCAATGCGCGATCGCAATCGGACTAGCCTCAACATCCTTGCTAGCTTCCTCCACGGAGATGTTGCCATCCTCATGCATGAACTCCTGCGGCACCTTCTCACTCAGATTGACCGCCAGGAAACTCTTGGGAAGTTTAACAGTGTGGAACTTCGCACGCAAAGTTTCCAAAACCTCCTTCCAGTTCCCATGGCTGGTCAAGCTACGGCGTGGAGAACATCCGATGCAATGCTTGCTGTCCAGCTGGACGTCTAGCGGGTCGAAAGTGTGGCAGCCGGGAGACAGTGTGATGCGGATGGAGTAGTTGTAAGTGGTCTGACCGCTGGTAGGGTCGACTTCGTTCTCGGATTCGTACAGTTCGAAGCAGATTTGCGAGAGGTAGTCGAGCTCGGGGATCGCGTTTCGAGCGATCTTGGTCTGTACGCCGCCTTCGAGGATGCAGTTGAGCAGCGTGTAGATGTGGGACTCCTTGGTGAAGTAGATGAAACTTTTGGCATCATCGGAAGCTTGAACTGTAGGCAGAATGTGTCAGTGGGCAATTTCCCCGAATCGTGTTTGGATGTGGACCGAGGCTTACCCTCTTCAATATCCTTGACGATCTCCTTCAACAACGGCAAACTCGTCAGAAGACCAATCTCCAGCTTCTCTGCGTCTGTGATACCGTATTCCTGAGGGCCGATAAAGTCAAACAGGATCTTGCTCGAACTGTACAACTCGTTGAGCTTCTCCAGCCTCACGTCATGCTTGACCTTGCTCTCGGGGTGGTGTTGTTCATCCCAACCCGTGAAGAGGTTGAAGTACGACTGTGCCGGGTTGTTCTGCAGCGCGGGTGAGGCAATAACGTCGCGGTTGACCGAGACGAGGTCGTATGACTTGCGTCGTAGACCAATCCGTTCAGCCATGGTGGGAATCTTATCTTTTCCTCCAGCTGGTGGAGATGAGCTGTTTGGTGTGGGCTGGACGCCTTCGTGCGTCTGCTGGAACTCTGCGCGAGCTTCCTGGCTCTCGGTACGATGCAGAGTGCTGTTGCGCTTGGATTGGCCCTCAAGCTCAGCAATCATAGCTTTGGAAGGAGTGAAGACCCACTCCAGGAATTGTCTGTTGTGTAGGGCATCGAACTTCATGGTGTCGTAAAGCTCGCTGATCTTGCTGGGATCCACGCGCTCGGCATCCTGGAACTCATTGAAGAGCTTCTCCCAGCGTTCCTTGAAGAGTTCCGCATCCTCGCCGGTGCACCAGCGTGACTGCACAGCTGAAGCTTGCGACACTTGAGGCGTGGTGATGCTGTTCAGAGACTCAATGCTACTTTCCATAGCTCCCGGATTGTGGATCTGCTCTGATGCTTTCGGTCCATCGTTGGGCAACAACTTAGCGATGTTGTTATGCATGACACGACGATGGAATTTCATGAGCTCGACCACATTGCGGACCACAAGAAATGGCTCCGGAGTTCCATCTCTTGGCCAGGCGAACTGCTCGGGAGCCTGATGGCCCTTTCGGAGCAAACTCTTCAGCTTTTTCTTGACCTTGTCCATTTCGTCTTTTGCAGCGTTGCTGTCATCGAGCAAATCTTTACGAACACGGATCTGATCCTCATTGATAGGCTTCTGGTCCAAGAATGCAGCGGCAAAGATTTGAGCCGAGGTAGTCACACGGCGCTCGGACGACGTGAAGATGGAGACGTCGTTCAAGACTTCGCGGTTCATCAGCAAAAGGTCGTTGCGCATGTTTTCACCAAGATCTGTTGCCTGGTAACGAGCGGAGTGTGTCGGCTCGCCGCCCCATTTCATCACTAGTTGGAGTTTGTCGAGCACAAGACTCTCCTCCGCGGCGGTAGCACGAGACATCGTGATCTCAGAGATCGAGTCGCTCCGCTTCGGCTTCTCAAGCCCTGCGGCGTCCTTGAGTTTCTTCTCATTCTTGGACTTTTTGTCACCTTGCTCTTTGGACGAATGCTCTGCCTCAGACGCCGCGGCAGCTTCGGCCTCAGCCTTGATTTGCTTGGGCTTCTTGAACATTGGCTTGATTTGAACTTTGGTGCCAGCAAGGTGTCCCTTCTTCTGAAGAGCATTGCTCAAGGTGCGCAGCTTGGTCATGTCCTCTTCGCCCTCTTCCAAGGCGACTTGCACTGCGTTTTGCACGCTCATCAACGCAGCCTCGCCAACCAACAAGACTTCCTCCTGGTGGCCTTTAAGCAAGTCAACGAATGGCTTCGTGTGGAAGGTGAACTTGAACTTTTGCTTTGGCGTTCGGTCTGCATGTCGAATAACGGCAACCATTCCCTTCAGTTTCCATTGGCTCTTTGAAGCCGGTGCGGGTGCTGAGACTTGCGGCTCTTCCATCGGTTGGTCAAATTCACCGGCTGTCGGAGACTGTTGCATGGTGTCGGTGGGAGCCTCATCGGATGCCTCCGATTGCACAGCAGGAGGTGGCAGCTCTTCGGCATTGGTCTGAGGAACCGGCGTGCGCTTGATGGGAGCTGCGCCACGCTCGAAGCTCGGTGGCGATGTAATCGGACTGGTTGCTCCGCTAGGACTGCGCTGTTGTGAGATGCTTCCATGTCTACCAGTTGCAGCCTGCGAGACACTATCCCGCAGAGCTGAAATACTGCGACTCCTGAAGACATCTTTAAGGGAACTACGATGCTCTTTCTCGCGCGGGTGCGTGGACTTCCTCTGAATGCCGATCGTCTCGGGCGCACTGCTTGATGGAAGCGACATGATAGCATCGTCACTTTCAAGTTCAGCAGGAGAGGTGCGACTTTCTTTGCGTTTCTTTGCGGCGATGAACATGTTCCTGAGAACTGCAGCGCTGCGGTCGTAGTACTCGTTGTTGTCTTTCACGAAGCTCCAGCCGTTGACGTCGATGACAAAGCTTTCCTTCTCGACACGTAGGAGGTCAAAGCCGCACACTGCCTGTCCGAAGCCTTTTGCGATCTTGGCGGCCATGACTTGTTCCTCTTTCGTAAGTGGTGTCACATATCGGATTTCCTTGCCGTTTGGATTGCGCTTGACGACACCATCAACGACAGGTGACTTGCGAGTCTCAGCGTGACAGTACTCAGTGCCAACAGTGTACGCTTTCACGTCTTCGGCGTTTTCAACCTTTAAGAATTGTTCATAGATGTAGGAGACACCAGGCTCTAGGATAGCGCGTGGAATTGTCAGTGTCTCGTCTTTCTCTGAGCTTTTGTTGTTGATCTTCCTGAACAGCCTTCGTCCACCGCCACCCTGCGACTTTGGGTAGTAGATGTTGATGTTGTGGTCTTCGCCGCTTACAGGCTTCTCCACGAAAGGCTTGCTCAAGCGCTGTCCATCCACAACCAGCGTGTCATTGTCATCTTCCATATGCACATCAGCTGGAGGCTCCTCACCTCCGCCTCGTCCATCGTCAGATCCGTCAAGCCTGAGACCGGTAAGTGACTCTACTCTATCGGCAATGTCGGTACTGAGGAGTACAGGACCGCCGTCTCTGTTCACAGCCAAGCGCCTCGGTGAAGGGACTTCGAGTTTATCGAGAATCCTCAGGCACATTCTGCGGTCCCACAGAACGGTTTGCATCGGAAGATCATTGACACAGAAAGGCTTCCTCAATTTTGCATATGCAATTGCCTTCTCCAATGGGAAGCCATCGCTGAAGAAGCTGATAAGGAAGTCGCACACCGGCCAGTTCTCCACGTTCTCGTCCAGGATGACTTTGTCACCAAAGATGATGACTTTGAAGTCGCCGTCCTTGCCGACCAATCGGTTGAGAATGTTTCTCGATGGCTTTGAGCGAGCTTTGGAGTCCAAGGCACATATTCCGATAGTGCCAATAAAGTTTGGTGATTCAGAAATGGTGGATCGATCTTGGGATGGCGATGCCGAGCCAGGAACGCTGGCAGGCAGACGGCCTGTGCTGGGAGGGGCACGTCCGCGGATTGTACGACCCTCTCCCCGGACACCTGGAGAAGCAGGACCTGGAGGAGGTGCATAAGGCCGGGTGGTAATAGATTGCTCTCTGATCGAGCCGTTGAGAGAGGGAGATAGGGCGCCAGTCTGACTCGAGGGTCCGGAGACGTTGTGAACAGAGGTCTGGACAGCGTCCACTTCGGAGTTGCCAGCCACCGAGCTGGGAGCACTGCCTGTGCCGTAGGCTTGCTTTGCGGCTGTGTACAGACCAGTGCCATAGTTATAGAGCGAGGAGAAGCTCATTCGGTTAGGCTCAAGGTCTGGCTCTGCAGGCCGCATGCTGCCGGCCATGGCAGTGTCTGGCAGGCTGGCAGAGATGGGGATAGTGTTGTTCTGCGGAGCGACGATGGCTGGGGTGCTTCTGCTGCGGGCCGGATCCTCGTCGTCGCCAGCTGTAGAGACAGGTTTGGCATCCGACATATCAGTGGCGGAAGACACAGCCGGGGCTTGCGAGCGTGATGATCCAGGCCGGATGGAGTCAGAACTGGTGCTGGGTTTGGGTGGCGGCGGCATGGCTAGACTAGAAATAGCGTCCGCGTCTGCGGGCGTCGATAGCGGGGCGTCAGGTTCGGAGGGAGAATCATTGGAGCCATGTAGAGGCAGAGGCTCAGAGTGATCGCTCATGGCGGAATCGCTCTTGTGTGAGGACGCCATGTCTGGCAATGTCGAGAGCGAGAGACGAGCACTGAGAGCGCCGGGAAATTTGCACGAGAGCAGGCGGGAGGGATGATGCGATGGATCTTCAAGCCATTGGTGCTAGCAAGAAGTGTATATCTGAAGCCGATAACATGCAACCCAGCAGACCGGACCAGCGCTGTCGGATTGGTTTGCTATTTTGGGTCTATGCGTGTATGGGTGCCTGTGTGGCAAAACAGTGAGGATCAAGGATATCCACTAATATGTTGCCTGCACAGCAGACGAGTTTGTTGTGGAAGACAATTGCAGGAGCCATCCAGCACAACGTCAGAGGTGCTTCAGGCACGTGACCGTCTCCGCAAAAAAAGTCCCAGGGCAAGTTCGAGATTATTTGGGGTTGCAGGACTGGTGAAGGCTTCCTGGAAAGCCACTGCCACCCAATCTCCAGCACCCGTCAGTCAAATCATGGAGGCCGAGGGCAGAATCGTCAAGCGGCAGAAGCTCAGCAATGGCGTTGCCCAGCGCCCGCAGCGCACTCCTGGCGTCTCTAGAGTCTTTGCGCCCTACCGGACTGTAGGCCTGGTCTCGCCGACCAGCGTGCCCTTCACCAGCGTCCCTCTTGGAAAGACGACCTTCCAAATCACCACCTCCGTCGGACGCAGTCTGCAGACATACGATCTGCGCAGAGGTCTCAACCTGGTCTTCATCACGCGCCCGCAGACCCCGGAGCTCATCACCGCCAGCGCAGCTTGGAAAGACAAGGTCTTCGCTTCTTGGGGAGGCGAGGAGAAGAGTTCGGCCAGAGGAGTCTGGGCATTCAAGAGAGGCAAGAAAGAGGCGGAGCTCGAGCTGCCCAAAGGCTTGACCGAGAATGTCAAGGCCTTTTACATTTTCGGATCGTGGATCGTCGGGGTTTGCGACACTCGCTTGCTCGTCTGGAAGGCTTCGACCTACGAGCTGTACACTGTCCTGCAGGGTATTTCCCCAGTTCCTCTTACTGGTTGTATCGCTAGTCTGCCTACTTTCTTGAACAAAATCGTGGTCGGACGAGAGGATGGCAGTGTCGAGATCTGGAACGTTTCGTCTGGAAAAATGGTCTACACAATCATGCCGCCCTCCGCCTCATACGGCGCTGTTACTGCCCTGGAGCCCACACCCGCACTTGGATTGGTCGCTATTGCATACGAGCAGGGGCCCGTCCTCATTCACGACGTCAAGGCCGATCAAACTGTGATCGCGCTCAACGCATCTTCTGGCTTGGCCGTAACGTCAATTTCCTTCCGCACGGACGGCATGGGTGCTGGCGATGATGGTCGCACTCCTGGCGTCATGGCTACAGCATCCACAAGGTCCGGCGATATCACTTTGTGGGATCTCAACAAGGGTGGCAGAAAGGCGGGTACTCTCAGAGCAGCGCATGCGCACCCCAGCCCCAACTACGGTGGAGGTATCAGCAAAGCCGAGTTCCTACCTGGACAAGCGGTCATTGTGAGCTCCGGACTGGATAACAGCCTCAAGACTTGGGTATTTGATGCAGTGCCATTTAGTCCCATTCCTCGCATTCTACACCAACGCCAGGGCCACGGCGCTGCAATTACCAAATTAGAGTTCCTCCCGTCGGCATCAGATGGCTCGGACGATACAAACAAGTGGCTCATGTCCGGCAGCAAAGATCGCAGCCTCTGGGGCTGGTCTTTGCGCCGCGACGGACAGAGCGCTGAGCTCAGTCAGGGCGCAATTCAAAGCAAGGCTAAAAAGCAAGGTCTACTTGCGACTGGTAACAGGGATACTTTGGAAGACCTAAAGTGCCCGCCAATCACAGCGATGGCCTGCAGCCTGAACAGAGACGGCGGTATTGGTGCCATTCCTGGGAAACACCCCATCTGGCAACCTGCCAGAGGCAAGAAATCCGACGCAGAAGTCAGCGCAATGACTGGCTGGGAGAGCGTCGTGACCGCTCACGAAAACGACAAGAAGGCGCGCACCTGGTTTTGGGGTCGTAAGCGTGCTGGAAGATGGGCCCTTGACACGGGCGATGGTGGCAACGTCAGCTCTGTTGCCATGTCACCATGCGGCACATTCGCCGTTGTCGGCAGTGCTACCGGATCAGTTGACATGTACAACCTGCAGTCAGGACAGCACAGGCAGCGCTTCCCTGCTCGTCTGACTCCCATGCAGGCCAAGCAGCTGCAAACAGACATGGCGAAGCATGGCTTAATAGAGGAGGGTGAAGGCAAAAAGAAATTCTTCCGCGGCCAGGGCCGACACGCCACTGCGGTTGTGGGCCTTGCCGTTGACAACTTGAACAAGGTCATCGTTTCTGCTGGTTCAGATGGCAAGGTGAAGTTCTGGGACTTCACGAGCGGACTTCTTGTTCACCAAATCGACTGGTCACTATCAAGTGGTATCAGCTCAATGCGTTACCACAGAGGCACCGATCTGATTGCGCTTGCTTGTACTGACGGTTCCGTTCGTGTGGTCGACATCGGGACACACAAGCTTATTCGTGAGCTCTGGCCATCACGGCCTGTAGTTCCTGAGTTGGTCAACGTCTCAATTTCCGACTATGTCTTCTCAAACGACGGCCACTGGATCGCGGCCGCGATGGGAGACCTCGTTCTTCTGTGGGATCTGCCGACTGGCCACCTCGTAGACGCCTTCAAACTCACATCGCCTTGCACAAGCTTGGCATTCTCACCCACAGGCGAGTACCTTGCCACAGCAACGTCTGACAGTGTCGGCGTGGATATCTGGACCAACAAGACCTTATTCACTCACGTACCGACTCGCCATATTGGTGCCACAGAACTTACTGCTGTGCTTGGAAGCAATGCTCAAGCTCCGACTGCCAGTGGTGAGGGAGGTCAGAACCTGATTTCTGCCGACGTCGCAGAAGAGTCCGAAGAGGATGAGGACGACATTGCCGCTCTCGCGGACCTCGACACCCTCTCCTCTGACCTCCTCTCCCTCTCTCTCGTCCCGCGCTCGCGCTGGCAAAATTTGCTTCACATTGACCTTATTCGTCAACGCAACAAGCCCACCGAAGCACCCAAGAAACCCGAGAAGGCGCCATTCTTCCTCCCCTCCCTACAGGATCAGAAGAACGGCATTACTTCTTCAGCCGAGAAAGCTGCAGAGGAGGTTAACATCAAGCAACTGGAGCAGGAGCGCAGCAGGGTGCTAAAGAACGCCCGCGCCGGCACACTCAGCCGCTTCACAGCACTGCTACAAGCCGCGGATGTGGGCCCGACATCAGACTATTCCGCCTTCATCGAGCACCTCAAGACCCTCAATCCTGCCGCTGCAGACATCGAAATTCGCTCTTTGGCCGTCTCAAACAACGAGCTCACATTGTTTGTACAATCGCTTGCATGGCTCATGGAGCAAAGAAGGGACTTCGAACTGGGTCAAGCTTGGATGGCGGTGTTCTTGCGCTGCCATGGTGATATTGTCGCGAACGACGACGGCTTGAGAGCTGTTGTTGGCGAGTGGCAAGAGGGTTTGAGGCGAGAGAAGGAGAGAGTCGTCAAGCTCAGTGGCTATGCTGGTGGCATGGTTGGCTGGCTGAGAGCGGCGAGGGTGTAGGGATGTAAAATTTAACTAAGATTTGTACAGTTCTGGCCGAGAAAAGGCTGTTTATCAATGACCTCTTCGTTACCTTTCTATACCGATTTTCCCTTGCATCCTCTGGTACCTTGTATCTTGGGTAGGAGTGCCGAAGTAGCACGCGCGTGATAGAAGCAGAGCTTGAACTCGGACCCGAGCCTCAGCCTCAGCACATCCTTGCCAACTCCTTGCTTCCGCTTGGCAAATTCACCAAAAGCAATCGAGCCGGTGTAAATTTACACGATGCTTGTTTGTTTGGCCGACTACTAGTACCAGAGATCGTGTTGGGGCGATGCCGACGCCCCACTAATCTGGTGTATGCAGATTGTTGCTTTCACCTTGACCAGTAACAGTACACTTTTTGCTAACGAACCGCATTTCTAGCAATTCATCCCGTGGCACGAGCGTTGCGATCTGGCGAAACATCGTGCTCCAATATCTGGTGGAGCCTCAGTAGTTGGCCCTTTCGTAAGACGGCTTATGGGCCCGGTGAAGACTTGAGAATGCTATCTCGTCACAGCCAAACTAAGCCTCAAGCACACGACCCGCTGTCGCTATGGCAGTGCTCATCGTTATATGAAGAGCTGTTGTCTTTGCGAGTAGTAGGTACGACCTCTCCAACTCCCAGTCGAACAATATGCGTATCACCACACCTGGTCAACGTAATGCCCTCCCGCAATCAGAGAAACCACAAGGTCTCTTCGAAGAACACCACAACACCACACCCCACCCACCACTCCGCCTAGAACGCTCAACCGTAACAGATCACAAGACCCACTCGCCCATCTTCACCATCGCCCCGAGACCAAACCTCGGACGGTGTTTTCCCTTCGGAAAATCTGCCCTCGGCATCACTCACACCAACACCAACGCCGCCATCGGCTCATTCCATTTCTCCAGATCAACCCTATCGCACATCTGGCTCGAAACCAAAGGCCGCGGCAAGTCCTTGCGCAGACTGCTTACCCCTTCTGGGTACCCGTACTGGGAATACAGGCTAGACTCAATCTTCGCTTGGAAGCGGAAGCCGGGATACTGGTTCTGGGAGTTCGATGAGCAAGTCCCTCATGCCGCCGTTCTGGTCGATGGTGGAGGGTCTTGGAATGTCATTGCACGCATCGACGGGAATGTGCTCAGTTTTGTGAGAGGCGGGCTTGACGGTGATGCTGTGGATGAGATTGTCGTTGGCGCAGTTGCGCTTGCGGAGTACACGAGGCTGGTTCTTGAGCACGAGGATGTTGTTGACGTGAGTCGGAGTGTTACTGATTTCGTTGATGGATCTCATCAGAGTTATGAAGGAGGCCGCCAGCGTTCCTCCGGTCGTCATGGAAAGCTTAAGAAAGAGCGCCCTGCATCCAGTCGTCAGCGTCGTCACGGAGCAAACTCTGGAGAGTTCGCTTTCGCAAGATTTGCTGCTGGTGGATACGGTGGCGGTGGTGGATGTGGTGCTGGCGGCGGCTGCGACGGTGGCGGAGGAGGAGGAGGGTGTTGCTCATGAGGTGATGCCGCATATCGAACGTTCTTAATTGTTGGTAACGCTAAACGATCAGCTCTTGAATTCTGGTCCGGCCGTT
This sequence comes from Melanodothis sp. VS III C KN 2, assembly GCA_019775565.1. Lineage (NCBI taxonomy): Eukaryota > Fungi > Ascomycota > Dothideomycetes > Cladosporiales > Cladosporiaceae > Melanodothis > Melanodothis sp. VS III C KN 2. Next base: position 117,726 of record JACWFM010000066.1, read on the forward strand.
CTCGGAAGCACCTGACAGCGTCACATCGATGCTCATATTGCGCATCTTGAATCTTTGATGGCAAGGAAGGACACTTGCGTCTCTGCATGCTAGCCGGCGAGAGGTCAACATGTCTGATAGCGTCTCGAACGCATCGAAAGATCTAAACGCATTGTATCATTTTCATTGAGACGACTGCCATCCTCACACATCTGTGATGCCTTCCAGTGTTTCGCAAAGGTTTACTGTAATACCAAGGTATCTGATGAATGTCGCCAACTCCTACATGGTATCACGTAGCTTGTAACAGTCCAAATCATGCCGTCTCTCGCCCCGGACGACTCTTCCCTTCCTCGGATCATCACTGTGGATCATTAGGAACCAGTGGCAACAGCACTCCTGTGGTCACCATTGCGTTCGGACTTCCACATCCAAGTACCCGGCTCTTGAGATAGCAAGACCCGCTGCTTCCATCCGCAGGCGAATTGTACAGCACAGCTCCACAAGTTGTGCTGGACGAAGCACCTAAACCGTTAGCATTGTAGAACGCGCAAGCATTGACACATCCGACAAAGTCTGTGCACTCGGGATACGGCGAAGGCGGCGCAGGGCCTCCAGCGTAGCAAAAGAAATTGGTGATATCTTGACCGATAAAGTCCAGGCCACTATAGACTCCGAACGTCTCGCTTTGGTATTCGCCAAGAGTCACACTGTTGGTTGGTTGAGGAAGGACGCTGAATGTGCTGGTGTAGTATTGAGTGGCGCTGTAGGTGGATGTGAAAGACGTGGTTGTGAAGGTAGACGTCACGGTTACTTGGGCGGTTTGAGCAATGACGGTGGTGATCTGCGACATTAGTTTGCTGTTCTCTTGTTTTGCAATGTGGTACAACATACTGTCTTGGCGGGCAAAGTTACCGTGGCAATGACGGCCTTGGTAGGAGTGGGTATGTTCAAGCACGAACACGCAGAAGTGATAGCAGATCCTCCGAACTTGGACAGACAGGTCGGGCGTGCAATGGGAGTTGGACCAGCAGGAGGAGGGGGTGGATGACCTTGAGGAGATGATGGTGGTGATCCAGGTGAAGGCGGAGCTCTCTTGGCCATTCGAGCCGGAGTAGAGGGCACGTATGTCGCGCTGATCTCGCAAGTAGATGTAGTCGAGACTGCAACCACTGGGTAGACGGTCGTCGTGCCGTAGACCACAGACGAGGTGACAGCAGTTACTGTCTGAACACTCGAGGTAGACTGTGTCACCGTGACACAGGCGGGTGTGGAGGTCTGGGTGTAAGTTGAAGTTACAGTCGGAATGCTCAGTAGAGAGCTGCAGAACGGCGTGGCAACATGCTGCTGGCGCATAAGCGTGATGATGGTGTTCACCGCATCGCAGTTGATGTTTCGTTCCTCAAGCGGTGTTGCAAAAGCTGCTGCAGCGAGCGCGGCTAAGATCGAGAGGTACATGTGTGCCATGCTTGAACTGAGCGAGGGCGATACCTCCTGGGATGGTTCAGTTGGAGACGAATGCCGGCCATTTATACATCGTGCAGCGACACCCCAGCCACGTGAGCACTGACAGCCGCATGGCAAACACGTTTGTTCGGCGAGTGTAGAATCATCAGCTTGGGCCTCAGATTGGCACTTCAGATCATGCTGTACCCTTTTCGGGGCCCCCAATTGCGAGGAAGGCGTTCATGGCAGGATATCAGCGGTATCTATCGAAAGAGGCTTGCAATCCGTTAGTTCCTCGCAAGCTTATTGTTGCGAAGAGGCTAATGTATGTCCCTTTGGACGGCCCCTGCCGATCGAACGCTACTGGAGCGTTTGGTATGGTCTTTGAGCAGACGGTTGTCTACGACATCGCAACTTGCCGTGCTTCGAAGAGGTGATATTAGCCATTGTCATCGGAATTGAAAAGTCAGAGACAAAACTGCAAGGTCAAATTGTTGATAAGCTCAAACTAAAAGCCTTGTTGTTGTTGTGTTTATTGGTGCATAGTGGCGCTTGTCTAGACCCTGAAGAGCCTGGTACGAGTTCCCCCACACCTGCCTACGATCCGAATGTGGCCAACCCGTTCCGTACAACTTCCATTACCAGATTAGTTTAAACACGAAATAGTAGGCGAATACCAGGGGGGTGCAAAGCTTCGTGAGCCACCAGCCCAATTCGTCTTCAGCTGCCCGCAACAAGTACCTCTCAATCCCGTTCCTGGGGCTCCCGAGAGTGAAAAACATGGCTTGCATCATATCCGCAGTCAGCTGAGACGTCTTCTTTGCACGTGAGAACATGTCCTCTTCGAACAGTTGGATGTGCTGGTCGAGCTCTGCAGCTGATGTTGACTTTCTGATTGCGTTGGCGAGTTTCACGCAGTCTTCCAAGGCCAGATTGACGCCTTCCCCAGCGAACGGTGTCTGTGGAGAGGTCGATTAGCGCAGCTTCTCCCAAACATAGCCAAACGACACATCGTACGGTCTGAAACGAGGCGCTCTCAGTGGCTTGGTCGCTATTGAAGCTTCAGGTACGCTGATTGTTCGAGCAGATACAGTATGATGCGGAGACGAGAACCACGTGCTCCAAGCGATAGAGTTGTGTCACATCTGTAAGCACGGAAAGTATAGTCTCTAGCAGCACACTCTTAACTGTGATAGCCAAGAACTATACAGCTTCAATGAAACATGACGCAGTCCGCCAAATTGCCTAGCGGGAAGAAAGAATGTTCGTCGCTTACTGTGAAACCGTCAGTTCACCCGCTCTATCACTCAAGATGCAATTGCACTCACCCATAAGATGTGCGGCGTCACCAATGAGAGTAACGCCTTGTACATGTTTCCATCGGTGACCCACAGGAAGCATGTATAAGTCCCGAGGAACGACATGGTCTTCGGCGCATTGTGTGAACGACACGAGTCGAGGGTCCCAGTCCGCATAATCTTTCAAGCACGCCTCCTTAGTAGCTTTCGCATCGTGGACATCGTACCCGCACTGTTTGCGCCAATCCTCAGGTCTGCATGCCCAGGTTGCGATGCTGAGACTTCCATCGCCCATATATTGAGCTATGATGCTCTTGCCATTCTCGTATGCGAACAGTGATCCTCGATTCACAAGAAAATATCCCAAAGGTGAAGTTTTCTCGGCGTCAGGGATCCGGAAGGCGTGACCAGCGACGCCTGAGTAGAAGGGCTTGGTCGCCGACAGCGCAGGACGTACTTTGCTCCAAGCACCATCCGCACCAACTATGAGATCGAAGCCGGTTTGTGATGGTTGGTCCGCAAAGTGCAAGGTGAATTCATGTGTGCTCTCTTCCCATTCAACCTGGGTAAGCTTATGTCGCCACTTGATGGTACCCTCTGGCAAGCTCTCAAACAGTATCTGCCTCAATTTAGGTCTGTCGATCTCTGGTCGTCCGGTAGTCGATCTCGCAGGATTGCCGTTATGTGTAAAGTAACGCAAAAGATTCTTGTCCGCCAGCGACATGGCTTCCCCGTCGAAGCGAGCATATTTGAGGAACTCAGCATATAGATTTGCTTCTTTGAGTGCTCGTTGTCCAGTTTTGACGTGAAGGTCGAGGCTGCCTCCTTGGCTGCGAAGATCCAGGTCATCTTCCCCTTCGAAGACGATGACGTCGATGTCGTTGTTACGATGTGTGAGCAGACGCGCCAGCATACACCCCGCTGGTCCAGCTCCAACGACGGCAATCTTGAAACCCATGCACGCGATTATATAAGGTAAGATATCGGTCAAAATTGTTGCCCCTAGCATCATGCAACACCATGTTCGACTCACACTTACTTATACGATATCGATGTTGCTTCGGGCATAAGCTACCGGCCGAGTTGTGGATCCTTTTCGGCCGAAACAGCTGTTGCCTATCCCTCGAATTAACATGAATGAGTAGTGCTGTACTTACAGCCCTCCTTCGTATGCAGCCCAATGTTATCTGGTGGACAACTGTGACTGATAGGGAGCCATACCGAGCTCAAAACATCATGAGATCGCGAACAGCGTTGATTTCTGAGAGCTATCAGAACGAGAACGAGTTCGGAGGTTCACAGGAGCTACAAAGCTTTTCTGTTCGTCACCAAAGATCTTGCCCCTAGCGTTGATCACGCTCACTAAACGACCTTGTATACAAGGTCGAAAAAGATGGACGATACTGGTGAGCCAGTACCGGAAGACGGTGATATTGAAGAACTGTCAGATTCAGAGATGCTCCTCAACAGGGAATCGAACCCTGGTCTCCCGCGACTTGTCGGTGTTAATGACAAGCGGAAATCATAGCCACTAGACCATTGGGGATGTGGTGTACTATTGTACACCAATGGATGAGTTAGGTGACATTCTGAGCAATCATATCAATAGATACAGCAGGTATGCTGGTGTGGTGCAGAAGGACAAATGAATTGATCGACAGGCTTCATTTGATGGAAACAGCAGAGTCTCAAACATCCCAAGACTTTTAGGCCGCCAACTTCTTCAAAGCGTACTTACGCGACCTTCTCACAGCCAGTCGACTCTTTCCACGATCAAGCATTGGATTTGGGTCCTCGTGGGCACTTGCATGAACGCGGTAAGGTTTGGTTGTGCGGACTTGTCGTGTGTGAGCACATCCGACATCATCTAAATGCGCGATTTGAGCCTCTATCACGCTGCCTCTGACGAAACTGCTACACTTTGAATCCCAGATCTCCTGAGATGCCTTGTAGATGATCTGATTTTGATTGAACTTCTGGGAAGACGCAAAGGCGCCTGCGACGTGTCAGTAACTATGCGGCCATTCTATATGCATGCGTGAACATGGTACTAACCATCCCGGTCATATTGCCAAGCAAAGTCACGACGAAGCAGCGTTACGTGGACCTCCAGAGTGTCGCCACTCTTGCGCATCTCAACAAACCCGCACACCACGTAGATCATATCGTCTTTGCGGTTATGGACGGGCTGAGGGTCAAAGCGCTCTGAAAGCTCTGGAAGGTCCAAGAAGGCGATGGGATATTGGGTGAAGCTTCAAAGACAAAACCATCAGCATCCCTCAGGGGACCGTGAGCTACGTGTCTGTATGACTGAGTAGTGCTGTAGATATCGAGGTGCAGACACGCGGGCATTCTTGCGTCAACGTCAAACTGCATCGGTATCTTGACGATCTTGGTGTATTCGTTGCGAACGATGTCCTTGAGAGGCGAACCGTAACATGATCGAAAAAAGATCTCCAGCCGGCATTGTTGACTGCAAGCGATCAGCCATCATTGGAATAGAAAATATCTTCAATGCTCGAAAGACAGAACTGTTGAGAATGATCAAAAGCCTCGGGTTCACATAACTCTCATGCCCATTGACGCCTCGACCGAGTCGTGAGCTCTCACCACTATACCAACGATGCTGGGGTGATGACTGGAAGGAAGGTAGCGATACATTGCTCATGGGCGGAAAGCGAAGCGTTTTAGACGATACTACCGCTCTGATCTCTGCGTTTCTTTTCAAACACATTCTGACTGGTGCCACTCCGCTGGGAAGGGACACAGTGGACAATTCAGAGGATGATGGTATGTACAACATACATCAAACATTGCTTCTCGTCACTCATCGCTCACGATATCTAGAGCTTCACGTCGTAACCCCAAGCAGAAAGCAAAGCACGCTCCTATCGCAGCTTTCCCAAACTCACGCCAGAGCGACAACGGCAGAATTCTTCTGCTCTGTCAATCCATACTTCTCAAGCCTCACGCAAATGAGTCGCATGATGTACTCCGGCCGTCCTGAAGAAGACCTGGATCTTACCCCATTCCGCAGCATCATGTCGGAACTTATCACCAAAGCATTGAGCTTACGATCTAGACTGGACACCTCCACTCTGGAAGTAATGTTCTTTTGGCCAACCAGAGGCGAAATTTACGACTCTGAGTGCATGCAGGCTCCGGTCACGCTAGAAGTGAGCACGTCGCTCACTTACGTCGTCGCATTCACGATTTCCCAGGTCTCACGTATGCTGACCCCGTGAACGGCGTGGTGTACAAGGCTTGTGTTGTCTTGTGGGTCGAGTCAGCAAGATAAATTCGGAAAGATTGTGTTGATTTTCGGTTATGGTCAATTCCGGCCTGCCCATTCTTTGCACACAATCTTCTCTTTGATCCCTTTGGCAGTCATATTGTAACACAGTACAATCAAAGGTTGTGAGAAATGGGTCTAAAACGTAAGCGTGAGTCCATTCCGACAGTGAGATGAATGACGCTCTAGATACAGGCAGGGAAAAAGTACATGTATAAGAATTTTGGCGCGTGAACGCCGAAGAAAATGCTGAACGGACCATTGGGATCCCAAATGCTCATCAACGCTTCTAGTTTGAGGTTATACATTGTCTACGGGCAGTTGTGCTCAAAATCCCATGCATGCATCGACAGCCCTTTCGTCTGTCTCCGTGATCTTATTCGTAGATGCTTTGACTTGCATCATTTTTCCGGGATAACACAAAAGTTTTACGTTAGGTTATGGAACAGGCGGTCGGGTTACATATATGTGTAGAGATAGAATAAACGTGAGCAAGATATCGTGCGCAGATGAATTGCTATAGCAGACACCATCAATCAACACAGGAACACACGGCGCTGTATTCTATCAGTATTTCACGAAAACCACAACCCCTGCTTCTCAATCTTCATAGCCATCTGAGTACCCTCCAACTTCTCCACCTGTCTTGCCACCTCCGCGAATCGTGGCCATCTCTCCGGCATACCCTTCTCAAAGTCGAGATGCTTCGCCCATCTCCAGAACAAATACACCAAAACATCAACAACCGTAAATTCGCCACCAACCGCATGTCCCCTCTTCCCGCCAGAAGCCTCATTAGCAGCCAGCCTCGCCTCAATACGCTCGTAATGCCCTTCAATAGTTGACTTTGCTTTCACCTGGATGCCAGCTTGCGCAGCTTCGTCGTCGCTGAATTTACCAGGTCGCCACAGCGCAGTGAACGCCTGCGAGTGCAGAGTCCCCGACAGCCATGAGATCCACTCGTATGCTTTCGCGCGCTGTATGATGCCGGTGGGGAGCCAGCCGTGTTTGCCGTGCTCTTCGGCTAGAGCAGCGATGTAGGTAAGGACTCCTGTCATTTCGACGATCACCTTGTCGTCAACTTGAAGGGCTGGGACCATGCCGTCGGGGTGAACGCTGGAGAGATACTCGGCGCGGGTCATTGGGTTGTTCTTGGGGGCGAGGCCGTTGACTGTCGGATCGATTCCCATCAAGACCTCCGTGAATGGTGCGCCCAGCTCGCGTAGGAGGATGTGTGGGACGCGAGAGCATGCGCCGTCTGCACGGTAGAGTGTCAGAGATGGGAAAGTGGCCATGGCTGTTGAATGTTTGGGTGTCAAAATATCGATATTTGATGATCAGCTATGCCACTTAATGATGAGAAGGCTATAAGTGCTTGAGTATCGAGCGTCTGGTTCTTGAGCAGCCATGTGCGCTACTTATACACGCTCTCGCATGCAATACTCACAGACTGCGCATTACAAACCAACTTCGTTCATACTATTGATTTTGTGACCCATTGTCATACAGACGTGCCCTTCCTTGCAGGCTTGGCGGCTTTGACGGAGGAACATCTCGCCATCTTCGCGCTTTCGGCCTTCGATCTTTGGTAAGATCGTCATTGTTCGGCGTCAAACAGCTCGGCCCACTCACTAGAGAACATCAGCCGCACTAAAATCCTATCATCCAACGGTAGATTGTTCAGCCGTGTGGGATTTTAGTAAGACTGATAGGCAATAGTGAAACGTATGCCAATGGTGGACACTGACATTCGTGTTCATGCCGCCCACGATACTGGGAAAATAGCAACAATCAATGTGTTAAGTGCCATAATGTCACATGATCCCTAATAGGTCATTCTCAAAATCTGATATTCATTTCGTAATGCTTGATCGTAATCTAAAAAGTCATGTGAGAGATGCGATGCATTGAAGCGTTGATTACAACACTCCCCTCTACTCTTCCATTCGGCCTTCCATGAGCTCTGGGACATCTTCCTCCTCCTCGTCGCCTTCGACGACAGTAGCCTGAAGCTCCATACCAGGCACGAAATGCCTTGCAGGACGAGGCCAGACGCGCTTGTACAAGCTGAGAGCCACAGCGTCCATGGGGTTGATCTTGCCGTCGAAAGTCGCCTTGAAGTACCCGTGCGTACCCAAAGTCTCCTTGATCCAGCCTTGCCTGCCACGGCGAGTCCAGAGCTGGATCGCCTTGAAGTACTCGACGTCCTCGTTGTTGAAGAACATGTAGCGGATGGTGACAACCTTCTTGTTGATCTTGTATGGGTGACCAGTGAGGATGACACGCTTCGCGACAATGCGCGAGGTCGACGGAGCGAGCAGAGTGCCGGTGGCGACGAGCTCGAGGGTGGGCTTTTGCATGGCGTTGGCCAAATCCGCGACCGCGTCGTTCTCGGACGAACCTTGCACAGTTGGCAGGAAGTAGAGACAGGGAATGCTGCCCCAACCAATAGGTCCGATAAACGATGCAACTGCCGTCTGACCGGGGTGTAGGTAACGATCGAACTTGTGTACATTGTTCGGCGTGTTGCCTGCTTGACTGAAAAGCGGGTTAACCACCATGCGGCGAGGGCCGCATTGGAGCACCATCTGAGTCTTGCTCTTGATGGGCACAGGGTGCTCGGAGGACAATGTGATGGAAGTGTTGACGTTTGTCCGCTTGTGCTCGTGACGCAGAAGAGAGAAGATGGCTGTAGGCTGGGGTAGGCTTTGCAGCTCAGCGACCCGTTCTGATGTGATGCGCAACTGGACGCTGACGCGGGTGCCAGCCTGAACGCCACCCTCAAGACTCTCCTTGAGGATACGGCTCTTGGTTGACTTGTAATCTGAAACTTCCAACAGTCGTTCCCACTCCTCGGGCTGGTATGGTCTGTCCTCCTCCGTCTCCCAGTGACTTGTGCGCAAGCTCTTCAGTCCGCGGTATCTGGCCAGTCTCTCCTTAGCAGAAACGTTTGGCAGCAGTTCGATCTCATCAGGGAACTCGAGATCGTCTTCCGCTTCGTCGCGACGCTGTTTACGGTACTGTGCGAGCTGATCCGCTTCTTCTTCGATCGCGCGATCGATGAACATCTCGCTCTGTGGGTATTCTGATGGCGCAGCCTCAGTGGGCTCACGCATGACATCGTCGAAGTGACCATCTGCTGGGCCTGCAGCAGGAGCTTCGCCAAAGTCCATACTCGCATCATCATCGTCCACCACCGACTCCAGATCCGAGCCAGAGTCTGAGACATCGCCCAAGAACCAGGCTGCCTGGTACTTACTTGTGCCGCGAGGTAGACGCTTGGGCTTGTTGATCTCTTCTCTGGGGTGCTCGTCTTCGTCAAAGTAGCGGTGGTCGTCCAAGAGAACGTGTTTCCTCTCTGAAGGCGCCATTGAGACAGCACCCATGGTCATGCCTTCATCGTCCATCAAGGTCTCCTCCGGAGCAAGCTCAGCCAAATCGTCCTGGTCTTCGGTGGGAGAGTCCAGCACCTGCTCGCCTTCGGGCTCGTCTACAGCCATCTCGTTTGTCTTTGTGTGTTGCTTTTTCTTGGTCTCGAGGGGTGCAGCGGTGATCTTCTCGATCTGGAAGTCACCCCAGTCGCCGACCTGCAAAAGCCTGTCGGCCTTCAGGTTCTTGCCTCTGATCACACCAGAAATGTGACATTGTTCACCGTCCCACTTGACTTCCTCGGGCACGATCCAACTCCTATCCTGCCTCCACCTAATTCCCTTGGGCATTGTGGTGCACAGACTGCGCATAACGTTGCTGCTGTCCTGTCTGCTGCTCAGATCGTGAACCTTCTCCAATGATGCGAAGAAGTGGTTGATGAAGCTCTTCAAGCTCTTCAGGACGTCGGGGCGCTTCTTTGCAGGCTCAACCTTGTTCAAGTTGTGAACACCGGTCAGAACCGTGCTAACACCCTGCGACTCAATGCAGCGAAGCATGTGCTCTCCAAGCTCGTCGACCTCCTCCTCGGCACTCAGAACGAAGAGCACGAAGTCTGCCACTCGGCAAGCGTCCAGACACTCCAGCAGGTCCCTCGAAGGGGTCAAGTATTGCATCTTCTGCTTGAACCTAGGAATCTCCAGTCTCCATGTGCCGTGATCCGGCGCGATGGCCTCAAGATCAACACTGTTGTTGAGCTCGGTAGCAACGCTCTTGCTGTCCACATCTTCACAGAGCGGCACAATAGCAACGATCCTGGGTGCTCCATCTCTGCCGGTGAAAACGCTGCCTTCGGCGGCCAGCTTCGCGGAGTGGGTGACACGCTTCTGCTTCTGCTGATTTCTGCGCACGAGCTTCGACATGACTTGTTGATGAGGAGTCTTGCGCGATCCGGTCTCGAGAGAGTCAACTTTGCCCTTGGTGCGTTCCTTGATTGCCGACTTGGAGGCGTGTCGGGTCTTGAAGGGCTTGTTGGTGGACTTTGTGGTGGAGCGGTGGTGATGCTGCTGCCCGCCGGTTGGTGCGCCCATCTTGCCGCCGGCCTTGAAACGAAAGGGGATATTGAGTGAAGCCAGAGTGGTGAATGAGTCGGCGTCAAGTCGAGTCTTCCTGCTGATGCTGGACCCGCACTAACAAGGTGGGCTTTGAAAAAGCGCTCGTCGCAAAACTCCTTATCGATTATGCAACGCACAGACCGAACCCTAAACGAGACATCAGGGACCAAGGACCAGCAAGGCATGTCTGGACGAAGTCGAGAAACCACCACACCTGAAAGTAAAATTCAACACGATACCCTGCTTATCTACAATTATGCCTGGATGTCTATCAGACGGTGTGCCCTCCTCACGTGTAAGTCATCACGTGATGAGCAGTGTAAGTGCTGGCCAAGACCGGAAGGTACCTTAGACCACATGAGACAAGCACATATTTGCCACCGGAGGATCGCCAACACGTCGTGCTTCCGTACGGGCAAGAGACAGCCACAACAATACTACCATCTCAGCTCACATGATTACACTGAGGAGACTACGTTGAGCGCAGAATGACAGCCTCTGCCTCCGCGCACCACCAGATATTTCGCGTTCTGATAGGGCCGGAGCGCGGTCCACTTTCGCTCCTCTGTAATGACGTTGATACGCCATCACATTTCATCGCCGGCAACGTGAGGGTCTCTTCGCATCACCGCAGCACCAAGGAGCGATCCGTAAGCAGAGGCAAGCGAAAGTACAAGATAGGTTTGATATTCTTCTTCTCTTCTCCTCCAATTCCCAATACATTATCAGCAAATACTCCGTCCCATCAACACATCAAAAACGTTCGATCATACAACATAACGAATTTTTATATACCCTCGAACTTCAAACACAACTCACACAGATTTTCAACATGGCTCAACCTTTCTACGAGCTCAAGTGCGGCACCAACCAGTACCCTTGGGGCAAGCTTGGCAAGGAGTCCTATTCTGGCCGTCTTTGCTCACAACAGGTTGGCTACGGCGACGACGGCCCCAAATCAGACTTCAAGCTCGAGGACGACAAGCCCTACGCTGAGATGTGGATGGGAACCTACCCTGTCCTCCCTTCATACGTCAAGGCTACCGGCGAGGATCTTCAGGATGTCCTGGACAAGTACCCCAACGAGCTCGTTGGCGAGCAGATGATCAAGAAGTTTGGCCACACCAAGGTTCCATACCTCCCCAAGGTCCTTTCAATCGCAAAGGCACTTCCCCTCCAGGTTCACCCTAACAAGGAGCTCTCAGCCAAGCTCCACAAGGAGAACCCAGATGACTTCACCGACCCCAACCACAAGCCCGAAATTGCGCTGGCACTCTCCAAGTTCGAGGCATTCTGCGGCTTCAAGCCCAACGACCAAATCTCACTCCTGATGAAGCACGACTGCCTGAAAAAATTCCTCCCCAACACCACGGAGACCGAATTCTCCAAGGAAACAGTCAAGAAGATCGTCAAGAACATCCTCGAGGCCGATGAAGAGGCTCTCCAGGGCGCCTACGATGGCCTGACAGCCGCCGCTCCCGAGTCATTCGGCCCTGACACTTATATCCCCGAGCTTGCTCCTCGTCTCGCCTCACAATACGACTCCAAGGACCCTGGTGTCCTCGTCGCCCTGATCACCATGAACTTCCTCACACTCCAACCCGGCGAGGCCATTTACATCCCCGCCGATGGCATCCACGCCTACCTCTCCGGCGACATTATCGAGTGCATGGCACGCTCCAACAACGTGCTCAACACCGGCTTCTGCCCCAAAGCAGAGCGCGCCTCCGCCGACCTCTTTGTCAACACCCTGACCTTCGACCCGCACAGCAAAGAGCAATGCATGCTCCTCCCCAAGCCCTACCAAGGCAGCAAGAACGGCAAGACCGAGATCCTCGCCCCGCCCATGAGCGAGTTCGACATGCTGCAAATGACTCTTAAGAGTGGCGAGAAGGACTCGCTCGTCAAGATTGGTGGCAACGGCGTCTTGCTTGCCACCAAGGGTAGCGCCACTATGACTGCTAACGGCCAGAAGGAGGAGATCAAGGAGGGTCAGGTCTACTTCATCGCGCCGAACGTCGAGCTCGAGTTTGAGGCTGGGGCGGATGGTCTTCTGTTGCACGAGGCGTACTGCCACTAGAGTGCCATGACATGGATTCCCGAATGATGAGATTAACGAGGAATGATCTGAAACTTCGCCTCTTCTGTAGACGGGAGGAAAGGTCTCAAATCTAGACATTTGTATTTATTTAGTTTGAACAGGATTGGAATAGCTGTTTTTTCATATGAACCTGCGACGAAAAGTCTCATCGTTTGCGAAAGTCTCAATCTTGTATTGTGCTTTCGTCCTATATCACGCATGGGTATCTCTCGTTCTATCACGCTATGCTAGAAGCAATCGACGAAACAGGTCTCCGTGATCAATCGATGGGAACCAAAACCTATACTTCATCCTGCTGCACAATCTCTGGTTCCGCATTGTAGAAAACATCCTTAGAAGGCTTCTGCACTCTCCTGGGAGTCGCCACGGCAGCTTTCCTGACCACATCGCGCCTCCAACCTCTCCAAGCCTCCCACTCCTCTCTCCTGCTCTCTACCTTCCACCTGCTGCTTTCTTTAGCGGGTCTCCACGCCAGCTTGTTCTCAGGCAACTTCGTTAGATCCACAATGTGCGGCGACTCCACGGTTCCCAGATGTAAGAGTCGTGCGAGCACATCTTTGCCCTCTTTGTGGAGAGCTTCTTGTCGCTTGCGCTTCTCGCTCTTCAGCTGTAAGAGAGGTTGGTGCAGCCAGTTGTTGGCGGACAAACCGGAAGCCGATGGCGGCAGACGCAGGCGCTGGTTCTCGGTTTGAAGGTAGCGGACGGCGCCTTGGAGAGATGTGATCTGGTGATCTTGCCTCTCGAGCGTGAGCTGTGCGCCAGTGCCCATGGCGTTCGAGTCCAAGGCTTGGCCGGAAGAGCGTTTGCCACGTTGCTCTGCCAGACGGGCTGCCTCGTTGTGGGCACGTTCGATAGCTTCCTCTGCTTCGCGCTTGGCTTGAGCGAGCTCTGCTTTGGCTCGTTTCTCGGCATCGCGGGCTTCGTGCATGTCGCGTTCGAGTTTGGCGATTTCGGCGGTGCGTTTGCTTGCGTTTCGTAGCTTGGCTTCCAACATCTCGATCTGAACACTTTGCTCTTCGAGCTCAGTGTTCTTCTCTTTGAGCACGACTTCACGCTCTCTGATGGTCTCGCGTGTCCGAGCGAGCTCAGCTTCTGTGTCGATTGATGTGAGCTTTGTCTTCTTGAGCTGCTCCGAACGTGCGACCCATGGAGCTGGCGCACGTTCGAACTCGACCGTATTGTCCAGGTCGGTCGGCAAGGCAGCAATTTCAGTTAGAGCGTCCGACAAGCTCCGCATCTGTTCGGCGATAGCTGTGAATGGGCCGGCCTCTGGGGTCGACAGAGAAAATGCTGTGGTGGCCGCGCGCGAAATAGCACTAGCTACTTCGTGTGGCGTGAAGGGCTCAATGCGGCCCTCCTCACCAAACAGCATCTGCAAGGCGTCACCTGCCTGGCGACCAAAAGCGCTAATTGTTTTCGCGATCGCTTCAGCGCCTTCGAAAGCATTGGCACAAGATATGTCTAAAGTCAGGGACCGAGCTTGAAGGTCAGACAAGGCGCGGTGAGTCTTGCCAGCCGTCACTTTAGCACTCCGTGCTTGAGAAATGAGAGACTCGGCGCGACCGATGATCTGCTTAGCATATGACATGCTCTCATCGTCTTCGTCGCTCTCTTCTTCATTGTCATTAGCTTGGCCCACGCGAAGCCTGTTCTCTACTAGAGTCTTGGTGACGCTAAGGGCAGATGCCGTGCTCTCCAGTTGACTTTGCAAACACTGAGTCCGCATGAGCAGGTCAACGGCGTGGCCAGGTAGATCGTTTTCCTTGACGTGTAGACTTGCGAGATGTGCCATGACTGCTACAGATCTTTGTAGCTCGTCTGCCATCTCTTTCTCCTTCAAGTCATCTCGTCGGAGCGCATCAATGTAGCTATTCAATGCTCTCTCAACAGGCTCCAGCTCGTAAAGCGAGCCCTCGTAGCTTGCGAATTCTTCCACGCTGCAAGTATATACGGCATTCACAAAGCGGTCTGCCATTGCTGAGACCCATGTGAGCTTGTCCATCACATCACAGGCTGCGAAGACGTTTTCGTCCAAGCCTCGTGTGCCAAAGGTTGAGATGCGATCCCGCACGAAGCCCTGAATCAGATTTGCCTTGAAAGCAACGCGCTTAAAGCGCAAAAGAGCGAGTATACTGTCTCTTTCGGCCTGGAATGCATCTGGCAGGAACAGCTGCACGATACCTAAGTGCTCCGACGCTTCTTGCGCGTCCAATCGGCGTAGCTCCAGATCAATCGTCTTGACTTGCGTCTTTGCAGCGCTTGTTTGAAGCTTCAAGTTCAAGTCCAACATAGCACGGGACTTGGTAGAAAGATCGGCTGCTTCAGTGTCCGAAATCTGCTTCGAAGCTTGCATATCTTGCAAGTCGCTTTGCAATTGAGTCACGAGTTCGCGGAAACGATTGATTGTATAGTCGGCGTCGTCGAGAGCCTCTTGCTGTTGTTTGGCAGTTCTCTCACGGTCGAAAAGCAGGCTGTCTTTGAAATCGATCTCATCCGCGAGCTGCTTCTCGGCTTCGACGTGGTTTATCTCGAGTTCATCATTCAATTCTCTGAGATTTTCGAGGTCCTCGATAGTAACACGAAGATCATCCAGCTTCTCTTGCATGCTCATGTTGCGTTCTGTGAGCTCTTCGATCATTTCTTCTGCGCCCAAAGCAGCCTCTAGCTGTTGGCGAAGGTCGTCTGCTGTCGCCTCGCTCTTTAACAGCTTCTCCTTTGCGTCTTCGAATTGCTTGCTGAAAGCCTCGAAATCTTTGACTTGCGCCTCAAGCTCTCGGACTTGCTCTTTGAGATCGTCTTCACGGTCTCGTGTCAGATCGCGAAGTCGAAGCAGAGCATCCCGAAGACGTTCGTTCTCCTTCTCCATCTGCAACCAACCAGCACTTGTGCGTTCTTCAGGGCTCATCTCTTTGCCAAACTCGGCATTCTCTTCCCGTAGAAGCTCTACTTCCAGTTCAAGCTCTTCCTGGTGCGCCCTCAAAGCATCAAGCTCGGCTTTGAGACTTTCAGCCATTTCTTCCGCCATCTCCTTGTCCAACAATGCCATCTCCATGATGCTTTCGTGTTCAATCTGCAACTCTTCCACACTCTGACCTTTGCTCTCCGCTTCACTTAGCTGCTTCTTCAAATCCGCAAGCTCCTGCTGCTGTGGTTGATACTTTTTCTGCAGCTTCTCGATGATGCCCTGATACTTGTTGCGATCTTCCTCTGCCTTGTCCAAAGCTTTTTTGAGGTCACGATCTTCCTGCCTCTTTCGCTCGAGTTGTCTGATCTTGGCTTCCATCTCTTCGATTTGCCTCGCAGACTGAGCGGAGCTGCGTACCGTACGCTGTGAGTGTAAGGATGCAGGAGGTGATGATGTGCGGCGAGCTGATGTGGTCCGCGGCGTATCATCTTGAGGTATAGGCGGTGGCGGCGGCGGCGCAAAGTTGGTTTTGATCGGATCCTCATCTCCATCTTGCGTCTCGTCCTGTTCAGTCTCTGGCTGGCTGAGCGATGATGAGACACTGCTCTCTCGGGGCGAGAGGAGTTCTCGATGAGCTGACGCGTCACTTCCAGCTTGGCTTGGGCGTTTCACAGGTTCACGTTGGCCAGGGGTAGGGCGGACAGATGCAGCTGGACGAGTAGCTGGCGTTCTGCCTGGAGGAGCACGACTGACAGGCGTTCTTGTGCTTGAAGGTGGAGCTAATGAGGGCTTAGACGGCCTCGAGCTCGTGGTAGTAGGAGGAGGAGGCCCCATTGAAGTCCTTTTTGAAGCCACCGTGCTCTGTGAGCCTATGCTCTGCCTCGATCTAGGGGCCGCGGTGGGTGCAGAGGCTGCTGCTGGTCGTCTTGCCGTGGTGGGCGGCGTGTTTGTCCTTGACGTCGACGCACTCGAGACACCATTACTGCCGAGTTGCTTGGTCGGACTCTTAGTCGGACTCCTCAAACCACTCAAAGCAGCCCTTGCGGCAGGAGTCGGACTGGCTGTACCCAACACCGCGCTCCCTCGCCTGCTAGGCGCAGCCTCCTGCTTCTTAAGCCCATTGACTCCCGCATGCAGACTTGAGGGACGCGATCTCGGAGCTGCCGCTGCAGCAGGTGCATTTGTTGGTTTTGGTTTGGCTTGAGGAGGCGGTGGTGGTGGTTGTCGTTCTGGTTGTTCCAGTATTTGCTTGACGCCTGCAGCGCGCAGAAACATGCCATAGTCTTGTTCACACTCGAAGTATCGCTCTCCTTTTACTGATCCATCGTTCTTGCCAGTGGGTTCTTCCAGCTCGATACCGACCCAGTCGCCGGCCTGGAAATGTACTGGGCCAACGTGTCGAATGATGGCAATGCGGTCATCGTTGAGCGCAATTATTTGGCCAACTGCAAGGTCGGCCGCGTCCATCGTCAATCGTCCAGAGTCGCGTCAGTCCACTCGTTCATTGTTGTGTTAGAGAGTTTTCCGTAACACAAGTATCCTTGGTATTTACTCGGTTTCCTCATTCGGGGTCTTGCTTGTACTGAACATGGAGTAGTGGCAGCGATGCGGGACTGATTCCGCACAGCGGTGTCACCTGTTTAGGGTTGGTGCATAAGGGCAAACACCGACCTATCGATTTGATGTTCTGTTCACTTCGAGACATTATGAGCAGATACACAGGAATTGAGGCCTTCACTGTTATCCTTAAGTGCGTAGGCTTATATAGTTTCCATATAATCAACAGATAGACAGTACCATGCAGTCATGCAGTCATGCAGTGATGGTGGTCATTGGACTGAAAGTTCGAAGGATCAAAAGACATAAACAACACATTGAAGCCGACTGAAGTGACTTGCAAATTGACGGCAACACCCAAAGAACTCAAAACCGTCAAACATACACATTCAGTATGAAACGTCGCCAAGAACATCGCCCACAAATACTTAGACAGTACAACACGATAGTTCCGAACACATCAGACACGCCTTCGAAGACAGCGCCCGCGCATCGACCAAAGCGGCGTGAGCGGTTCTCGATTGAAATACATGTACACGCGCGATGGTACCTGCATAATACCACCCATACCAGCAACATGCCACCGCAGACTCCGATATACGAGCTATACAAGCTATACGAGCGCACACATCCGACTCGTCATCACACTACATCTCAAAGTCACCGCCCTCTCTGACCACATCATTCCAAGATATCATTCTCCAAACCCAAGGTGCCTGCGCCACTCTTGGTCTTGGCTCTGTCGTCGACAATTCCCATCAACAGCCGCATAAGAAGGATGTCGTAAATGCCGCAAAGCCCATAGTAACGAAATTGCTTGGCAGACGAGGTTCATCAAATCGAACTTTGGCGGTAGATGAGGCGGAGCTGCGTGTACGAGAACTAACACAAAATCATGACTGATTTCCCAAGATTCTTGGCGGGCGCAAAGCAAGAGGAGACAGGCGAAACCTGAACTCTATCTGATCTGGTGGCGCGAAATCGGAGGCAGGGATAAAGTCACGCTAGAAGCTTTGAGTTCGAAGCGCTGTCACGATCATGAAGATGGAGTTGCTGACAAGTCGAGCAGAAGTTGAGAGGAAAGATCAATTTATCATTGATGCTGTGATAGTGGTAAAAGGCTAGCTCTCGAAAGCCCGAATAAGATTATCTGACCAGTCTTCATAGACAACTCCTTTGAACGCCTTCGCTAATATTGCTGGTCCCAGAATTTTCAACATCGCAGAATGCCCGAAGCGGCACAAAAGAGGTATCTTGTTCACATAAAAAGTCCCAAAGAGCAGAAACGTTTGTCTCGCAGATGAGACACCCGTGGTATCATCGGCGATCATCCTGAAAGCCGTAAAAAGTAAACGCCATCGCCAAAAAGTCGCATTCATGAAGTGTTGAAGCTTTCAGTCGAGGTTGATACCCTTCAGCATCAAGTTCTCCCACCAGCGACGTAGACCAAGAACTGTCTCCCTGCCGTCGTCACGCTTGTCCATGCCGGCAGGGTCGCCGACGATGCCAGCCATGAGCCAGTAAGCCGCCACCACCCAAGCGGCGATCGCGACACCGATGCTGAGAATCGGGCTGACAAGGTGAACGAAGACCAGCATGCCTGGGTGGAAGACACCGTCTTCGTTGGCGTGGGGCGGAAGTGGCGTGTAGATTGACTTGAGTTGAAGGTTGAGGGCAGGACCGAGCAGAGAGGCGAGCTGCTGCCCGAAGGTGATTCGTCGTGCGCAAAGACGTACGGGCTGCGAGAGAATGGTGATGAAGAGCGAGACTAGGGTCCAGAAAAGATTGAGGAATGACAGCCCGATCACAGGCCCAGACAAGAAGAATAAGATCTTCATTGCCTTGGCTTCTTGAAGCGCAAGTCCAGCGTCGACTTCAGAGTCGGCATCTGAGTACATCACACTCTCCACATCTTCTCTTGACTGACGCCGAGATTGGCGAGCTGAACGATGTGATCGTGGTGTCTGAGCGTTGTAGAAGACCTTCTCGGGATCACGGGCGCTATCTCGTTTGCTACGGCGATCCTGCTTGGCCTTCGATCCGGACACGCCTTTCTCGAGGTCGAAAGAAGACATTGTGGTGCCACCAGAGGACATGGAAGCACTCTTGTGGCCTGTCTCTATATACGCTGTATTTTGCAGGCCTGCATTCGCGAGTGCCTCGTCGCTGGTTGTGGTTGTGGGTCCAGTCCGGGGTTGAAGCTGTACACAAGGTTCCGGAAGCCTGGGTGTGCTGATTGCTTGCGACGCCGGGCTGGCGAAGGGATCGACCAGGACGGGTCGAGCGTCGACGGTGGTGGGGGGCACGTTCGGAGACGCAGAGCCAGACATTGTCATGAAGGCCGAGCCAGAGTGATGGGTGTAGGCGAGGACGTCGCAATCGTCATGAGCTAGTAGCAGTACAGGGCGGGAGGTGGTACTGGGGTGCTTGCAGGGTGCGAAGCGGTACACAGGCGACGGGGCGGTGGTGAAAGGTCGCCGGCGGAGGAGAGGAGACGCCTATGTATCTGCGCGGTGTCAGGTGGAGGGTGGATGCCATGGCCGCCCTCCTCTTGCACACTCCGCGCCGAGTTCCAAGACGACGAACTGCTGCGAGCGCCAAGGTCTCCAAGATGTGCCAAGCACCTTGGAGAGCACGGCTCCAATACAAACGTAAGGCCAAGGACAGCAGCAAGCGTAGGTTGCTCAGCATGATGCCGGCAATACCATCCGTCCTCCGCCCGGAAGGGCGCGGCGGACAGTGGCAGCGGAGACGATGGGTTTCATGGCGATGTGGATGGGAGGAATGGTGGACAACAGCCCTACGGCTTTGTGGTGGTGGTGGTGTTGATCGCAGGAGCGCGCTTCCATGCAAGGACAAGCCGGCGAGCCAGTAAAACTCAAGCCGGGCTCACGGCCTGGGCGGACAAGAACCCTAACAAGAGCCTCCCAGACTTTGACCTGTGCCTACGTAACCTACGTAACCTAGTGGTATGCTACTACTGTACTGTACAGCCTCTGTCTTTGACTTTTGCTGCGGGAGCTCAGTTGACCCTTACCACGCCTGCTGGGGTCCAAAAACGACGTGTGAACGACTGTGTCCGTCAAATAATGTGAGTGACCAAGGTCCCAAGAAACTCAACACCCCCGTCGACAGGACCCCTCGCAACTCTCTTTGAGCTCCGCCGCCGCCACAACGCTCGATGCTCGTCGGCAAGCTTGTGCCTGGTCCTGTGAGCGCGTTTCAGCGCTCTACTGTAGAGTCTAGCACCACAATAATGCCATCTCTTATCTGCCTGGCGCCACGCTGCCTGTCGTCCACTCCACCAGCCCTGCCTTCATTTCCAAGCTGCCATGTAGCACCTCGTACGCGGCAGCCTCTTCTCGGCGTGCATTGTGACTAAGGCAGACGTACATCCTTACACCCTAGCCCCCATACAGTAATACAGTGCCATCCTATCCTCCTGAGTCTTGGCTGCGCTGCAAGGCAACATTTCCTGAAACATATATTCCCGTTGCCAATCGCGCGGCGATTTTTTTCTGCGTGCTCAGCTGTCTTTGCTCGAGCCTCATCCCCATCCTTTGCACATGTCAAGCCTTGCTGCCGCGCCCTACGAGGCTACGCACCAACATGTATAGCAGTATTGCACAATGCCTGGCGCGGATACAGCGGCATCACGGTTTGCATCCCACTCAAGCTCTTGTCGTATCTGGATACGGCTTGACCGTGGCGAGAGCTCTGTGGTCTGGCGAGTCTGGGCTGCTGGGCATGGCGTCGGCTTCAAGCAGGGCGCAATTCAAAAGCACCAATGCGGTCTGCTTATACTGCGCGTCACAGCAAAAGCGTTCCGCATCAAGCCAAAGGTAATCTTGACAGCTCTATGTCGCCGTAGCTTGTTGAGTTTTCCCTTCGATCATGCCCATCATCCGCACTTGCCCATCCGCATCCTCCGGGCCATCACGCCTTACGTTCCACCCGAAGGACGCCAACGCCCAGCACGGCCAAGGCCTGTCGCGCGACCGAACAGCGTCTGGCCTTACGTATAGTAGTACTATCACAGCCTTGTGACAGCACCAAACTCCAGATGATTGTCAGTCGTCCCGCAGCCCTACAACCGAAGCGATAGCCCGCCAAATTAGTTTCATTTGGTCCGGCTATGCTCATTGATCCTCCCGCAAGCAAAAGTAGGTACCGAACCGAGGTGCGGTTGTGTGCGATCGCCAGTCCTTACGTTCAGACTACGGAGATGGCGGAAGATCAGCGTGGTTTCTTGGGCTGAACCGCACCGCTTACCCCACCCCTCCTTTCTCTTGTTGCGATCGATGGTACATGCCATCTCTATCTCCAGAACCCTTGACAGCGTCGCGCAATATCTGGGATCCTGATGGTCATTGTGCGATTTGTCTATCATAGCATATCATCGTTGAGGAGGTCTCGTCTTCACCATGGTCTTTCCCCAATTACACTGGTACTCACATATGAGCAGTACAAACTCTAAAACATCCCACCACTGCCAAGTCAAGCTAACTCACCATTGCCAACATTCATCATATCGTTCTCCGTCTTAGCACTATGATTGTCCGATAATCTTGCGCCTTATGCCGGCATGCACAGACAGGGCGTATGTACGCCCAGAAGCATCAGCAATCAAAAATTTGGCAAGACGTACAAAAAACACTGCCAAAGTGCCTCACACATCGTGCCAGGAAGTAGTAAACAGATCTCCAGAATACGTCAGTGACGCGCTCTGTGAGACATTGAAGATCGCCGGAATATTCAAATCTTTGATACCAAGGCCAACCTCTTCCGACGCGGCGCGCCAATTCCAAACAGAGTGCATATGATTCAGCCTCTGGAGCTGTCTGTCAAAATTATGAAGCGGCATCGCGATCTGGTGCAGTCACAGCGTTTCCGCGCAGCGCGGCCTTCAGTCGATATTCGTTGTGAGGTCAAATGTCTAGCGGCATCGATCCAGGCGTGCCAAGGACCCACTATCGTATGTCGCCAGCACGAATTGTCTGGTCGTTGTGACGATGATGTGTAATGGGAGGAGATCAATATGGTCACGATGGTAAAAATGTCGACAACTCATCGGCAAGCCAAGGACTTTTTCACGTCGATTTCCACGGGTTAGATTCAACGGCCGAGCTGCAAGTGTGGACGCATGTGCCTACTAACAAAAGTAAAGCGACTCGAGAGACTATTGCAAAGAAAGCGTGTAGTTGTTAGAATGACATCCCAAGTGTCTCCGCAATTGCGCTACTCTCGTTGTTCTTCACGGACGCAAGGACGATACAAGTGGCTTGAGAGCTGGCACAGTAGCATGCTCCGGGTGAACGGCAGCCCGGTTTCACGTCGTTGGACGCTACTCTTCAACGCCACAGGACCGTTTCGAAGCCGTGCCAGATTATTTGCTCAACCCCTCCTGAGCACAAGCCAGCGCTGGATATGTACGTTGATCGCGTGCCATGTCTGATGAGAGTGAAAGGAATTTTCCAACGGCCGAAGTCAACGTGCATAGGAATTCTCTCGATTGCATGATTCGTGTTACGAGACAGTTGAACACTACTTACTCAATAACGACTATCACTCCTGCCGCTGTTCCGCCTCGGCGCTGGGCGCACGAAGCAGAATACTGCAGTTGCTGTACCTGCCCTTGTCGATCCTGCCGTACTTCCGTAAGGCTGGCCGCTAGTTTTCGGTCGGTATTGGCATGTACGGCCGGAGGGGGAATTGTACTATGCTGGACGCTGGGTTATGTTCACATGTCGGTCGAGACACCGACTGCAGTTTGATATTACTGTTTCGTTTACGGGCTCCAAAGGCGTAGAAAGCACCATTTCGTATACTGTGGGCTCTCGAAGGTGTTTGATTATTGTGACAGACCTTGTGAATGGCTGCGTTTTTCGTCCGTTGTGTGATCTTGCGTTCCCTATTACCATTACGTGCCCTCATAGACCGCTGCCTGCCTGGCATCGCTTCTCGCTTTAATATCTTTGTAAGTCTCCTGACCAGCAGGCGATGACTCTTTGCTGGTGTCTGAAGCTGCATTGCTGGATTTTCCACCGACATTAGGGATAGTCGACGACCATTGAGCTTTCGCCTTGTTGCCTGCCTGTGTCACTTTCGATCCGGCCCAGGTCAAATAAGATAGCTCGTTCTTCTGTTCGATCTCCTTCTCGAGATCCTTGACATGCTCGTCCGAGACGTCTTTTTCGGACGACTTCTTGTCAGACAAGCTGTCGGTGTCTTTCTGCGATTCTTCTTTCTTCTCGGACGTCTGTCTGGCTTGCTCCTGTCTTGCCTCCTCTACTTTGAGAGCCTGGACTTCACGTTCCAGCTCCTCTTGATCCACGTCCTCGAAGCCGACCTTCTGTAAGATCGTACCTGTCAGGAAGCGATAGCTGGTATGTCCGGTGACCAGATCAGAGACGTCTACGTTCTCAACGCCATGAACACCTGCAATGGCCTGCAGACCAGCGACACCGTACTGGATGCTGCTGCTTCTGTATAAGAAGGCGAGGATGTAATCGTTCGTGCTGTAAACGTTGATGACGCGTCCAGACACGACAGAGCGCACGGCTCGCCACTCAGCACTTGTCGACGGTGCGGGTGCGCCGATAAGAACGACGCTCTCGACCAAGCCGAATGCTTTCCGCTCGGCAAGCTTCTGCAGACAAGTGTAAATCACTCTGGCGCCTAGACTATAACCGATCAGGGTGACGGGACGCTCGCCCTGCGCTTTGTTGATGAGGGCGTCAGCCAGGACTTCTCCAGCTTTCGAAGCGCGCGAGCTCGCAACGCTCCACGGGTTGTCGATGACTCTTGACACTTTCAGCAGTGCGAGCGGCCACAGCCCAGCTGAGAGACTTGCGAAGACTGTTCGCTTGATGATTTCGTTCTTGGCTACACCCCATGCAGCTGACTTAATCATGCTGGTAAGAGAGTTACCGATATTCATAAGGGCCTCGAGCTCGAAACGAAGAGCGAAGCCTTCCATGCCAGTTCCAATCACTTTCCATGGCTCGACGACCTCATCCTTCTCCGTCAGCCAGCCACTTATTCCAATTGCGACTCGCAGTCTCCGATATTCTTTCTCGATCTTACGTGGCTTGTGGTATGTATTGATCGGGATGAAGGCGAAATCTTCAATCTCGCGGGCGTACTGATCCATCATCTTGCCAGTCATGCGTCCGCCGTAAGCACCGAACAAGCCTCCCACGATGACTGAGCTGCCAGCGAGTGTGCCCAAATATGCTGCACCAGCAGTAGCTCCTAGACCAAGACCGCCCATGACAGTTCCCAATCCTGCTGCGAGCAGTGGAGCAGCGAGACCGCCGGTAACACCGATCAGTACGGCGCCTCCTACGGTTGCAAGCCCGACTTTCCACTTCCGCATGTCAGAGCCTTCTTCTTGTCGTTTCTTGGTTTCTTCGTCGGCCCGCATGGTCTCGGCAGCTGCGAGTAATCCACGGGCGACTTTGCTTTCATCTTCGGCGAGAACGCTGGTGGGGAGATTCATGCTGGATGTGAGGTAAAGCAAGAGTGTTCTCGAGTGAGCATGGTAGTGTTCGAGACTCAGCAGCAGCAGTAACATCGAATTAAGAATCAAGGCTCGTTTCTCACGGGGTAGCTTCTTGAGGGTATTGTCGACAGGCGGGTAAAGCCTCGCCAGCGCTTCTTCCACATTCTTGTCCAGCTGAGAGACAGATCCTGCAACAGGTTTCCTTGAGCTCGCCGAGCCGGACCTCGCAGTTTTGGGGTGTGATGACTCTCTTTGCTCTTCGGCCTTTTCTTTGGAGTTCACGACCTCGCCAACCCGCAGGATCACATGGTCTCTCCAGTCGTCGAAGTATGCTAGAGCAGCCTTCTTCAATTCTTGCAACTTGGCGCTGTTCACTTCCTTCTCTCGTGCCTCAAGCTCCCTCCTCGCCTTGTCCATAGCATTCACGTCCACAGTTCCGGGGTCAATATCGGCATTGGTGATCGCCGCGTCGCCCATCACAGGCTCCATTTTGGCATATTGCTGTCCAGTCTGGCTAGCATCGAAGGTGTCGATGATGTTCTTGCGCATCAACTCCGAACAGTCGGCTACCAGCAGCGTCAGAGCCGCGCGATGCTCGTCGGTCGGCAGTACGGTCGTAAGAGAGGCCCCTTGTTCGCCCTTTTGCTGGCTGTCTTGAGCCTCATCGCGTGAGCCAAAGCCGAATGGCGCCTTGACTTTGCTGAACATGCCCGCCATGTTGTGTGGTTAGCACTGTAGAGGAAACGTGGTGGTCGTCCGAAGAGAAGGAGACGGCCCCTCGCTTGGGTTTCACAGGACTTGAGGCCCCAAAATCCATACCGTTCATCTCAAACACCTACGTCATTGCTGAACCCTGATCTTCCGGTCTGATCTTCCGATCTTCATGGGGGCTGGCTTCTTCACAGATTCACAGATACATGTCCAACTGCTCCATTGGAGCATATGCTGACATTTGTGAAGCCCACAAGGCAGATGTTCACTAGCTTACGAACATGCTGAACCTTTCTTTTCGTCTATACGAGATATACGATAATATCACGAACCCAAATCTGACAGTTTCAAAACCTAGGAGTGATGTGGCTGCATCTGTACTTCTGGTATCACATGTAGACTTATGCAGCTTCGGCCCGGACGCAACAGAATTACGCGGCTTTGTTGTTTCACATGTGAGCGACCGCGGGCCTTCAGTCGTACATCCAACGTATGCCACATTCCTCGTACACTCGCATACTGGCGGATCTTGGCTTAATACATTGATCAATGGTTTCCCTCACGTTCTCGGTCTCTATAATTGTCTGAAATGGACCTGCAATCACCTCTCACGCAGCAGCAACGGCCTGATTATTTTGAGCCGAAGATCGTCACGCTGTATCGGGATTTGTTCAGGGTATCACATTTGGTCTCCTCAGAACAAGTAGAATTATACTGATGCGGTTCAGGATGAAGAAGGTCACGAGCACACAGAGGGTTTCTGGCGTGAACTCTTTCTCCTCAAACCAGACCCTGCACGTCTGAAACGGATATTAGAGGATATCGATGCCGAATACCTCTTACATGCGCCAGTATGTGTCAGAGCAAATGCAACTACAGCCAACCAACTCTGACATGGACATAGCATGAACCTCGTCAGCTATTGCTACAAGCTTTATCTGCCATCAAGGCAGGTACTGCGCCATTGGACGACAATGCTCTTGATGTAAGATGACGATGACGATTGCGTTGATTACTTATAAACCCACTCATAACTCAGACCCTTACAGTTTTCTTTTCCGTTGTCTTGACCAAAAGATTCACCAGCCCGAGCTCTGACATTATCGAAGTCACCTCTGGCCTCGACAATGTCGATGCTGTGTACTCGGATCTTACTGCAACCTTGGAGAGCACCATCAAGACTGGCCGAGATGGTAGGTTTCACTGTTCCTCGACTGAGCGCTTGAATTAACGATGTTAGCCTCGACGAGACAGAAAGCTATCAGAGTCGCAATTGCCGTTGTCGCAGGCGGCTATCAAACAGCACCTGTTTCATATTTTGTCCATCGAGACCTGTTTCCAGCGCTCATGAAGGTAATCGCATTGACGCCCTTCTTCTGAATGACTAAAAGCTAAGTCAGAGGGTAGCACGTTCTAGAGATGGATCATCCACTCAGAGCTTCTGAGCCATTCCTCCTTGTCGGTCTCCTCGCGAACTACGATAAGTTCGAGACCCACAATCAATACAAAGTGCGGCTCGCCGACTATGTAGATGGCGCTGGCATGGAGAAGGTCATCGAGTCTATTGGCTGGACTTGCAAGTTGTTGCAAGAACGTTACATCGCGATCTTGGACGATAGTCCAGCCGTTTGGAGTATTGGCGGCACTCTGTCATACGTCGGACTTGGTGCGCTCGTAAGGACAAAAGCTCCTGCACCAGTCTTGAGTGAGGATGAACAGCGCACACTGTTTGCCGAACAGTATGTGCCCCTGAATCTGGAACAATAAATGCCTGTGCTAACATAACACAGACCTGGGACACAAGCTTCCTCACTTCTTGCGCTTTACGATTTCGCACTGTCGAACAAACTGTTTTGTGCAATGCTCGTCAAGCAACAGAGCAGTGATAAAGATCTTCCTACGCCTTTCAGCAACTTCCTCTCCTACATATCGTATCTTCTGCATCACGCATACAGGACCACACGGTCGTCTCTCTACGCACAACTATCCATCATCATTCTTTGGATATTCTTTGAAGACCCGGTGGCCGCCAAAGAGCTGTGCTCGCACACCGCCCCTGTGCGGCTATGTCGACAACGGCCGCCTTACCTGCCACCATCGACCAAGGAAGCACGCCCATACGTAGCTGCAATTCTCGACATCCTTGTCGATGGAATCAACCACAATCTGCGCAAACGACTCGACACCGTCTTCTACAAGCAGAGCATCATCGTTTTGTCGCGAATACTTAGCCATCTGTCGAAGACGCGAACCAAGCTGCCTTACCACTGGAGCGAACTCTGGCGCTCTCTGCTATCCTTTGTGCGTTTCCTCACAACTTACGCTGAGGACCTCAACACACTACACGGAACGTCGGAAGTGGTCCAGTCGCTGGTGGACCTGCTCACCCTCGCACTGAACACCGGAGAAAGCTTCCTCCCCGACTCGGCGTCTTACGACGACCTCTTTTACAAGCTTGTCGAGTCAAGCTTAGCTCTCACTGACCTCCGTACGGCCTACAACCTTGCAAAGCCCGACGAGCGGACGTCGATCAACACTCTTATTGGTGTGTCAACGCATTACCGCGACCTGATTGATGAGCATCACAAGGGCAAGAGCACCAATCTTAGTCCAGCAGAGGTCGCCAAGATCATCAAGGCCGGCTACGAAACGCTATCGATCGAGACGAGGGAGGGGCTCGAGATAGGAAAGCAGTTCAGAGAGGCGGACTCGAAGAGCGTTGTGAAGAAAGTCACCAGGGTGGCCGTCGCTGATGCTGCAAGGCTGGTGTCTTCGTAGGAGTAGATCGATCTTTCGAGAAATGGAGTGGGTTTGTGCATGTATCATTCAACCAAGCGCTTGGACCTCCGCATCTATTTTCCGTAAAGCTTCTTCCAGCTTACCATATGCCCATTCCAAACAAGCGCTGAGATCTCCCTGTTTCTCTGCAGGCATGACATCTATTCCAAGAGCATTGACGAGCTTAACGTTAATTTCGCCCTCCACGTTGTTGTCGTGGAACATATACTTGTGGTCTTTGACATAATTCGGCCAGACGATCTTGTCGACGTAGCCAGGCGGATCGGCCCAAAAGCCTTCAAGGGTCACATAGCCGCTGCGAGCTTCACGTCTCCTTTTCGCCGTCTCATAGTTCGTCCTCAAAAACAGTTTCACATCAAACGTGTCTCTAACCGCCACCATCTCCTGCGAATACAACAAAAACCCATCCACAATCGCCACCCGCACATGCTCCAGCCTCAGACTCGACACCTGCTGCTTGAGGCGTTCTACCAGCGCTGCATCAACCTTCACCTTGCCGACTGAATTCTGATCCTCTTTGCTCTCGAGGTCTGAAGGCAGGGCGCCGTGGGCTTTGATGTGTTTGAGTGCGGATTCGAGAGCGGGTAGGTTGATAGACTCGAGGCAGTCCCAGTCTGCTAGGCCGTGTTCCTTGTTGATGGGAATTTCGGCGTCAGTCTTGTAGAAGTCGTCTTCGTGGAGGATGAAGGCGTTGGGAAGGATGTCGCGGAGCAGACGGGCGATTGTGGTTTTGCCGCTTGATGAGGGGCCGGAGAGGCCGACTAGGAGGCACTCTGTTGGTGCCATCTTGACTCCGGTGATGTGAGGTCTTTCGAGATAGTGAACTGAGTATGCCGTGGGAAATGCAGAGATCGAAACCGATGTTCTTATTCGATCCTGGTGGGGTTCTGGTGAGGAGGTCCTCTGTATGGTGCCATATACCGATGCTGCGAGGTGATGTCGAACAAGTGATGTCTAGGCAGTGACTAGAGGTTACTGTCGGTGCAACCACCGATCTGAGTCAATCGCTGTCGCTGGAGTCCAGTGATCCAACCAGATCCCTGCTATCGTAATCATGTGATCTGAAGATTGCCCATAAGTGAGATAGCGCTCGGTGAAGCACGGGCCACCGACGGTAAAACGCAGCAAAGAACCAAGCAAGCTCGCGCGCGTCTTCGATTTGCGACTGCGACCGACCAACCTCCTTCTCTTTGTCCTTCCCACTTTACCAGGTACTCCTCTACCTCAACCACCACCACTGCAACGTCCACATTGCGCATCGTCGACAAGAAGTGCGCCAATTGAATATCACCGAACCGCGACCCTCCACTCGCGCCAACATGGCTCAGCCAGACATCTCCTCTATCCTCGCAGCCCTGGGTAAGTACGCGCATGCAACTCAATGACATGCGACCTGCGCGACTAACACGTATCTACAGCTCAACAGAACCAGGCTGCAACCCCGAATAACGCGACACCCCAACACGCTCCGCCGACTCAACCACCACCTGCTGCGTACCCAGGCGCAACGTCTGCGCAACCTCCCAGTGCCCCTCCTTCGGGCGCATACCTTCCGCAGCCCACGAGCAGCGGCAGTTTAGATCTTCATGGCATCAGACCGACCGGCAGCGGTGCAGTCAGTATTGCTGAAGCAATTGCGAAGGCGAAGAACATTGCAGCGAACAGGGGTGTGTCTTCTTACGATCCCAGAGCAGGATCTCCTCGTGATGACCCGAGACTCGCTGGCCGTGGCTACCAGCCTTCTCGCTCGAGATCGCGTTCCCCACCGAGACGTGACGCCTACAGCAACCCTTACCGTGATGAGCGCCGTGAAGACCCCAGACGTGGTAGCTATCGCAGGTCCAACTCCCCTGATCGTGGCTACCGCAACTCTAGAGATCCTCCCAACCGTGGCCAGAACGATGGTGACTCTGAAACAATCCGTGTGAAGTCTTCACTTGTTGGTTTGATTATCGGTCGCGCTGGTGAGAACCTCAGGAAGGTCGAGTCTGAGTCCGGTGCCCGTGTACAGTTCCTTCAGTCCAAGGACCCTCATGCTACAGAGCGTCAGTGTACCATCACAGGCCCAGCGAGAAGCAGGGAGTCTGCTAAGACCGCCATCTTCGGCATCATCGAAGAGAACGGCGGTGCCAACGTCATGCAGGACAAGGGTGCCTACACTGCTGGTATGCCTGGTCGTGCCAAAGTCAATCTGCCTGCTCTCCGTGATGGTGAAGACAGCACACAAGTCATGGTTCCCGACAAGACTGTAGGTCTTATCATCGGTCGTGGCGGTGAGACGATTAAAGACCTCCAGGAGCGCAGTGGTTGCCACGTCAACATCTTGGGTGAGACAAAGAGTGTTAATGGCCTTCGTCCCATCAACTTGATCGGCAGCGTGCAAGCTGTCAATGTCGCGAAAGACCTGATCCTCGAAATTGTTGAGAGTGACAGCAGAGGACAGCAAGGTGGAGCTGGCACCGGATCTAACGCCATGGCCTCACGCGAGCGCCCTTACGATGGCGGTCGTGGCGGGCAGGGCGGATCTACCAAGACCATTCAGGTGCCCTCGCAGGCCGTAGGCATGATTATCGGCAAAGGTGGCGAGACCATCAAAGACCTTCAGCGTAACAGTGGTTGCAAGATCAACGTCCACCAACCTCAGGCACCTGATATCAACCGCGACATTGATCTTGAGGGAACCCCACGTCAAATGGAAGAAGCCGAGAGAGTGATTTGGGAGAAGGTCGAGACTGTCCGCGAGCGTGACGGCCAAGCTGGTGGCCGTGGTGGACGCAATGGCGGCGGCGGTGGCAGGGGCGGAAACTCCTATGACCAAGCGCCATCATACGATGGATACTCACAACAGCAGCAACAACCCGCCATGGCGGGATACGGGCAATACCAGCCGCAACAGCAGCAGCAGCCGCCCCCTCAGATGCCATCATTCCAAATGCCTACTCTACCGCAGCAGACTGCGCCCGCACAGGCCTCGTCGGGCACACCAGCACAAGACCCGAACGCGGCGTACCAGCAGTTCTATGCGCAATGGTACATGCAGCAGATGATGGCCCAAGGCCAACAACCAGGTGCCGGTACCCCTGGCCAACAGTAAGCTGTTGCTTCGTTGACATCCGACATCCATGGCTGTAAGACGTGAACGCAACCGAATCGTGTCTGTGGTGACCCACTCCTTTGATTGGACTCTTCGACCTGGACCTCGTCACGCTTCATCCTGCTGACTCTTGTCGCGCCTTGACCCGCGCTTTATGTGGCCTTCTGGTGACTACATTGATCGCTTCCTTGCCATTGGTGTGAACCTTCTGGCGCATTTGCGTATGACGACCCGTGGTAACTCTGTGCTACTGTCGCTTCGCTGATTCACCGGTTGTCCTGTATCGACGTCACCCACTAGCCTGCTGCTATGCCTTCTGGATCCGTCATATCTTCTCAGGTTGTCATCATGCGTGTGCCTGCATACATCAATCACGTGATTTGCTTCTGTGGCATACCTCCGTCTTGAACAAGCATCATGTTGCGGCTTTCGATGACATTATTCATTCGATCCGCGCCTGGTGCTTCTATTTGCATCAACATGCATGAACCACAGATCTCACCTTTGATTGAGTCTTTCGAGTGTTTTGCTCGGCTTCTTGTTCATACACTTTGAGCATCGCAAAAGGCTGGGCGATACTTGCCTTCTGGTCAATAGCGATGGACGGCTAGCGCGGTTGGTCCTGTTAGCATAGCTTTGTTCTATAGTTCTCTAAACACTCTTCCTGCGCTAACTACTGTATCCACGCATTCAGTTGTTTTACCTAAGCCTGTGACTAACGTTCACACTCGTTCACACTCATTCTCTTGGACCTTCTAGACCTGTCAGAGTGCTTCGACACTCAGCCCATTTATAAGAGCGACGACTCTGCGACCCATATGGTGTTAAGCTTTATTGAAAACTGCAAAAGTGGCAACATGCCGCAAATCTTCCTGTTGGCGCACCGCTTGGTACAGCAAATATAGCGGAGAACATAGCTAAATCTTGGTAGCAAAAGTGAGCAAATCATCGTCTACGCTCGATGATTCTAGAATATCAATATTAAAGGTGCAACGGGCTTAAACAGCATCTTAGCGGTAGAGAATAGTGGATTTCTGCTTACGCCCGATAGTACTAGTGCAATGAATGATGGCAGAGTCTCAGAGCGATGATAGTATCTCAGCAGCAAGTCCAATTGTCCTTTCAGATGTATGTCCAGCAGCATTAGCATATCAGACATGGACGTACGAACCAAACTCTGGTGGTGTTTCAACGATAACCTTGGCTGAGTCAAAGGCTGCACCTGTTGATTTTATCCAGCTGTTGAGGTCTAGATAAGTGCATTCATGGGCTTGGACTGGACGTAGTCGTAGGATATCTCAACAGGGAACCTCCGATGTTATTGGTATGTAAATTCCAGGTAACGATCAGATACGGGTAGGTGCAGAATTATGCGCGGCTTACATGCATCCTGTCGGCCAATCGGCTACAGAACTAACTGCGCTACTGCAAGCGCAGAGTTAGGGTCCAGCTCGGCTCTGGGAAATCTCCATCTCTGGATTCTGGAGAATGGAAATATTGGAAGTCTGATGAGAAGCGCTTCCACCACTTTATTCCCACAACCACAGTTACCATGAACGCCTCACAATACCTCAAAAACCATGGCTGGCAAGGCACCGGACATTCTCTGGACGGCAACGGTCGCGGCCTCAAGAAACCTCTTCTCGTCAGCAAAAAAGTCGATGTTCTCGGTGTCGGTCTCGACAAACACGCAGCTGTTACCGGGCAATGGTGGCTGAACGCATACGACCAAGGACTCAAGAATCTCGGTTCTGGGAAGGAGAGCACTCTTGCGCAAGCACAACGGGTCGGCGTTAACAGAGCTGGCCTTTATACGCGGTTCGTCAAAGGCGAAGGCATGCCTGGCAGTATTGGACAAACAATTTTGCCTACCGAGGTGAAGGCGGTCGTGGAAGCCAAGAAAACTTCGGACAGCGGCATGCTCCCTACGCCTCAAGACTCGGATGCTCAGGAAGAGAAGGCAGACCGCAAGCGCAAGCGATCAGAGAAACCTGAAGAGAAGAAGTCGAAGCAAAAGATGGACAGCATCAAGGAGAAGAAGACCGGCAGTGCCGGCACAGACTCAGATGATAAGGCTGCAAAGAAGGCAAAGAAAGAAGCAAACAAAGCTGCGAAGGGCACTAAATCTGGAACGACTACGGCGGATGCTTCTGGTGCAGAGGAAGAGCTTGACTCGGAGAAGCGAGCACTATACACTAAGCGTGCCGCAGAGAAGGGCGTTTCGCTCGAGACCTACATCAAGCGCAGACAAGAGAAATACGCCGCTAAGAAGGATGAGAAGCGGAAATGAGGAAGCACACCATCGCACCGAGCTAGAGGGAGCTATTGCAGGCTTAGTCAGGTGCATTTTTGGATGATATGCCAGCCTCTGGGCCTCTGATCATCGACGTACAAGCCGAAGGTTGACACCGTCCCTACGAGACGCACATTCTAGCTGCCCAAAGCAGAATGACCTGAGCCTGTTCGATGTTGTTGGCACAAAAGTCGACACAATATATACCTGCGGCTCCGCGCCAGAAGCTAGAAGGCATTTGAGGGCGCGTTGATGCTACAGCAGGCTATGCTTGACGTGCTCGGCGCAGTTTCCTTGCGGGAGACGCTGCATCTCCTTATCAGTGCAGTAAAGACGCTGAAAGTCGCAGGAGTCCATGGAGTCAATGGAGTCAATGAACTCACCCACACGTTCAACAGGGACCACGTATAAGATAGTCAGGCCAACGGTAGCCATTCGGGGTTCATCTACAACAACCAGATCTCCGTCCTTGAGTAAGGATTCGAAAACTATTCCAACAATCCAACAATATTTGGTCACAACAGAAGTCATCACTGTTACCGTAAGCCAACGAGTGTCTGCTTTACACATACGCTATGTATCGAGTTCGCGTCCACTCTGAATACGCACTCCCTTTCATGCATAAAGACCGTGCTACGCCTCCTGCTCAAATTTGCCCTCGAGCTCCAAGCGTTGATCTGCCCTGCTGCTCAATAACTACCAAAATGGCCAATAGCGTAGGCCAAAGCCCTAAGAGCGTTGAAATTGAACGTGTCAAAGTGTGGATGATTCGTCTCGAGAAGTTCCATGAAGTCTCTCGCAGACAGATCGTAGTAATCCAGTCTTGTCGCGGGGTCCATGGGGCAGGAAACGAAGTGAGGCACCAATTGCATCGGATGCCACACGCTGACAGTGAAGTCAATGCGTCCCTTTGGGCATCGACGGCTTTCGATGACCCAAGCCGGCTGTATACAATCCGGCGCTGTCGGGTTTCGTGCGCAGAGCGTCGGGTGATCCCACGCGTCCTTGAGGACAACTTGGATGTTGCGGAAAACTGCGACGTCGCGGTGGATGCTTGTAAGCCAGTTCTCGCTATTCGCTTGAATGTGAAGTCCACCTGCCCTTGGCTCGAGGCGATAGATCAGGTCGATCCAATACCGATCGCCGGGCTGGAGATGAGGATCTTGTCTTGCGGCGCGCAATGACCCAAATTGCTGGCAAAACGTGTTGATGTGGGCCAGAAAGCAGATGTTGGTTTCCACTGTCATTTGGAATGTGTTCAGCACGAAGAAGCCGGCCATACACTCTGCGCGCACTTGCTTGCTGACAGCTGTGATGAGCGGAGGGACGAGATTTCGCAGCAACAGAGGATACGGTCTGAACACCATGAAATTGAAAATCATCACACGAAGCTCGGGAGGGAGATCGAGTAGTCGGAATGCCGGACCCTCGTGCTTGGGTTTCCTAGCACATGCATCTTCGTATATGCTTTGGCGTGCGAGGTTGTCGGCCTCCTTGAGCATCTCTTCGAAGTTTCTGGTTGCCGGTGCAGCCTTTGTGCTGTTCCGCTTCGACTTCCTCATGGGTGCAACCGTCTTTCGCTTCTCGCGGATATCCTCTCCCGCCATCCTCCTGGTTTGCGCTATCCGTTTGTCAAAGTTCTTTGGCGTTGCGCCGCTTCGAATGCGTTGAGATCTGCGCATTGCGTCGAGTATTTCGTTGGGTGTACGGCTTGAATGTGGCGAATAATGATAGATGAGATAGATTGATTCAGAGCCTCAGAGGTCGTAAGCCAGAATCAATGGGATTAGATGTTGCACGCATGGGACATCGTTGTAAATAATACTTGCATGCATTCACACTTCAAAACAACGCTGAGAGTTCGCGACGCACCTACCTTACTACCTGTTACTCGTCAGTGTACTTGCAATACTGGAAGGGATGTCAGGCTACCGAATAAGCAGGAGCGCTGGAGTGAGAGTGTCCAGTGCTCTACACATCCCTTCGCAGCTCTCTTGTAGGTAGATATCATGCGGCAGACTTCACAAAAGTATATGTTCCTTTGTGATGTTATTGCTCGCGGCCTAGCTTCAAAGTCAGTTCTAATATTAATTTCTCTGCAGTCCGTAGTGCGTTGTTATCATCCATCCACAGACCATCATATGCTCGCTCTTACCATTGAGATATCGTTTGTATTGTAAGGGTTTCCGATAATTAGGACGCTACTACTTTATAAGCAGGTAGGGAATACCCCCACTCTTGCCGCTGAGATGCTGCCATACGGAGTTTGAAGCTAGATCGCGAGCAAGGTGCCATTAGACCTACACGTCTGCATGATCTTATTACATTCGTTCAATGTCCCTGAATACCACTAACACAAAACCCATGCAAGACTACCTGAACTTGCTGACAATGACCGCAATGATCAAAAGTACCAGCACTGTGATGATCGCAATCGTGACAATTTTGTTTGTGGCCATCCTAGTAACCCGTCAGCATAAATCATTCGTCCACGTTACCACAGACTTGGTAGATACCTTCGCGCCATGCCTCTCAGCGTCTTGTTGCTCCTATCCGTGTAGCCCTCGCTCTCAAGCAGGGTACCTCTTGTGTGCTCAATAGTCTCCCGCTGAGCGGCAAGGTCTGAAAGTGTGTTGCGACCAATATCCTCTGTCTCGAGCGCAATGCGCTGACTTTCCCGTAGCCTACCACTGCTCCTCTCCAGCCTGTCCGTACCGCTCAAAAGCTGCTGCCTCTGCTCGAGTTGGTCGTCCCTCGAGGGGTCATCTGTGTAACGCTTGCCGAACAGCGCCGACTTGTCGTTCTGCAGGCTCTTCAGCTTGCGCCTCGCCGCGTCGACATCGCTCTCGTAGTTTCGGAAACGCTGGTTGACTTTGACTTTGAGGTTTTGTGGGATGTTCGACTTCTCCAACCGCATGGAGCCAAGGATCTCGTCTGCCTCCTCGAGGGCGCGCTCGGCCTGGCTGATTGCCGCTTTTCTGGGTTCGCCTGACAGCTCGGGGATTTGGTCAAGTTTCTGGTTCAGATCGGCCTGGACCAGCTTCAGCTCGGCCTCGTAGCTGCCGAAGCGCTCAGAGCCAGCATCGGTGTCCATGGTGGTGATAAGGCGGTGTTGCTTTCAAGGGAGGTCGCAAGAGGTCGTAAGAAGTTGCCAAGCGCAGGAATTATTTCTGTCGGGTCGCGATAATGGCCGTAGCTTTATGTCACTGAGGTGAAGTGTCGCAAGAGTGTCTCAAGTGCAGAGTTGATTGTCGGTGCCTGGGGATGGTTGCGCGATCTCCATCGTCACGCTGCCCAGCGCCTTCTTGCCCGTTCCAGCCTAGCCTAGACCGAGGTCTGTGGCTATGGCGATGCGAGCACTCCAGCTGCGATGAGATGGAAGTACAAAGGGCATCGTCTTGTACTACCAGCTTCTCGAATATACAAGTTTGTGGCCTAGAATTACACACGTGCTCTTGTATTACCATGCCTTCGAACTGTCACTGCTGAAGACAAACATCTTCAATGATGGTACGAGTCCCACTCCTCCACGAGGCTAATGCGATCGGGCCGTTGCTGCCGTAAATAAACATCGTGCCATCATCGACTAGAGAGCATGCAGCAGCAGGCGTAGGAACGCACGCTGAGGCCAGTCTGGCCAATTTCTCCTTGAGCCGTCCCTCCACTTTTGACCTCACTGCACATCGATACCTTGTTTGTTCGCTAGCACGATTTGGCGCCGCTATTAAGGTTGTTTGGAGGCAAGAAGAGAGCACCTAAAGCTCAACCCATCATGGCACCTACCCGCGAACCTCGACGCAAGGTCGCCATCATTGGCAGCGGATGTGCTGGTCTCGGTGCAGCATGGGCTCTCAAAAATACCGACTATGAAGTACACATCTTCGAGAAGTCGCCCAAATTGGGCGGTCACACCAATACGCAGCCGTTCAAAGCAGGTGGAACTACTGTGCAGGTCGACACTGGCTTCATCGTTATGAATACTGCAACGTATCCCAACTTCATCCGGTTTCTCAAAGAAGTTGGTGTCGACCCTGTGGAAACTGAGATGACCTTTGGTGTTTCACGCGACAATGGTGCATTTGAGTGGTCCGGGGAGGGCCAGGGCATCTTTGCCCAGCGACGGAACTTATTCAGACTTCGACACTGGCGCATGATCTTCGATATTATCCGTTTCAACCAATTTGCATTGGATCTGTTGGCAGATGATGAAGAGGGTGGCATGGCACGGCTGGGATCATCTGTTGAGGGCAGAAAACAGCTCCGGGACCTGACGATTGGCCAGTACTTGAACCAGGAAGGCTACTCACAGTCGTTCCGAGACGACTACTTAATCCCAATGACAGCTGCAGTCTGGAGCACATCGCCAGACAAGACAAGTCTGGAATTTCCGGCCCACACCCTTATCCGATTCATGTGGAATCACCACCTATTGTCGACACTGGCGGCCCGACCACCGTGGCTTACCATTGCTGGAGGGTCACAACGATACATTGACGCCATCGTAAAAGGCTACCCAGCTGGCAGACTGCATATTCACACTTCATGCGAGGTCGCCAATATTGTGCGGCCATCAGCAGCAGGGGATACTGGAGTTAGTCTCTCATGGATTGAGTCTGAAACCGGCTGCATTGAGGGCGATGTGTTCCATCATGCTGTACTAGCAACCCACGGCGACGATATCCTGCCATTGCTCGTGAAGCAGCCTTCGCAAAGCAACGTCAAGTCCAGCACAGAGCGCGCCATCAAGTCTACTTCTCATTCGCAGTATGCTTCGAGAAAGGAAATTGAGGTGTTTTCTGCCTTCCAAACCACCGAAAACGTGTGCTATCTCCACTCAGACCTGAGCTTGATGCCACGACGCCGCGCGACATGGACTGCCTGGAACTACCTTACACACTCTGCGCCCTCCAAACTTTCCAGCCCGGCTGGTGTCAGCTTGACTTACTGCATGAACATTTTGCAACACTTGCCAGAAAGTGAGCTTGGTCCGGTGCTGGTCACAATGAACCCACAACATGCGCCAGATCCTGCCCTGACTCAAGGCAAATTCATTTACCGCCACCCATTGTACACGGTGGAGGCTGTGCGTGCACAGAAGCAGCTCCATTCTCTACAAAACACTCGCGGCGTGAGCTATTGCGGCGCGTGGACCAAGTACGGCTTCCATGAAGACGGCTTCAGCAGCGGACTGAAGGTCGCGATTGATCACTTGGGCGCCGAGCTGCCCTTCGACTTTGTGGACTCCACTTACTCTCGAGGACACAAGCCAGTATTGGGATGGAAGGACTATGGCATCAGGGTGATAATCATGATTGCAATGTTGTGGTTCACTGTCATCGAGTTCTTCCTTGGGCTCCCGGTGGTCAGGACCGTGGTACCCTTGGCTGAGGCCATTGGTTCACGAATGCTTGATGTGGCCGAGTCTGTGGGCTTGCTGAAGGATCCAGTCGTGAAGATGAAAGTCGGATAGAGTGGCGGGGAGAGACTAACATTCTTCGTTCATAAATCGATACAATGTCCACCGACCTGAGCCTTAATGCGGCTCGAACCTAACTCTAAATGTTCATCTTGCTTTTGCAACCTGAACTGCATCAATGCGCTCTTTGATTTCAGTGCTGGAAACTTCGTATGTAAACTTGAAGCACAAAGCTTGCCCCAAAACACCCCACGCTTGCACGAACTTCAGGAGCGCCTCCCCTCTTCCACTGCACTCACCGATCTCCAAACTACACATCTCTAATGACATGATACAAGACAAAGAATGATGCTCCCCCCAGTCGACTCGACGACTCTGTCTGCCAATCCGAGGTTCGAGACGTTATACCGGGACCTGTGCGCCAACAGACTCAACCCTGACGGCTCTTCTGTGCTCGATGATAAAGTGCAGAAGGAGCGCGACATATTTGCGACCGTAAGTGGGGAACATCAGTCTTGATATTGCGAACAGTAATATTTCACGGGCGAGACCTTGCACCCTTATCCTTGCAAAAACAGCATATCTCGGATTACTGAACATTTTGTTGACACCCTGTGCTCAGGACTTACGAATCGCCAGACTAGAGGGAGCGAAGCGCAACTTGATCAGATCGGAGCTCAGAAACATCAGCTCTGACAGCGCAGCGCTACAAGATGATGTAAGCTCGGAATATTACAGCTGAGCACAGCACCCGAGAGGAGATCTTGTCTGACATTCACAGCTTCAAGAGCTCGTGGCCATAGCCGCTGCTACGCTCGATGGCCGTGTGCCCGAAAAGGACCTAGATATGGTACACGAATATGTTGACATCCTTGTCGTGAGTCCCTCACGCTCACTTCTACTGCGTGCATCGCGCTCATTTACAAACAGGACAATCCATCTCGCGTCGCGGCTGCGGTGGAACAGAATTTGAATCGCAATGCGACTGCGCTCGCCCATGTCACATCTCCCAACACAAAACCAAATCCCACAAAGACTCCCGATGCTCTAGCCGAGCTCAGCAAGTCAGTCGCTGCTTACAAGACTGACCTTGCGGCCACCCGGATTGACATCATCCAAGAATCCGGAAAGGTACATGAACTTTACAGACAGATACTGGCGAACAGCATACGACTTTTAGAGCAAGAGATACACGGCTCAGTCTCGCGAGCTTCAAAAGCTAAGGCCGACTACCTCGCCGTCGTATCTGAGGGCATGGCCAGAAAGCTTGGTATTCAGCACCAGCAGCTACTTTCGCAGGTGTACTCCAATGACTTACAGGAGGTATTGCAAGAGCGATCAGAGGAGCTGTCGAGAGAAGATAGAAGCATCAGACGAAAGCTCGACCAAGCGCAGGAAAAGCTCCAGCAATACCGCGCAGGCAGAGGTATGGAAGGCATGGCCAACGAGTACGCAGAGATTCTGAGTGAGACGGCGAGAATCCGCGAAGAGATTACAAGGCTCGAGTCGCGTCAGACGTCTTCATGAGAAAATGTCTCACATTTGACATGCTTTTGCTAAGACCTTAGCGTATCTTGTAACTTTGTCAGCCGTAAGCCTCCTTGGCCTTGCATGTAAAATTACGGCTGTCTTCGGCTGCACCACATTCTACTCCTCATATAATCTTCGCTGCATAGCTGCATCGTCAATGTACACAATTGAAGCTGCGCATTGAACATTGACGCTGTTTAGACTTCCTTCGTCACTATTCCAAACTCAACATGACCGACGTCCTTCCCCAGATGCGCCACTTCCTCAGGAAAGGCCCAGTAACCAAAATAGTAGATAACTCATACGAGCTCCCAACACACCGAACAATCGATGCTAACACCATCGCAGATCCTAGCAAAAACATACGAGCCCTTTTACCGCAAATGGATGCTATCACTAGACATCATCGCCGCAGTACAGC
Source organism: Melanodothis sp. VS III C KN 2 (assembly GCA_019775565.1). Classification (NCBI taxonomy): domain Eukaryota; kingdom Fungi; phylum Ascomycota; class Dothideomycetes; order Cladosporiales; family Cladosporiaceae; genus Melanodothis; species Melanodothis sp. VS III C KN 2. Next base: position 158,553 of record JACWFM010000066.1, read on the forward strand.
ACTCGCCAACTTCCACACAAATGACTTTCCAGTTCCGGGTACTGCCCGAATATCTCAATCCCGGTGGCACTCTACATGGAGCCGCTCAGAGTCTGTTTTTCGACGCGTGCACGGTAATGCTGATGGGGCCAATTGCACGTCCGCCGGAGTTCTGGGCCACGTACGGGACTTCGCGCTCGCTGAATGTGGTGTACTTCCGTCCGGCTTATGAAGGGGACTTGCTTACTCTTGAATGCGAGGTTTGGAAACCGTAGATGGGTACAAGACTATGGATGTTAATGCTGACGACTTTGCATAGACGGTTAATGTTTCTAAGCGATTGGCACTGACGAGAGGGGTGCTAAAAAGGCAGGATGGAGCTCTTATTTCGACTTGCGAACACCAGCTGTATAATGTTGATGCTGATGCTGTGAAGTTATGAATAAACATTGATCGTAAACGCAATGAAGGTTTCGACGGTATTATAATCTCCTGTCTAACACTTATACGTGAAAGATATAGTATCCAGACTTTGAACATGTGTCCAGACTTATGACCGAGCGTGCGAATGCAACTTCACTCTCACCGAAGGTTTTCCTAATCGACAACAAGCTTCGTAAAGAAAGTATCCATCGAAAGATGGGAAAGCCGATTTCGCTCAACGAAGTCAGACCGCCTAGATCGATCAGATCCTTGAATAGAAACCGTGTTTCGGGTCACGATGATCTGGCCGCGAATCTCCCGTCTGGATATGACGTTCTATGCTCACGTTTGAGTCGTTGCAATATCCGAATTCGGGTAGCTATAGTGCAGACCAGTACACTATATCGGGAGCTTGCTATCAACAAAAACGTGGACGGAGGTGGGCGCAGGATCATGCCATGGCTGCAGGATAACTAGAGATGCCCAAGCCCTCCAGGGGAGCTGCTCTTTAGTATACCAATATCCCGGCAAACAAAAGAGCGTCGATCATAGGAGGTACACTATGTCAGACTCTACAACAATTACCAAAGATGTGAAAGAGTTGGTCAGGAAGACCTGGTGTGAAGGGCCTTTGACCCTAAAGGTGAACAACACCCCCTTGCTCACTCGTATCGAAGACGCTTCGTCCCGAAGTTGTGTTACAACATGTTTGAGAGAATACTCACATCTGGGTTTTGCAGGCTAGGAAGGAGGGACCTCAATTCCACACGCTTTGGCACGATACCTGCACCGTAGAATCGGCAACCGTTACTGGCAACAATGTCAAGATGACCTTCAGATTTCAAGTACTATATGAATACTGCAATCCCGCACGCCTACTGCATGGCGCAGCGCAAGCTGTGTTCTATGATGTGTGTATGGCGTACCTCCCGCTACCTCTGAGGGCACCTGGGTTTTGGGAAGAATTAGGTTTCACGCGAAACCTGAATGTAAATTTCCTGAGGACGGCCAAATTGGGGGAATTTGTACTCATAGACTTGGAGGTGACTTGCGCCCTCTTGTGCGTGCTAGAGCTGCTGGCTGATATTTGTCCCAGGTTACGCAAATCGGAAAGAACATGTGTTACCTACAAGGTTCGATGAAGAGAGAGCGCGATGGGGCTTTGATCTCAACTTGTGAGCAGAACAAGTTCAACACCGGAGGAGGCAACATGATGGCGAAGTTGTAGGCCATATTTTGAGAGTGAGCGGCGGACGGATGACAGGAATTTGTTTCCCATTGATCTATGCAGTTACCGTAATTGTGTTCGATCTTGCACTTCTCCAGCATGTTGTACAGTACCAACAAGATACTACTTCATGTAGGCATCTTGATCTTTGTCCATGTTAGTACATCAGTGTTCGCCCCTCATCGTTCCCGCAATTCCAATCACCTCAAAAGTCCGTCACTCTGCCGTTATAACTCCAGTCGCTGTTCTCGCCCCATCTAAGTGGGTTGTTCTTTGGCCCTCCCACTTCTCCAGTCGCAGGGTTAACGTCGCCCTCGAACTCAGGCTTTGCGCCTCGTCGCACATTCGGGTGCAGCTCTTCACCATCTCCATTTGCCGCAACTCTGGCGCGCTCTTTCAGCTGTGCCAGCATATCAGTCGCAGCTTCCGAGCGCGCAGGCTGGGTGACGTTGCCATTCTCGTCCGCGACGGGGTTCTGGGTTGGCGGCGCGGTATCGGTGGCGGAAGTGCTTGATCGTGGAGTACTGAAAGCGCCGGTGGATTGTTCTTGAAGTCTCTCGAAAATCTCTTGTTCCTCTTTGGGGAGGCGTGGTGGCGCTGGCGATGGTGTCCATGCTGCTCGGTTCATTTGGGTGGTGGAGAATGGACGGCGGAAGAAACCTGGGCGCACGGCGCGGACGGCTCTGGCGACGGGATGCATGATGGCAAGTTTGAGTAGGTGTTGTAGTAATTTTTGCGCCGAGGCGAAGTTGTAACTAAAGAAGAACGGATGACAAGAGAATAGAGCCCATCGAACGCATCGATGTAATCAGGATTAATGTCGTAAGTATGGCCAGACCCTTGTCCTAAACTCCGCTCATGTCCGACTTGACCCGCAATTTGGAGCCAGCAGTGCCAACGTGCGCCCCGCCGCTCCAACACAAACATCAACGCTTCTTGTTTGTATCGTTAACCGATCTTCGATGGTTGCAACTTCTCGTCATGTTGACTTCCGGCTACCCTTGAGTATAGTAAAAATTCTGCGGGCATACTCAGCTACATTACAACATATTGAAAACCCTAATCAATCGCCAATGGGATAATGTCTTAGCTATGGAGTTCTTCTATCGATCGTTGCACTAGACTAGTACCATCAAGCGTAAGAGAAAATCCGCCATCCTTTGCTGCCGAGATGCTGTTCAAGCTCATCGATCTTCAGCAATTGATAGTCTATAACCAGCGAGGACAGACGATAATCTGCTCATCATTGCCACTGAGACGTACTCGGACTCTCCAATCTATGTGCTGTACTGACATTCACGCCAGCCAGGAGAATTGCAGTATGATCCATCGCAACATCTCGAGTTCCTCGTTGTTCTTCCTACCGTATGTGCCGTGCTACAGTAAATAATGGGTGCATAATTGGGGGAGCATCCATTGAGATGTACCAGCGCTCTTTGCTCTATTTGTAGCATTACCTGGCATGCTGGTCGACGAAATGCTGGTGAGAGCCAACGAGATGCACTAAGTCCAACCCCGTGCAATCCGCTACTTGCGATGTACTAATTGACGAAATAGGGAAAGGAATCAAAGCGAGGATTGGTGAGATGCGATCGAAAAGCCGACTGGAGCTGTGACTTATTCACCGTAAACATCACATGATCAACAGGAGAAGCAAGCTCAAGCAGTTTGTAAAGAGAAAGGAAGAAGAAGAAGCGATGTAGTATGTATGTTCAATGCAACCATATTCAATTCTATGTCCAAACATTAAGTATCAATAAACCAAAAGTATCACAAAGCAATCCGCTCAAGTCGCCGCCATTTATGTCTATATTGTCGTTCAAGGATCGTGTCGAATAGGCTTAACCGAGTATGTACACCGTTCGCGCCAGTCTCAAACCCCAAAATCAAAGTGTCAAATATCATCATCGTGTCAGCTGTTTACCAGGCGTGGGAGCCGTGCTTGGACGGCCAGGTCCACTCGGGCTTGTCGCCACGAGCATAGCCGGTGGGCTTGGCCTCGCCGCCAGTAGGGCTAGGCTTCACGTGGCCGCTAGGCACATTGCCGCCGGTCGGCTTTGGGCCGGAGCCGTGGCCACTACCTGTTCCAGTGGGGAATGGCGGGTGGGGCCCGTTGTTGCTGCCTGAGCCAGTAGGGTATGGTGGGTGAGGGCCGTTGTTGTTACCATTGCCAGTGGGGAATGGCGGGTTAGATCCATGGCCTTGACCGCCAGGCGTGTGGGTAGCAGTGGCAGTGTAGGTGATAACTACAGTCGTAGTCTGTCCGTTACCAAGAGTAATGGTGGCAGTCTCAGTGGTGCAGGAACCAGAGTTGGAGCCAGAGTTGGAGCCATGACCAGAGCCAGAGCCAGAGCCAGAGTTTGAACCTGAGCCTGAATCTGAACCTGACCCAGTGCCAGAGGTAGGCTTAGGCGGCATACCAGTGTAGATGGTCTCAGTGACGGTGACGTACGAAATCGGGCAGCTGGTAGGCTTCTCCACAGGGACCACGGGAGTGTGCTCAGCGGGACTAGTAGGAAGGACAGGGCTGACAGGGCTGACAGGCTTGCTAGGACTCGGCACTCCTGTGATGCTGTGAACTTCCGTTGTGGTGTATGTAGTCAAGACGTGAGTGGTCGACAACGAGGTGCTGTAGTAGGTCGTTCCACTCTGCGTGAAGACTGGGGAGCTGTGAGGCACAAACTGGGTCAGAGTCTTGGTCACAGGATAGGTCTCTGTAGAATAAATAATCGAGGTAGTGTCGCCTGGGATGTGGGTGGTTGTAGGCTTTGCCGGCTTGCAGCCGTGCTTGCACGAGGTCACAGTAACAACGCTGGTGGTGAGGCTAGTTGTGGTGTGAGTTCCACTGGTGATAGTCACCGGGCAGGTCGTGACGGTGGCGTATGTTGTGGCGGTCTCTGTGTGGTTCTTGGGCGGTTGAGGCTTGCCACCGGTGGGCCAGCTACCTGTTGGGTGAGGAGCGCCAGTGGGGTAGACTGGAGGGTTGCTGTATGCCCCAGTGGGATAAACCGGCGGCTTCTCGTGAGGCGCAGTGGGATGAGCTGGAGGCTTGCCGTGAGGCAGCGTGGAATGGGCCGGGGGCTTGCTGTGTCCTGTGGAATAGACAGGCGGCTTGCTCCAGCTGGAGTCTACGATGGTCGAGTGAGAAGACGACGACCAGGTAGAGTGAGTGTAGCCACCGGTCGGCAGTACCGGCACACTGTGAGACCAGACAGACGAACTGCTACTCGAAGAACTTGAGTAAGTTGAAGGAGTCGCCCAGGTCGAGCTGCTGGTACTCGAATCGGTGACGGTGGGGTGTGATGTAGATGTAGTCGAGCCCCATGTAGCAGTGTTGGAGCCAGTACCCCATGAAGCATATCCAGGTGGGTGATGGGGGTATGCTGCGGATTCTCCATATCCGCCAGGCAAAGCAGATGCGCCGCCGACTGCCGCGATAAAGGCCAAGGTGCGAAGCATGTTGGTTGTGTGAGATCGTTGTTCCGTGAGTAAGAGCGATAGTGTTATATTATTCGATATGAGGAAAGAAATGACAAGCACAAGATAGGGTGTTGTTCGAGTATCAAAACAAAGCGATGGTGGTCCGGATCTCTAAGCGAGTGTAGTCCAGTTATGCGAAGGTAAGAAATGGTATGAGCTTGTAAGATGCGGATGAAAGATGGAGATGATCGACCTACAGCCTGGGATGTGGTGCCTGATATACAAGCTCGTCCGCCATCGACACTTCTCAACCAGAACGGTGGGAGGGTGTCAAAGCATCACGAGGTTGTTGCTAATCACGGCAATGAGTCGACGTCAGAAGGTACGAGATGGCTCCGCGACACTCTAATCGTGCTCGGTAGGCTGTAAACACGAGCCGGTAGCGTGTACGGGCCACGCCGAGCCATGTGAGGGTAGCATAGCGCAGTGTCGCATAGCAGAGTGCAGTGTGAGGCGTCTTCCAAGAACGGTCGCACAGCTGTGGCTCACATCTTGCCGAGCGTGGTCGGACGCCCTGTCAGCCTCAGCTAGCCAATCGGCATTATTCTCGATGGTGAAGTATTTTCAAAATGCATACGAGCGGCGCAGCAGTACTATGCGCATTCGGGACCACCGGCCGAACGTGGAGGTGAGGTTGCTTTGAAGAAGCCTTCTCATCATACGCTTGCTCGTGTTTGGTTAGCGACCGTGCCTTCTCGGATCTGTCCGCCTCTATTTATGGGACGATCTCGCTTGATCCCATCACACCGATCTTGCGATGCAACCCTCCAAGAGAGAATAGTCGGAGCTGTCAAGTGCGTAGGTTATGCTGCGATATGACAGCCCGAACGCAATGCGCATTGCGCGCCCCTTGAGTGCGTTGGTCTCCCCTCAGTTGTGAGCAAGTCTTAAGCAAGCACTATGTGAAGCAGCTCGCGGAGGAGCATTATGCCATCGAGACCGTCCGGCACGCATGCACTTTGCGCAGCGCAATTCTCCTACTGGCTGAGTGATATCGGTTTTGATGCTGACAGTGCTATCGGGAACCGCGTTGCATGAGCATGGACAGTAATCGATGCACGTCCCGGTAGCGCCACAGCTGATCGAAGGCTTGACGGCTGTCAGCTGTCATCATCGACGCCTCAAAAGTCTGTTTTCCATCTTCACCGATGTTGAGTGAACGGCTGAGCAAGCTTTCTCGGCTGCAGCTGGACTGACACAGTGCGCTCGTATGCTTTACATTGTTGATGTTTGTGGACAATGGTGCTTATGTGCGTTGAGGACGACTGGGCTGAGGCGGCATGCTTGGGCTCTAGTGCTGCGTTTGCATCACACCCAATATCATGAATGCGCGAGAGGCGCAATATTGAAGAGGAGAAAGAGAAGCGAAATTGATCACTAGGCACACTCCCAGCACACAACACGAGGGTATTGGCGTGCCTTACTTGGCCGGATGGGGCTAGAAACAAGGTATGCATGATTATGAATGCGATGCGAGTGGTCAAGAACAACGAATTTGCCTCGCTTATCTTCCAATAAACCTCGTATATTCGTGATGTCTAGCGCGGGATTCCATATCACACCATAAGTGTTGGCGCGAGAGTCTGGAATCGGATGCAAACCATGGACGTGTCGCTGTTATGCTGGAGTCAAAGAACATATATGTTGCGATTGCCAATGGTCCCAGGCAATCGAAAGATGCCAGTACAGCGTCTTCTCCGCGGTGATCAGTCAATGGCACACCAGCACTGCAGCGTTCGAAAACCGAGATGACTATAAGGAGGGAGTATTCTCAGTACCTAGTCATCCAGACCCTTCTCGAGCGTCCTTCGGTCTGCATCTAGACTACCTTCAGCTACAACCACATGAAGGACGGAGTCACTGGGCTTCCTGCATGGGCAGCGATGTCTGTTACAATTCTCGGCCACAAGTCTGCCACATCTACGACGTTTGTGTGCTACTGCTATCGAGCATAGTCGTTAGGTGAGGCGCAGTTGCCATCGAGACACCGATACAACTACGTTGGTATTCAAGCAGTGTTTCTACTACTGTTGTCAAGCATAGATCTAAGGGCTTGATAACTGCTATCGAGACATATGTATATTCATACAGATATCTAAGCAGTGTCATTACTACTGTTAACATGCATAGACTTAAACGCTTTACATTTGTCATTGGGATTCTTGTGTACTCGTGCCGGTATCTGAGCAGTGCTTGTGCTGCTACTGTCAGGTGTAGAACTAAAGGTCCATCGTCACTGCTGGAACGAGCACCAGACCCTGCGTGTGCACATAGACAGATTGTAAAGAATTGCTGGTGTACGAGCTTCACGCCTTGTGGGCAGCAGAAGAAGCGATACAGTCGAGCTGCTGCACAAGAGGCATCACACAAGCTGATATATAACTCGCCGCCTCGATTGCATCGGCATTATTCGAACCCATCTCTGAGCGCTCATTGGCAGCTGGCCATGGATGCAGGCTCCGAATTCTTCGGGGTGAGAACCAGAGAACCAAGAAGAATTTGAGCCTCGATGCCCTCGAAACACAGTGATCGCGACAGAGGGAAGTCTCCAGACAGTTTGTCAGGTAATTTGCTGATCGTTAATCACCGAGACAACTCTCTAACACTCTCAGCGGTAAAGTAGCGCATCCACGAATGCCAGAATAGTGAACAGGTGCTCAATTGCATGAAGTGGTGATGCAGAACACGGCGGGGTGGTGGACCCGTGAGTGTCAGAAGTTCGAAGATATACCAAGTCTCAAGCGTACATGTAGACATCGCGATGATGTATGGGCGATGAAGTGCCGCCTTGTTAAATGAGGCTAAAATGAGGTCTGAAAGTTCGCACGCGCGAGTGGTGCTGGCAGCGCGCCCTGGCCCCTCCGCTCCTCAACTCTCGCGCTGATTGGCGTTGCCCTGCCCATCCCCATCTCCATATCCCTCTCACTACCGCGTGGGACGTGCAGTGACTGAGCAGACGGCCGTCACTACTACAGCACTTGCGACGCACACAACACACGGCGCCATACCATTCACAGCGACCCTCGCGATATATACTGCCGACCATGGCGTCGCGCACGCCCACACCCGACTCAATGGGTCCTCGCGACCGCCTGCCCAACCTCTTTGAAGTGCTGTCGCGCCGGACGACAGCGCCAGTGGATCTATTCTCTTTCTACATATATATGCGCGATGTGCAGCGGAGCGTGGACTATTTGGACTTTTGGTATGCGGAGGCTGCGTGCTATGCGCCCGCGCAATGGCGAGGACGCTGTGCTGAGAGGGGTTGTGGGCTGACAATATGGAAATAAACAGGCTCGATGTCTCGCAGCACATGTCACTGTGCCGACACTACGTCCGCGAACTGCGCCGCTCGGTTTTGATCGGCACACCAGAGCTTGAAAAGGGCGGTGGAAGCAAGCGCTCTTCCCAGGCCCTCGACAACTTCGAAAGAGTCTCCTCGGAACAAGGTCCCAGTGCACACCGACACCGTTCCAGCGAAGGCGGACTCTCTGCTTTCCTCCGCAACGACAATGGCAGCAAACACTCGCCCAAAAACAGTCAACACAGCAACCGCAGCGACCTTACCTCTGAAGCGCCTCCGCGACCTAGCTACATGGCCGGCGATGGCAACTCTCCCAACACACCCTCTCCTCATATCAACAGCAACAGCTCGCCCAATCATACCGTCGCGCGTGCCGATATTCGCGCCTCGGCCGAGAAAATCCTCTATACATACCTTCTTCCCGGAGCTGAACGCGAGATTATTCTCCCTCAGGGCATTCTCAATGATATCACAAACAGCATCGAGAAAGAGGGTCGTGATGATCCAGAGGTGTTCGATGCTGCAAAGGATTACGTTTTCCAGGCAATGGAGCGTGATGCGTTCCCTGGCTTTTTGCGGGCAAAAGCGCTGGGAAATATTGTTGCTCCGAGCATGATGCTACGGCTGATCACAGGCTTGATCGCACTTTTCGGCGCGCTCTGGACGGCATTCGTACTGATATTCTTGGACGCTGGTCGGAGTCGGAGATGCTGGGAGATATTGCCGTTTACTGTGGGTGTATACTTACTAGCAACCCACCAATACATGCTAGACCCCATACTGGCGCTGGCGGGATACAGCGAGTATACCTTCATGACTTTCTCTCGGGTAAAGGAGCCATTCGTGAGGTATGCCCACAGTCAAAATTACAACATAGGAGCTCACGCTAACTCGTTGCATTAGGAAACTCCTCAACAAGCGTGCACTGATGTGCCTTGCTTGGATAGCCGTGGTAGATGCGGCGCTTTGCTGCCTTTTCATCCTTGTTCCAGGCAAGCGTTTGTAGCCTACGCACGCTTTACTTTCTTGTTGAAACCTCTCATTTGTTATCACGATAAATTGGCCAGGCGCTCTTGTTGTGTGAGGGCCTATCATTGGATGATAAGGTCACTCCATCACTTCTTTTTCGCAAGTTCTCGGGAAGGACGCAGATCTGGCAAGACCTCGCTTGTATCAGTAATTTCAAAGGACATTATGTTTCTACCTACTTTGCATGTGATAGCCAACGCCACAGTCCAGACTCGTCCCGTGTGCATGTGAATGCGACCCCTCAAGTTCGTGAACAGAGCGAACGTGTTCTTGTCGGAGTTATCAATGGTAGGCTTAGATGTCTACGTTCGCCCAATGAGAGCAGGTATGTACCTTGAAATTACACCTGGTGCACATTACGAGACCTGCCGAACCAGCCGGGAGCGATCCGACTGAACGACGCTGCCGACACGCATCTGAGACATTCTCTCTCGCCTCAAACAACCCTCCATCATCAAATCGAACTTCACGCCCGTGATTGGCCGGCACCGCCACGCAGCTTACCAGAAATACGGGCACGACAGTCATCTCGCCCTTGGTAGCTGTGCGCGAATGACCTGCATACTGCAGCCCTACCTGACGCTAAAAGTCTGCTGTGAGCAGGTCAGAGGCTGGTTTCGCTTGTCGATTGGTCTTTGTGAGATTCGTCAGTACCGAACTTCTGCTGCAGCGTACCTTTGGAGGTATCCTTGCCAGCACGTCGCTTCGGGGCGCTGATTGGCTTTGGAATTGTGGATAGCCAAGAGGCGATGTGAAGACTATCTCTAAATGTGAGATAAAGCTGTAGGACATGTGGGATTTTGGATTGTAGCGGTACATTGACTCGAGAGGCTTTAGTCGAGTCTGTCAATGGTCCAGTATCAGGCTATAGAACATCGCGTGACTTCCTGCATAGCATGTCGGTCGAAATGCAACAATGAATGGTAGCATTGCAGATTCAAACTACGTGCACTGTGCATGTCTCGCGGATCGGCATTTCGAGATGGCTGAGGCTCTAGCGGGGACACGAAGTTTGATTGGCTTCCCAGACTGCAGCGGTACGATGTGCCTGCTCTCCGGCTTCTGCTCCTTCGTTCAGTGTTTGGCCACGACACCGGTAGTACATTTGCTGGTTTCATGCCGGTAGCCATGTGCGCATGATAATCCCGGTACACTGAGTGCTGGCGTATAAGTGGCGCTGACCGGTCAGTCGGGTGGTGGCCGTGGCCCGAAGCTTGGTCGGTTCTTTCTTTGGGTGATGTGTTTAGGTCCCATGCTTTCTTCACGGATGGCCGGGCACGGTCTTAGGTGATGCTTTCCATTTTCTTTGCGTCAAGCGGTGCTTCCTTTCATCATGGACTGACGAGCACCTGGATGACCGTCTGCTGTCCATATCGCCACTTGGAAGCCCGCTGGAAACCTTAGACAGGCTGGACGCGTCTTCTCTTGAACGCCTGGAATAAAGTCTTCCTCTCTGAGACTGGAAGATATCATACGACGTTGCTTGAAAGGAAGAAGCGACGACTGATCAGCGTGCCAATCTGAAGGGATGGCCCCGTGACGCCAGGAACATCTGATAAGAACTGGTATATGCTGGCTCGTACACCGCGCGATATAAGATCTGGACCAGCAATCAAGAGCCGGCACATATCCAGCCTTTTTCCATATTCTCGACGTCGACTGTGAAAATACGACGAGGCGGGTCGACTGGAACTGTCCGTCAAGGTCTACATCAAACGACGCAGCGCCACCCTACTAGTGTCACTTCGTAAGGCTGGCCTGGCTGACCGAAGCGTTTCCGAGGACCATCATACATCCGAACGCGATAATCATTAAGGAGTCTTGTGATTGGAGTGAGAGAGCCTCAGCACAAGCTCGTCCAGCATTCTTAGCGAGCGTGCTTCTGATTGTCCGTTGGCGGCCAAGACGAATTCCAGCAAACACAAGTGAGCTGAAGGATACCCCCGAACGTAACACGATTTCTTGCTTCTCCGCTATTTAACATGGCGACTCCGGAAACAGCGCTGCTCGCGGATTTTGATTTTGACCTCACTTCTGCAACTCCGCATGTGCCCCGCCCACCGACGCCAGACCCTCGACGCACTCCCACTCCTCACCCGCCACGACGTTCTAAACCACATAAAATCCCTACCGACGCTGGTCCAAAGCGCCTTCGCAAGAAACCGACCGCCATCTTTGTTGGCAGCGAGCCGAAAGACCAAGACCAAGCTTACAAGCCTTGTCAGAGCGAGGCGCAACCTTTTTTCGACTTTGCGCGCCCGTTGCATCACGCTCTTCCTTCGTTGCTCCCTCTTTTGCCTTCAACACCCTCACCTCGCTTTGCCTCGTCCCCTTCGCTATCCTCCAGCGCGACAACAGTGCAGTCTTCGCCGACACTGACTCCGACTACCCCTCACTTCGCGAGCTCTTACAGCGAGCCGCAAGCGGATACCAAAAGCTTCGAAGCTTTCAACACCTGGAACTATAATCAAGGTAGGTTTGGTTTGAGGCGTGCAAAGCGTCTTCCCCATCGTGAACAAGGGCTGTGGGAGGTACACGCGGTGGTGCACATTGGCGAGGACGACAGAGACGGTGGCAGCAGCAGTGGCAACGGGCGAGTAACAGGGCAGCATCAAGGGCAGTCATCACACAAGCACTACGAATGGTGCGTGCAGCAACAGCGACAAGCAGGATTTCTAGCGACTTCTCTCCCGTCAGAACCGGTCGCCACCAACATTGCCACCGCTAAGACATCGAGCGCTCGAAACAAACCTTCGGTAATCCAAAACAACGCGACGCCTCGAGACACCATACTGGAGTCATTTCACGGAATTCACTCAGAGTCAACCCGCAGGGAAGGCGCGCTCAGGAAGACTCAAACTGGTGAATCGTCCAATTTTTCACTCTCCAAATACCAGTTTCCCGCTCCGCCCGGAGACTACCGAGTCGGCTTAAGCGGTAAGTGCTCATGCTGCTTCTCAGCTTCATCCTTCGCTGACAACAGTTGTAAGGTGACCTACAACACCCTACCAGAGTACACTACAGAGGTTCGTGTGTTTGCACTGTGTACCGATTTACCTAAAGCATTAACGGATCATAGGCGCTTCCTTCGACCTTGTCAATCCTCACGCCTCGCTCATCTTAAGTTCACCGCACCTTGAGACACCGGCAGAATTAGACGGACTCTTGAACAACTACTTCGAGGACCCAGCCGCCATGTATGTCTACTCATTGTATCGACAATTAGAACTTATGCTAAACATGTGGACAGGCCAAGAGCGTTGTATGGTGATGCCGAAAGCGCTCGGCGCGACATCATGCGTCTCGGGGATGTCGACGAGGCTGCTCCGGCTGATACTCCCAGTCACGAAACTTCTGTGGCGTCGCTTGTGCCAACAAGAGTGCGCTCGGATCCATTCGATCTTCGGGTGACCGATGTACCTTCCCAGGCGGCGTATGTATCAGCTCGAACTCCGTTGCCCCGATTTATGAACAAATTTACGAATTGTTTTTCTTCACAGGCAAATAGCGCGTAGCAGTACTGCTGGCGCGAGTACAATTGCCGACATCTATGAAGGATACGACTACACGCGGGAGGCCCCTTACGAGCATGAGCTTACCCTTCGCGCTCTTGAAAGTGGCTCAATGAGACAACCCTCGGAAGCAGAATTTAGACAGTTCTCAGAGGAAGCACAGCAGGCTATGAATGCTGCGCTTTCGGTCATGGCGACTGAGACGCCAACCAGCGACCGCACGACGGAGATGCCAACCAGCGACCGCACCTACGGTGACACCGCTCAACTACTTGGCCTCACGCCAAAACAGCCAAATCAAGGTCTTCCACCGACCACGAGTCGGTATAGCGAGGCTGAAGCTCGTAGGAGGCTAGCGCCCGGTGGAAGTGACGATTGTAGCCTTTTCTGCGACTCCGAGTCTAACTCACCGAGAAGTTCGCAAAGAGCCAGAGGTAGAATCCTGGTAGACCTGGCCTATAGAGACTTTTCAAGCAACACCATACTGAGCGATGGAGAAGATGACTGGGAAACCACCAGATCAGAGAGTCATGCCGACATCCATGTCGGCTTGTCCCGACCCAGTGTGGAATCGTACGCGAACACAAGTACATATGACGAGAACAATCGCCTAAGTGCTATGTCAGATCGTACCGTTGCTGGCACACAATCGTATTGGCCGTACAGAACAGCCCACATTCGCCCACTTAAGGATGTCGAAAGCAACGAAGAGGACGTCAAGAAAGCTCGCAAAGCGTTGGAAAAGATTTACAAAGACAAGGTCCTCGAGCAAAGCATAATGGCCAATTTGGTCGGGCAGACGGTTCCGAAAGAAACGCGCCGTACAGACCGAGGAATTCTCAAGGGCTTACGCGACCGCCGGCAAAGTGCCATCCTGCAGGCTCATGAAAACGACATCGAGCTTGAGGAGATCCGCAAGAAGAACCCGCAGGCTGTCAGACTGGCTGTGGATCAACTGTACCTCGACAACGCTCCTGGAGAAGTGACGCCGCACCGCGGTGCTATGCCTATGGGCAGATTGCGAAATGCTTTCAATCGCAGAAGGTCCACCACGGATCAGCTAACTGACCGAGACATCATGGACAAGGCTATCGGAGCGGACGACAACCGCAACCTTCTCGCAGCCACGCCCTCCACCATTGGTGGTAGCAGCCATCTTGCGTTCAGCGATAGTGCACACACTTTCCGCACGTATCGTGATGAAGAGTACACACTGTCCCCGCTTGGATACAACAGTCGTGCTGCGCTGGATCTTGGCGAACGTCCATACAGTCCAGCAATTCCAGCCGCAACGTACAGTCCTGACGAGAGCCGCGGACGGCGTCCCGACAATTTGCCAGAGCCCCATCATCAGGCCCGAGCCAAAGCACCGCGGAAACCCGCCCGCCGCGCAGCTATGAGCAGCCAGACGAGTCTCCGCCACTTGATCACGACCGGTTCTCCGACGTCGAACATTCAAGGTGCATTCACAGATCGCGAGATGGCCGAGGCTTCTCGCCGCTGGGACCTTCTCCCTCGCCACCACAACTACTATCGGCGTGCTCAAGGCAGGAATGCCTCCGGACCTTTCCCGAGGTTCCACGATTCGCTGTTCCATCCCGGAAACACTCGGGGCAGGATGCTCATGCGCCCGAGCGAAGTGATGGACCCGCAGACATTGCTCCTGCAAGAGAGGCTTTCTAAGAGGTTCCTCATGCGCATCCTCGCATTCCCGCCGCTATGTTTGATGTACTACAGCGGCTACTACGACTATTGGATCGCAAACAAGAGCGAGGGGAAGGTGAAGGCCATGAGTCCGTCGAGGAAAGATGACGCCCTATCTTGGGCAATTCTGCTTTCGATCGTCTACTGCATCATCGTTGTCGGCATTGTCGTTTCGGTGGCAATTGCCAAGGAAAGCGCCGCCTCTAGTCCGTGAGACAACATTTCTAATGCATGCGTTGAGCATGACTATGTCACATCTTTTGTGGTAGCAAGGCGCCCGCGTCTGTCGCAAGACATGTCGCCGAATGGTTGGATAGTTGAGAGAAGAGAACGGAAAGTCTCAAGCGGTTCAGGATAGCCGAGTGAGCAGTGGGCATCTTTGGTATGCGGAAATGGCGAAGCGACGAGAGAGAAATCGAAAAGGAAAAAAATTTGCGTGGGCAATGCAATGAATGAATATGCGAAAACGACGAAGCAACGAGAGAGAATTGCATGGAGAAGCACTTGGGTAGTGTAATGAACAAAGTTGCCCCCTGTACTCCTTCACGTGTACGTTCCAATAATCAATGCCTCACTCTGACACCACAAGGTTCGGGAGTTGCCCATCTCCCTACGTAAGGTACTCTTGCGGGCTAGCTTGATGGCATTTCAGTGGCAGGCATCGAATGCCGGTGCATCACAGCCGTTGATACTGACACGACAATGTTGGAGATATCTGCTCTATCTCAATGGTTCGTCTCGTAGGAAATCTACTTGATGGCGCTGACACTACCACCTGAGAACACCTCATACTGCTGAGATGTATCTCTAATTTCGGCGGCAGTGTTTTGCGAGAATAAACTGGGTTCGCCGATATTACACCACAGAAACTGAAAGCCATTCTGCCATCTTAGCGATAGTAGCGCACTACATGCTAAACAAACTTGGGGCCCAGATGGTATCTTGATGGTAAGAACAACGGAATGATAGTCTGCGAGTCGATGATGGTAGTGTACCATAGACTTTTGGAAAACTGAGCTTAGATAGCGTTCCAGTGGCAGAACAGGCTTCCCAGGTCACCACAAGTGATTGCACATGGGCCGGTGGCATTACTTATGTGTGAGATCAAGGTCAACAAATGTATTAAATTTGGTTGAGTGACAGTGCCTCAGGAGATTGGGTAGTCCGGACTTTGGATGTGGCTGGGCTTAGTCTCAGAGCTCATCGACAAGCTTGCCCCTGTCAAGGTACCATTGATCGATGAGCGCATCTGTGGCAGCCGGCAAGTCGACCTGCTCGATCTTCTTCTGCAGAACTTCTCTCCTCTTGATCACCTGGCCGGCGACATCCTCCCATGACAAATTAGGCTGATCGATGTGGCCATGCGCTCTCTCGTCAACATCGACGTTGACCAATTTGCCGGCACTCTTCCTCAGCACGCCGTCCACGATCACGTACTCGACGTCGCTGGGGTGGGAATGCAGAATGATCGCAGCCACCGGATCGTGCTGTGCTGCACCGACCATTCCTGGTGAAGTACCGGAAAATATGACCAGGTCTGCTTGCTTGCCTTCGGCAACACTGCCGACTTTGTCTCCCATCTTAGCAGCACGGGCACCACGGATCGTCGCAAGGTTGTAAGCCTCTTCGACAGTGTAATGTGTTGAGTTAGGTGCCTTGTTTTGGGCAAGGTATTTCTGTTTGACATGATCAGTCTCGGTGTATTCCTCTTGCGCTGGGCTGGTGGTCTTACCTCCCCACGAGATGCTCGAGCAGATTGTAGCCCGATCCTTGCTTCTCCGGGCATGAAAGCAGAGTTGTTGCTGTGACAGTCGACACCCAGCCCGCACGACTCGACGAAGGTCTGTCCAAGGTCGTCTCTGAAAGCCGCGACTGGGCTTCCCATGGCCATCTGCAGTTCTGTACTTGGAGTACTGGACACGTGCATGCCAAACTTCTTGTATATCTCCGCATCTTTTTGATCAGGATTACCTCCGTGAGACACCAGCCATCTTTCATCCAGGATGCCTTTTTCGGCAAGCTCGACCGTCTGGCTCGCTGAGCCCTGGTCGGGAACACGGCTGTAGTGGTAGGTGATTAGCTGCACTCTGTTCTCTTTCAGCTTCGCCATCAGCATTTCCAGAGCATCCTTGGGCATGAATCGAAAACCGTCAAATGCGAAACCAAGCGTTACGCGGCCGTTTCCCCAAGAGGATTGCGCAGCAAGTTCGTCGAACTTAGGCAGCACGTGGCCACCAAGGGCGTTGGGGTCTACGGTGAAGGGTACCCAGGATGTCAACCTTGGGGTTGGACAATAGCAGAACACTGAACGGATACCGGATGATAGGGTCGCTGCAAGGACTTGATCGTCTGTTCGTCGTCTCAGCGATTGTAACAGCGAGTAAGGATTAGGGATTCTTACTATGTTCGGAAGAGTAATTGATATGGCTGAAGTCTACCACTGATGTCGTGCCGCAGTCGATCATCTCCATACAACCGGCGAGTTGGCCCCAAAAAGTGTCTTCGGATGAGTGCATGCTTGCAGTGAAATTGCCCTCGGGCATGTATTGCATCAACGTTTGGTTTGCATGGCGACCTTTGAGTAGGCTCTGCCACGCGTGGTGGTGTGTATCTACGAAACCGGCCGAGATGATCTTGTCTGTACAGTCGCTGTATAAAACAAATGGCGATGGTCAACACAGAATGTTGTATGGGAATGATAGTCTCATGCGTACATGACTTGTGATCCTTGTGGAGGATCAATGTCTGGTGCCAACTTCGCGATCTTCGAACCAGAGACGAGAACGTCTGTTTCAATGGCTTCGACACTGTCGTTCTCACCATGGATGAGGACAGTGCCGTTCTTCAGTAGGAGATACTCGCTTTGGTTTGACATTGTGAGGCGATGACCTGAGGGGTTGGGTCTGCAGTATACTATATTATGGTGTCGCTTATTAGGAAAGTAGGGTCAAGACATGGACACTCTTATACGACTCCTACGCCCACTGCTTCCATCCCGCTATCGCGTGTTGTCAACGACGACTCGGAGCTTGGAGCTGAGACTCGGACTTTATTCTAGGTTTCAATGGATATAAAGTGTCAGCGATGACGGAGGCCGGCGAATCAACACAAGAACGCATATGTAAGCCAAGTAGTGGTCGGGGTTTCGCGCCTGAGCCAACCGCGATGGCGGATTTACTGGCCATGTTCGACTGCCGATGCAACATTGCAGGATCGACACTAACCAAGGTCTTGGTTCCTTTGACGACGCCCAAAGGTGTGTCGCATGGACGGTCACGAAAATCATCGCGTCCGAAGGTCCGAGCTCGGATCCTCCCATGCCAGTGGTGGGCAAAACTTTGTGTACGATATGGCTTCGCATGGAAGCAAAGCTTACGACTGTAGGTTACACAACCTTGAGCGTGGTCATTTCTTGTCTAGTAGTCAAGCTGCGCATAAGTCTCATGTGTTCTTATTCGTCCCGCAATCAGTCCTCTTCCATACGCATGTAGCGAACCCCTGAACGAAATCGTCGTGCAATCAGGACCCCAACCCCAACCCTTACGGTGGATCGTTCTCGTGGCATGGCGGCATGTATCTGCACAGGAGCGCAAATCTAGACGTGATTGATTGTCCAACACAATTGTATGGGCCTATTGAACCGATAGGATGGTCATGTCTCCCTAGTTTGAGCATGGTCTGCTGGTTTGGGAGCACTTCATTCAACTGAAGCCTTTCTGCCAGTGAGAGTGAAGGAATTCAAGCGCTTCAAGGGCTTCGACTGTCTGCAATTGGGCCACAATCAATTCGCTGCAAGGCATTTTATCGAGGATTGCCTGAAGAAAGCATACGCTCTCTTCCTAAGCTTCCATTGGATGACCAATGTATCGCGCATTGGCGGGAGTTATGTCAATGCGTCTACTCCATGTAGGGTTGGAGGTGTACCCAAGTAAGGTATACACCTGTATTGCACTGCACTTGCCGATACTGGGGAGAGTCATCCCACATATGATTCATCAATTTGGTCAAAGCACAATTGATACCGCCGTGTATGTGGAGTATATATGTTTCACGGGTAAGTTGCCGGGTGGTGGAAATGCATGTCGTACGATTGGCTTTCCCTAACGTACGATGTGCATCGTCGACGTCAGTGCTCGGAAATTCAAACAGCAGTGAACTTGAGCCATCGCGTCTCCCCCTCTTCCACCACCAGGCAAGCATCTCTTGGTCGCGAGCAACATCCCACTCGCATTTCCCATAACGATGGCACCCAAGAAGACACCCCAGGCTGTTGCTGTGGAAGAACCTCATGGCTTTGAGTTCGGAGGACCGTAAGTGCATGCATACATTACACAAGGCGCGTCGCACTGCTAACAAACATGTAGGATCGGTGCCGCCCTCATCTCGATTGGTTGTCCTGTTGCCGTCTACGCCTTGACCTTCCTCTGCAACGACGTT
Source organism: Melanodothis sp. VS III C KN 2 (assembly GCA_019775565.1). Lineage (NCBI taxonomy): Eukaryota > Fungi > Ascomycota > Dothideomycetes > Cladosporiales > Cladosporiaceae > Melanodothis > Melanodothis sp. VS III C KN 2. The sequence goes on from JACWFM010000066.1 coordinate 177,649, forward strand.
TCTGGATGCCCTGCGCCGTCTCTCCTTAGCCCCAGCAAGCTGTTCACACCGCCCAGCTACACCACTCAGACGTCATGGGAGCATGCGACACACGTTCTGGCGAAAGAGACAGGGTGGCCTGGTTGGAGTGGATTGGTCACGCTCAATGGCATGCTTGGCACATTGGCCTGGTATGCGTTGAGCTTGGTGCTGTACGCTGTTCTGCCGGCGCAAGAGGTCAAGGGAGTCGAGCTCAAGAACGGCTCTAGACTCAACTACCGCTTCAACGCGTTCAGCTCTGCTGCCACCATCCTCGCCATTTGCGCCGCTGGCACTTTCGCGCAGGGCGCGGACTTCCCTGTCTGGTCCTTCATCAACAAGAACTACGTCGGACTGGTCTCGTCGAACCTCCTGATTTCCTTCCTCCTTGCAGTCTACGTGTACGTACGCTCTTTCGAGGTCAAGCGTGGCAACAAGGAACTTCGTGAGCTCGCAGCCGGCGGACACACTGGAAACATCATCTACGACTGGTTCATTGGCCGTGAGCTGAACCCTCGCATCACTCTGCCCTTTGCCGGCGAAGTCGACATCAAGGCTTGGATGGAGCTGAGGCCCGGTATGCTTGGCTGGCTCATTCTCGATCTTGCTTTCATGGCCAAGCAGTACAAGTCTTACGGCTACGTTACCGACTCTATGCGTATGTTTCTTCCATCCAGAGATCCTTCAAGTAAAGACACTCACATTGCGAACAGTCATTGTCACCATCTCCCAGGGTGTTTACATCCTTGACGCGCTGTGGATGGAGCCTGCCATTCTCACCACCATTGACATCATCAACGACGGCTTCGGCTTCATGCTTTCATTCGGCGACCTGGTCTGGGTACCCTTCTCATACTCCATCCAGGCACGCTACCTCAGCGTTCACCCGGTCATCCTTGGTCCCACCTACGTACTCGCCATTCTCGCCATCCAGGGCCTTGGCTACTACATCTTCCGCAGCGCCAACAACGAGAAGAACCGCTTCCGCACCAACCCCAATGACCCCAAAGTTGCTCACCTGAAGTACATCGAGACAGCCGCCGGCTCCCGCCTGCTGACCTCCGGCTGGTGGGGAACTGCCCGCCACATCAACTACCTCGGAGACTGGCTGATGTCGTGGTCCTACTGCCTCCCCACTCTCGCCGCAGGCTACAAGCTCACGCCTTCTATCCTCTACCCTGGCACCAGCCTTGTGTCGCAAGAAGGCATCAAGGGCTATGCGATCCCGATCACCTACTTCTACATGCTGTACTTCGCTGTCCTCTTGATCCACCGCGAGATGCGTGACGAGGAGAAGTGCAGGCGCAAGTATGGCAAGGATTGGGAGAAGTACTGCGAGATCGTCAGGTGGCGCATCTGGCCTGGTGTATACTAGTGGGTTATCATAGGTACGCCACGGCGTCGCTAGCATTTGATTAGCAAAGGATCTACCATATACATTGGAAAAAAATGTCATGAAAACCATTTCAGTGAACATCATGAAATTCGGAGATCAATGCCACCGCCCAAGTTGGATTTCAGATACATAAACAAAAGCACAAACCTCTCATCACAAATCGTTGCGAAACGTCTTTCTCATTTCAGAGGACTTTATATCATGCTACATCATGTCACACAGCTTTGTTCTATATTTTCTGCGCTGCGACTCTCAACCCATGCCATTCAGAGCCGAAGCTTACAAGAAGTGCTCCAGGTTAAGCTCAAGAGTAGAAGTAGGGAAGGGGAGCTCGAAGTTCTTGAGCACGATGGGGTGCATGACGCCGAAGCTGCCGATCTGGACGGGCTTTTGGTCGGCGAGCTGCAGGAAGACGGCGGCGGCGTGGCCGGGGAGGTAGGAGGGGTCTGTGATTTTTCGTTAGTCGAGATGCGAAAGTGAATGAGATATATGGCTGGGAACATACCATTGAGCTCCTCGATGAAGTAGCCCTGGAGCTTTGTGTTCTTGAGGCCGTCCTCGCGGGTGATGAAAGCGGACCTCAGCATCAGCATGATGCGGTCGAGCAGACCGTGCACGTGCTCGAAACCGCTGGTCTTGCCGTACCAGGCGGCGGCGAAGTGGCGTTCGTTCCTGCTCTTGCGCTCGAGGCTGGCATCCTTGAGGCCGATGTCGGAAACCTCGAAGATCTTCATGGGGACTGCGTGGCGCTTGTTCTCGCGGAGAGTCTTGAGGAGACCGGGGATGAGGGATGTGCGGACAATCTGGTACTCGAGAGCTTTGGGGTTCTGCAGGCGCACGGCCCTGCCATCATCCTTCTTGTTCAACCATGCGTAGTTCTCGTCGTGTGAGCAGAGGATGAGAGGCATGACTTCGCTCCAGCCGGCCATGGCGGACTCCACGCGGACGATATCAGCCAGCTTGTTGATCGGGAGCGCAGCAGCGACTGAGTTGGAGGTTGAAGGGAAGTTGCGGGGCAAGTTGTTGAAGCCATAGCCAATAGCAACATCCTCCATGATATCTGCCTGGTGGAGAACGTCGGCGCGGGTGATGGGGATGTCGACGTCGAGTTTGTCCGAGTCGGCCTCGGAAGGCTTGGCGGTGTAGCACATCTTGCTGAGCATCTTGCAGATCTCCTCACGGGAGAGCTCAAGACCGCAGACTGAGTTGATGAATTTCGCGCTGGCTTGCGAAGGACGAGGCTTGAGGTCTGGTGACTCGCGGGTCTCGTTGTTGTGAGGTGAGATGATGCGTACGGGCTCAATGGTGTAGGGCTCGCTGCAGTATGGGGAGAACATGGCGACAAGGATTTGGCTGACGATTTCCAGCTTGGTCTTGTCGGTGGCGGTGATGTCAATGAAGACATCGGTGGTGTCGAGAGTGATCTTAGAGTGGTTGCTGTTAATGATAGGCGGCATCGACAGAACTGTGCGGTTGGCATCGTAGATGATGGGGTAGACGGGCTTGTCCCGAATGATGGGCAGGTATTTCCTGAGCTGGAGGTCCTTCTGTAGGGGAGTTAGTCAAATGTGTTTAGAATGGAGATCATGTGAGCCAACGTGTGAAGATTTGCTTGAGATCGGTCGACGAAAGACAACGCCACACATGATTGCTGGGAACACGCACCTCGTAGAATTCCATCATCTCCTTGCCGTTCATCTCCTTCTCCTGGTTAAGAGGAGCGAACTTGATCTGGTCAGGCGGCAGGGCCTCGTATGTGAAAGGTCCCTTGAGGGTTGACAGATCGTGCGTGCCAATCGCCACCAAGCTTCTCTGTCTGGCAAGGTTCTGGTGGAGCTTGTCTTGCAAGGCAATGAAGCTCTCGTACTTTGCCTTGTCGAACTTGATGCCCCTGAGGATGGCACATGAGAAGTACTGGCGCACTTGCGAGGTCTCGGGCTTGACGGTCACCTCAAGAAGCTTGCCGTCTTCGGGAGCCTTGAGCTTGTATTGGGGAACCTCTTGCCTGCCGAGGAAAACATTCAAGTTCATGGCAATGCCCTCGAAACATAGCATGTCATAGCGGTTGGCGGGGATTTCGATCTTTAGCTGAGCAGGCTCCTCGATTCCAGTGGTGTCATCGTCCAGTTCAATACCGAACTCGAAGCATAACTCGTCGAACTCCTCGCGGGTGTATTCCTTGCCCAGGGCCTTGTAGAGGGCGACCTTGTCGACGGAAATGGTAGGCATATTGGCGGAGTCCGGGCGGTGCTGGCCTCACGAAAGAAATTTTATATGGTGCCTGGAGGCGTTGCTGTGTTTGGCGTCTGCAATTGCGCTTCCGACCTCGATCCAGTGTCTCAGGGTGGCTTTTCTTGACTTGCCTATGGAGTCATCTCGACACGGCGAAATTCTTGGGCGCAGCGGGCGTTCGATGTGGCGCAACGAGCGTGTGGCTGCTGCCGTCCGTGCCTCAGTCCGATCTTCATCCCACCGCAGCCAGCGAGCTCCGAGCACAGCGACGACGACGCAATAATACCCCGACGCCCCAAATACCACCGCCCCTCCACCAGCACAGCACATCACCACCGCTCTGCCCTCACACCAAATACACACTCACCCTCGCCGCTCCGCCCCGTCGTTCTGGTGAGTACTCTCCGCCCCCGCCGCCATTCTGCGTCATGCTCTGAGCCAAGGGCGCGCATGTGCCTTCCTACCCCAGTTGCTCCCTCGCGTATATGTGCGAAGAGGGCACACCGACCCTCTACCTCGTCCGAGTCGGCAGCAGCCTCGACACTCACCGAATGCCTTTGCGACGGGACACCCAACTAAACAATTCGCGAGTCACAGATACCCACCCACTTCCTGACCTCATTGTCAACACACCCCTCAACGTCGCCTCCCGCCCGCACAGGCTGTGAGAACAGGATCACCGCCGCCAGTCCTGTAACACGGCCACTCACTCCTTTACCGGCCGTAAGACTGCAAGTGCATTGCATACATCATGGAGGGCCAGGATCAAGGCGATGAGTTGTACCCGATTGCTGTGCTCATCGACGAGCTCAAGGTGCGAAACCTCCGGCGCTTGCTTTCACCAAAGCAGCAAATACCCGCTGGTTGTATGTCTGGCACTGACATACCACACAGCATGACGATGTCCTTCTCCGCCTGAATGCCATCCGCAGACTCTCCACCATTGCCCTCGCTTTGGGCCCGGAGCGCACTCGCGATGAGCTGATACCTTTCCTCGATGGTGCGCACATATTCACAAACAGCCTCAATGGCCTCTGCTGACCCTTCCATAGAGTCCGTCGAGGACGAGGATGAAGTCCTTACCGCTCTCAGCGACGAGTTGGGCGGCTTCGTCGAGTATGTCGGAGGCCCTGACTTCGGCCACTGCCTTCTTTCGCCTCTGGAGAACCTCGCAACCATCGAGGAGCCCCTAGTCCGCGACAAAGTCAGTGAGAGCCCAATGGAGAACACAACGGTCGCATTGCTAACTATCATAGGCCGTCGAGTCCCTCAACAAGATTTGCGAGCAGCTTAGCCAGAAGCAAGTCGAAGAACACTTCATTCCCCTCACATTCCGCCTTTCAAAGGCCGACTGGTTTACATCAAAGATTTCGGCCACTGGCCTTTACAACACACCTTATCAGCACGCGAGCCCTCAGTACCAGGAACAACTGAGGCAACATTACTCTCAGCTGGTCCACGATGAAACGCCCATGGTCAGGAGACAGGCGGCAAACAACCTCGCAAAATTCATCAAGAGCATGCCTGCGGCAATTGTGATCGAAGACATGGTTCCCCTTTTCCAGCACCTGGCTGGTGATGATCAGGATAGCGTCCGATTGCTCACAGTGGAGGTCTTGATCGCAATCGCCGAGGCAGTACCCAAACAGCAGCAGAGCAGCCACGGCGTGCTTCTGCAGGCGCTTAGGAGTCTTTTCGATGACAAGAGCTGGAGAGTCAGATATATGGTGGCAGACCGTTTCGAGAAGATCGCAAAGGCTGTGGACGATGAAGTGCTTGCGCGGGATCTCGTGCCTGCCTTTGTGAAGTTGCTGAAGGATACTGAAGCTGAGGTCAGGACTGCGATTTCTGGACAGGTTCCTGGATTCTGCCAATTGGTTGACCGTGATGCGCTCCTTCGCGACATCATGCCCGCCATCGAGGAACTGGTCACTGATTCTTCGCAACACGTTCGCGCTGCTTTCGGCAACCAGATCAGTGGCCTTGCACCCATTCTCGGCAAGAGAGAAACCACTGAGCACCTCCTTCCTATGTTCCTCCAGATGCTCAAGGACGAGTTCCCCGATGTGAGGCTCAACATTATCTCGAAGCTCGAGCAGGTCAACGACGTCATCGGCATCGATCTCCTCTCACAGTCTCTTCTGCCTGCGATTGTGCAGCTGGCTGAGGACAAGCAGTGGCGTGTGCGTCTGGCGATCATCCAGTACGTGCCACTACTGGCCAGCCAGCTCGGCATGAAGTTCTTCGACGAGAAGCTCAGCAATCTGTGCATGTCTTGGCTCGGCGACACTGTTTTCAGCATTCGCGAAGCCAGCACACAGAATTTGAAGAAGCTCACAGAGGTCTTTGGTGTCGATTGGGCTAGTGAGGCCATCGTGCCCAAGGTTGCCGCCATGGCCGAGCACCCCAACTACCTCTACAGGATGACCACATGTTTCGCTGTTTCGGTAAGCCCTGTCACTTCATGTCCTACTGTCAACTGATTGCTAATAAATTCCATAGACACTTGCACCTGCACTCTCTCTCCCCGTCATCGCAAGCGCTGTACTTCCCATCCTCGAGAAGCTTGTCAGCGACCCTATTCCTAACATCCGATTCAACGTCGCCAAATCATACGCCGTTCTCGTCGACATCCTGCGCCGCATCCCCGACGACGGTGCCACAACCCTCTCCCAACTAGAGAAGGACGGCAAAGCTGCCAACGCCGAGGGCTCCGTCAAGGGGCAACAGCTCATCCAGTCTCAAGTTTTGCCACAGCTCGAGAAGCTTATCCAAGACGAGGACGTCGACGTCCGCTTCTTCGCCTCTACCGCCGCAAAGGGTACCGGCAGCGAAGGTGCCGCCGGCGATGCGATGGAGACTTAGAATGTCCACATGCTGCACGCGGGCCGCAAACAGCCGAAAGGCCGCCTACGTGTCATTCCGTCGGAGAAGATCGACACTCCACGTAGCGATTGAGTCTTGTCTGGTGGGAATAGACCAAGTCCGGAGGCCGGATGGAGGGTTTCTAAGCAAGGGTCGTAATATTTGGCTCTTGGCGTGGGCGACGCAGTATGCAGCTGCTGCGCGGTGGCTCTCTGCGTCTCTTTTTTGTTTTTTCCTGCGCCCACCATGCAACACACAGGAAAAAAAACTAAATGCAACATGAGCTTTATTAGACGAATTTTCGTGCTCTTCCTCTTTATTTCATCATCTGCTCGTGTGCCATGCTACATAGTGAATTGAACCGTATGTCAAACGAGAGCCACGAGCAAGACTCTACGGGATCTCGTGGTCTATTGGGATGCAAATTAGAGAAACAAACTCAGCATGCAGACATGCTACAGCTTTTAGGCTCAACTTTGTGTACGGACTCTCGTTGTGCAAGTAAGGCTACTTCGTCTCTACAATCATCGATACTAGCACACTTGCTCATGCTCTCAGTAGGCAGAACAAATAATAGTCCCTCTATAGTCTGGACACCTGGGAATCTCTATATTGCCTATAGTATCAGCGCATTGAAATAGCTTCTGTACACAAATTTTAGCACAAGAACTGTAATATTCATCTAGGCTCACTTGATGGTCTAGTATACTACAAGTCGCTACGACAGTCCGCGTCGCGATAGTTGTGGAAGGTTCATCATGGTCGTTGCATTTTGGTACTAGCTATCGCAAAGACAAGAGTAGTGATATGTGTACTGATGAGTCTCATGGTGAACACATGGAGAAGGACACGCACAATGTAAGCAAGATGTCCCATGGGCAACAAGTGAAACAAGCAGATCCCCCCGCTGGCTCGGTAATAGATTAAGACATTGCCTGTACGACAAGTCGATTCCTCAGCCCATGACTCCAGGGCGGATGAAGAGGTCCCGTGTAGGGACACCGATGAGCGATGCGCACAGCTCAAGGAAATTGTCGAAAAACAAGCCACATCTCTTGCCTCCGTGGAGGATGCTGTAGCTCTTCGCAAGGATGGACCACTTGGTTCCAGAAACGCATCTGCCTGCCGATGAGACACTCGCGTCTCGAACTTGATATTCGTAAATCCCGACTCGACAAAGTTCAAGCATTCGTATCGATCTGCATGGCCTCGCTAGGCGGCAGGGCGGGTACCACACTCTCAGGTGCCGGCGGGGGTGGTGCTGCGATCGCGTCCTGCTTGTTCACAGCACCGTTGTCGGCTGTAGATTGGATGTCTGAGCCGTGAACCTCAACACTGCCCTCGCCTTGCAGCTCTCCGCCAGACCTCATGCGTAGGGCTGCCCGTTCTCTGATCTCACGCTCTTCGCGGTCTAATCCACGCATGCGATCACTGTTGTCCGACATTTCGAACCGCACGTCATCGGTAGCGAGCTTCACCCACTCTAGATGACGCGCGCATTTCTTCTTTTCGCATATCTGAACAGTGGTGAAGACGCCTTCGTTATCGTCATCTTCGTCCACCATGTGCTCGTCGCCACTTTGCTCGATTGCCAGCGTTCCCAGCGCGAAAGCCTGTTCGCCAATAGGGCTGGCGCGCCAGATAGCAAACTGCTCTTCACTCCACTCGAGACGTGGATCGAATCCACAATAGTCCTTGGGCTTTAGCTCGTTCTCTGCGCACGCACGGGCTGCAGCTTGCTTGGTCATATTAATGAACAGCTGGCGATCCTTGAGCAGCTGATGGCGAACTCGAGATGCATCCTTTTTGATCGTAATCTCGGCCAACGTCTGCGTTTCGAGCTCCGTGTATTCCCCTCGACGTTTGTCGCCACCACTGTTCTTCCCATCTGGAGTAGCTGGAGGGCTGAGAACTCCATCACCTAACTTCTTGAATTCTTCCAAAGAGCGTGAAGAATCAAGAAGCGCACGCACCTCGGCTGGAGCAAGCACACCGCCACGAGCACCGAGATCGTTCGACGCCTGCGATTGGGACGAAACGTGGTGGCTCTTCCTTCGTGATGATCGGCTCTTTCCAGCTTGTTCGCTGCCGCGAGCGGCGGCTGTCATTTGTCGGAAGAATTGAACGCCACACTCGTCTGAGCAGTACTTGCTGCCAACACTGCCATGCTTATTCTTGCCCACGCGTGCTGGCAGTCTGCAGCCCGAGCGGCGACAGATCCGCTTCCAAGTGGTTCTGCCAACGCCAGCTTCTGTGCATCGCGGGCACATGAATTTGTCGATCAAGTTCTTGTTGCGCTCTTCGATACCCACGCATTTTCCATGGAACCAATCATCACACTGCCCGTCGCAGCCGATCATGAAAGTACCAGTATCAGGTCTACGACAAAGACAGTAGAGATCATCGCTCACTGGTGAGCCTTCCTCCTCCTCCTCTTCCTCCTCATCGGGATCAACAGAGCCTGAACGGTCCGAGGGAGCCGGGGATGAGTTTATTGGAGTTCCTTTGGCGCTTCCAGTCTTGAAGGCAGGTCTCGACGTGCGGGAAGAAGGTGTGTCGGATCGGGTAGATTCGAGCTTGCGCTTCTTGGATGGCGGAGCCTTCTTCATCGTTGTGGCTGTGCCCTTCTTCTTAGGTAGGGGACGCTTCCTTGGGACAGTAGACTCGGCGCGGACGTCTTCGGTGGACGGCATAGGAACCGAGGATTCTCGGAGTGGAGACTGGTGTCGGGCACTGTTCTCGCGCTTGAGTGAGCTGATGGCCTTGGAGGGTTCCATGTCGCTGGTCTGTAGGGAAGGCCGTCTGGCATCAATAGGCGACGCAGGTTGAGGTGCAGCCAGGTTTTCCTGCTTTATGTGTGCTGGCGACAGATCACCTGCGCTTTCCTTAATATTTGTTGAAGGCTCGACAAGCGACGGAACAGGAGCTTGTGATATGGAGGAGTCGGCATGCGCGTTCACCTTGTCGCTCTCAGTAGCAGTTGCTGCGGAGCCAGTTGACATCTGAGTAGCACGTGCAGAGGTAGGTGACTGCTCTTTAGTGCCCACGAATGAAGGACGGCGCATCTGACTGCTGACCGCCGATGTCACATTCTGAAGAGGCGGCAATGTGAAAGCAGCATTACTAGGCGAGATGAGTGAAGCTCTCCTCTGATCCGGCGATCGTGATGCAACATGATACTGGTCGAGTGTAGGGGAGCTGATCCTCCTTTGGGTATCGAGCAGCGTCGCGGGAGGCAGTTCGACAGTGGCACTATGCGCACTGCCCGGTCGCCCGTCATGCGATTCTCTCCTTCGGCCATCCTCGGGCGCTCTATGGTCGCCCCATTGCGTTGGAGGCGGGGCGTTGCTCGAAGAGAGCTTTGTCAAAGCCTGGATAGCATCTTGCGCCTGCGGTGGACTCGAGCGATTGGGCGGCGGCGTGTACTGCGGAAGGCTGACATGGTGTTGTTCGGGCGAGTGCACGGTATTGATAGAGGGCAGCGAGGGTTTGCGCTGGTCGGAGGGCGAGCGGTCGGATCGTTGGTCTTGGGTGGCCGACATGTTGGTGGTGGAAGGATGGGATGGACTTGAGGGTGCTGCTACGCGCGCATAGTCTGCTTGCTGCTGCGAGAGCGGCTCTTGTATTGAGGAGTGGGTGATTGTCGTCGTTGAGAGCGACTCGTTTTCTGATTCGATGCGGCGGATGGGCGGCAAGGGCAAGTTATTGCATGGAATCAATCAATTCCTCTCTGCTTGCAAATGCACCGCGAACGAGCGAGATGCCGGAGACGCGACTGGCGCTTTGAGATCGTCACTCCCGCCGGGGGCACGAAAGCACGACCCCGCGCCTTCTTGCCTCCTCCTCCTCTTTCGTCTCACATCATACAGCATCAATTACGGCTGCACATCATATAGTATCACTTGCTGCTGCTCACGAGACCAAGCACATCAACAACAACCCCTCATCAGCCACCACCTCACCGCCTGCAAGTGCTAACGCTGCCGTGCTATATACACCTGCATCTGCATATATTGACCCTTCATCTCTACTGCAGTAGTGAGTCCTTTTGCCAGTCCCATCTTGGATCATGTTTCCCTCCAAGCTGGATCTCGACCTGGACCTCGTCGATCTCGTCCGACTGGCCTTTCTAGGAGCTGCAGGCGGCGTATGAAGATACACATCAGCATCTGCCTAGCCTGAACTCAGGCTGACAGAAAGGGTAGGTCCAATTTGTCTTTCTTCTCCCACCCTTGCGCTCGCGTTTCCTTGCGTATGGTGCACGCGCGAGCTCAGCACCCTCTTTTGCTAAGGCAGAGAAGGCTGCGGCTGCGAAGTCAAAGAACGCTGTGGACTCCATCCTGGATTATGCCGCAACAATCCAGGTACCTCATAGCTGGTTCACATCCTTCTACATTACCTCTGTATCCTGCTCGCTCATCTGGGCTGCCGACTATGCTCTCTCAGGGCCCGTCTCGTCGCACATCGCTGCCTACGTCAACACCTCTCGTCCTTCCATGACTTTCCATCAGGTCTTCATCGTCTGGCTTACGGTCTTAGCCCAGGGCGTTCGACGCCTATACGAATGCAAAGCCTTTTCGCGTCCATCGAAAAGCACTATGTGGGTCGGCCATTGGATTTTGGGTATGGCCTTTTACGTAGGCCTCAGCGTTGCCATCTGGATAGAAGGAACGGCGGCACTCAGAGACCACAAGCTTACACTCGTCGACTTCTCCATCCAAGCACCATCAGTACGGACTTTCATCACGCTCGCCTTCTTCATGTTCGCTTCCGGCATACAGCACGACTGCCACGCCTACCTCGCATCCCTCAAACCGAATGGCGCCAACAACAAAGATGGAAATTCCGACTATAGAATCCCCACCCACCCTGCGTTCCATCCGACAGTTACACCACATTACCTTGCGGAGTGCGTCATTTACCTGTCGATTGCTGGTATGGCTGCGCCGTCTGGTCAATGGCTTAACAGCACTGTTGCCTGCGCACTAATATTTGTAGTGGTCAACCTGGGCGTGACAGCTCATGGTACATACGAATGGTACGTGTGCAGATTCGGAAAGCAGGCTTTGGAGGGTAGATGGAGAATGTTGCCGTTCATCTTCTAAAGTGGCATCATGAAGGAACGGGTGTGGCTGCTCACAAGAGCCAAGTTCGAAACTTGGCCTTTCGATCGTTGCTAGCATGAGCCAACAGCATAGAAACCCGACACGCTCGCTGGCAGATCGAAGAACCTGAGCTGGAAATGCCTCATGTATGTTGTTAGAGAACAGAGACATGAGTCGGTATACCCGTGGTCCTACATCACTTAGCCGAGCTTTGTAATCTGATAGCGATCCATGTCTGTGCACACGAGTGCCAAGGCAACAATTCTTCCAGCATCTTCTCAGAAGGATTCATTCGCAAGGACAGTTCGATGATCTGCCAAGCAGGCTGTCGTTTCGGCGACGTCCGCGGCCGGCGCATTTTGGTGTATGGATTAGTAACAAAACTCTCGAAGCTCTATGTGCCAGGGCGGGGCTGCAGAACAGCTACTCAAAGCAGGAAGCACGTTTCGTCTACTATACCTTGGCATCACGAGATGCGAAACTGGCTGAATAATTGATGACTTGTTTGCCAGAATGTTAGAGGTACTCAGGTGATCTCGTGTTATAAAGACTGCGGCTGCCTGTTCCATCCCACGGTTGTACCAGTACCATCACGCAGGGATATACAACAACATTACACCAGGCACCATTGAGATTCAAAAGCAAAGGATTTCTATACAAAATCATCGAATTCCATCAGAAGGACAACCAAATCCTGAGAACACCACCATCGAAGAAAGATAAAAGCCAAAAAAGGAGCCATGCCCCCCCAATCAATCCTCATCACCTCCGCCTCCGGCAACATCGGCCGCGAACTCATCCCCCTCCTCCTCTCCACCACCCCCAAAGAAACAACCCTCGTCCTCCCCACCTCATCCTCCGCCCGCCTCTCCTCCTCTTTCCCCTCATTCCTCGACAAAACCCGCCTCTCCATCGTCGAAGGCGCCGTCTCAGACCCCCAATGGCTCGAATCAATCTGCACCTCGCACGCCGTGGAATCGGTATTCCTCAACCTCGGCGGCCAAGACGAGCTGTTCACCACCATGGGTGCTCTGGACGCTTTCTCGCGCGCGGGAGTCAAACATGTGGTATACCTTTCTTGTGCCGGGGAGTTTACGTCGCCGCAGGGCGCTGCGGATATGCTGCGGGAGTGGGGCAGTGCGAGCGTGGTGGTGAAAGTCGCGGTTGAGCAGAGGCTTTGGTACGCTGCGTATCCGTTCAAGTGGACTGTTGTGGGGCCGACGCTGTTCTTTGAGAATGATGTCAGGACTAAGGAGATTTTGCTGGGGGAGGGGTGGATGCCGGAGCCGTTAGGGGAGATGGGGGTGAGTCGGGTGTCGTGCAAGGATGTGGCGATTGTTGTGGCGAAGAGCCTGGAGGATGGAGGGGAGAAGTTGAATAAGAGGAAGGTGAATGTGGGGTCTTTGAGGAGGTACACGGGGAGTGAGACTGAGGAGATGTGGTCGAAGGCTCTGGGAAGGGAGATCAGGATGGGAAAGGGCGATAGGGAGGGGTTAAAGGCTTATGAGGAGCATTGGGCGCAGGTGATTCCTGGGACGGCTGGGAGGGCGGTGGGTAGGGATTTGGATATGATGTGTAGGGGATGGATTAACAATGGGTATGGACCGAGCGAGGACGAGTATAGGTTGCTCAGGGCTGTGCTGGGAAAAGACGTGGATGATTATGGTACGTGGGTGGCGGAGACGGGAAAGCAGTTGAGGGAGGAGAGCAACTAGTTTTACCATTGTCTCTCGGATATGCGCAGGACAAGACTAGTTTATGTGCTGAAACCAATACTTCGTCTATGTTGTTAATCCAAGGTAGCTCTATATCCATGTATCAATTTTGGGTACACCCAGCTACCTTTGATCCAACCATGCAAATTACATCCACCTTGGCCCACATTCTATAGACTGAAGCTTTCATCATGGAACCACACCTCTCTTCCCCGCTTCACCCAAGGCGCTATCTCTCGACGGATGCTGTGGCTGAGTGTTTTCGGACCGCAGACTACAATTGCCACCCTCTCATTGCCTCCATGTGAGAGCGTTTCGTGCACCAATCGGCGGAGATCAGGTCGGCCGGCATGGATGGACAGATTGTTGGCATCTGCAGTGCTGTTCCCATCGCTTTGCGCAACATCGGAAAGCAGCTGCTTCTGCTCTTCGAGCTCAATACCATCTTCGTTCTCGTCAACAGCAGCAGCCTCGGTACTATCGTCGTAGCTCATTGGGCTGCTGTCGAATCCCGTGTCATTCCCGGTCAGACAGATCTTCAATCGTTCGGCGAAGCCCTCTTTTTCACGCGGATGTACTGGTACAGCCCATGTGACTTCAGATTTGGTTCTTGCGATCCACACAAAGCTAACTTTTTGCCGCCTGTAGCTACCCTTACCAGGACTCAGGTCCGCGAGTAGCTGTCTGTAAAGTGGAACGACGAAAGTCGCACCTACGCCACCGGCGATGAACAGCACGCGGTCGTATTGCAGGAGACTGGCTTCGTGCGTGTTCAAGCCATACGAGCCCTCAACAGTGATATTGACCTTGGTATCCGCTGAGACTTTTTCGGCGTTTGACAGAAGCAGCTTCGTGTTTCCATTCAGTGCTCTAGCCACGAACTTGATGTGACCATCAGTATTGGGAATCGACGCGACTGTGAACGGGTTGCTGCGGAAGGCGTGCAGGAAAGTGTTGCCTTTCAACGACACGTACGCATGCTGACCAGGGCGTAGGTCTGAAGCGAGACGCTTTGACGCAGCTGATGAATCGTTCGGGATTGTGATCTCCACCAGTGACGTATTGGGTATCGATCGTATGCTACCACGCAGGTCGGTCGCGGATAGGTAGCGAATGAGAGCGTCGACTGCATAGATTGCTGCCGTTTCGTACAGATATATCCGAATGTGATGGACGTGGAAGAACAGCACCGGCACCAAAGCGGTAGCGAGCACGACATGGACAACATAAAACATGCGATAGCTCCATCGTCGGAGGGGTGCCAGTGCGGTCGTTCCGATTGCAGCAAAAGCAATCACGCCGACGATACCGCAGAGAACGTAGAACTCTTTCAACTTACTTGCCAAGAGGTTGTTTTGTACGTAGAAGTTCAAGTATAAAGCTGCATGTGCCCCAACAAGCAGTGTGACGATACGGCCCAGGAGTTGATGGTAGGCATTGAGCGATTCGTGCGAAGACCTTGTTAATATTTGGACCGGGGACCAAGACGATTTCCATATGAGAAGGTAGTGGAAGGGCAATTGGGAGGCTCCGACGATACCAAAGCGTTTTGTGAGGTGGAGGTAGTCTGTGAGAACATGAGCCACCGAAGGCTATGTACGATAGGGATTGTATGTATGCTACTCACCTTTACCTGTCTCTGCAAAGCTCAAGACCAAAAGCCAGGCGGTCCAGATCACTGCTGCTAGAACTTGTCCATTCGTTCCGCAGTCGACACCACACACCACCAGAGAATTGCCAGACCACCACTCAAGACGCCGCCACCTTCGCTCGATGGCCTGAAAGTTGGGAGAAGAAGATTTCTGCAAATGCTTGATGCTCGGCGAGCCTGGCACGTCAGAGCTATTCTGTTGTTGCTTTCGTCCTAGCCATTGTGCAAGGAAGACCAGTTGTATCACTATTAGTACGAGCCCAGTAGATGCTTGTGCTACCAGACCGTAAGTATCAAGCAGCGTGCGACGCGAGATCTTTTGAGCGTCTGTGAGATCGACAAACTGGTATGGCCAGCCCATGGTTTGTCTTGGCCTTTGCTAAGAATGAGTGTTAATATGGTGAGCCTGTCAAGAGGACGTGTAGACTTGGTAATGGCGGAGAGAGAGAGAGAGCAAGAGATCAAGGGCAGCCAGCTTAGTGAGCGCCGACGCCATCAAACGCCGCCTCGACAACTCCACCACTGGCCGGTTGCAAGCTGCGCCTGGCCAACACACCCCGCCTCAGTGCCAGTGAGAGTGGTGGGCGCAACGGCAACAACAACGCAACAACAACAACAACAACAGCAGCAGCATCGAGCAACACGAAATTCAACGCAGACTCTCTGCGGCCATGCGACGCCTCGCCGACGCCAAACAAAGCTGGCAGGAGCTCCAACAATACCCATCGCTCGCCGAGCTCAAGGAAGCCGTCCGCCTCGACAACCACCTCTCAGCACCCAACAACGGCCTCCGCTCGGCCTGCTGGAAAGCCTTCCTGCTCTTCGACAATGTCGACACCGCCTCATGGCCGCGCACCCTGCTGTCTTCGCGCTCGGCGTACAACTCGCTGCGCCTACACTTCCTGCGACACATCGAGAATCCAGAGGAACAAGCCGACCCGCTCGCCGAGGAGACAGACGTAAGCTCAACTTCCGACGTCGCCTTCCCTCTGGGCGTGGTCTGACCGATAGCTAAGATGTGATTCAAGTCGCTATGGTCCTCCCTCCGCCAGGACGAAGAGCTCCGTGCCGAGATCCAGCAGGATGTCGATCGGTGCATGCCTGAGAACCTCTATTTCCGCCAACCGGATACGCAACGAATGATGCTGGACATACTCTTCGTCTTCTGCAAGTTGAACCCGGACTTGGGATACAGGCAAGGAATGCATGAATTGCTAGCACCCATGCTGTGGGTCGTTGAAAGAGATGCCGTGAACCTCGGACATAGTAGCAAGGCCATGGGCGAGGACGCCGTCGTTCGTGCTGTCTACGACGCCGACCACATTGAGCACGATGCATTTGCACTCTTTGGGCAAGTCATGCAGAACGCGAAGAACTTCTATGAGCAGACAACACATGCTGCAGTAGACAACCCGATGGTTCTGCGGAGTAAGCGCATCGTCTTCGAGTCGTTGTCGAAGGTCGACCCAGAACTTGCGTCACACCTCGAGAAACTCGACATCATGCCGCAAGTCTTCCTGATGCGATGGATCAGGCTACTGTTCGGGCGTGAATTTCCATTCGATGATCTATTGACAATGTGGGACGTTGTCTTTGCAAATGATGTGTCGTTGGAAATCGTTGATCACATTTGTCTCGTGATGCTCTTGCGTATACGCTGGGAGTTGATGGACTCTGATTACAACAGCGCTTTGACTTTGCTGTTGCGGTATCCAGCATTACCTCTAGGCATCGCGCCACAGAGCCTTGTATTGGACGCTCTGTATCTGCGAGAGCATATGCATCACGGGGGCGGTGGTTACATCGTCCTCAAGTATACCGACCGGCCTCTACAACCTACCGACAGACCAGCAACGCCACCTGCACTTCAACGAAACATCACCGCATTTTCCGGAGTCAATGCCGCGAGGGCAGCTCTGGGTCGCGTTGGCGCGGCGGACAGCCGGTCAAAGCAGAGCCGCAATATTGAGTCGATCTTTCAGTCGGCCGCAAAGAACATTCACGCGCGCAGTGAACAATTTGGCATAGGCAAAGCCGTAAGAAATGCAGTCGATGAGGTGCACCGCAAGGCCCAGGAGATTAGCAACGCGCAAACACCATCATCTGCAAATACCTGGAGACAGAGTGGGCCAAGAACCACATACGGCGCAGTGTTGCACAAGGTAAAAGAGCTCGAGAATCGAAACGCACAATTGAACAAGCTGCTCGAGGCTGCTGTCAGCGAGCTCTGGGAGTACCAGAAGGCCGCTGCGGATCATGGCGGACTAGGCAAGATAGGCGAGGAACCCGGAGCAGTCGCCTCTCTTGAACAGCTCAGTGTGGCAATTGCAAAGGTGCAATTCGTCCAAGTGTACCTTGGTGATTCCAGCCTTCCCTTGCCAACTGAACACGCCTCACCAGCTAGCGATCAAGACAAGAAAGAAGCGGAAGGGTCTACGCCCCAGCTAGGACAGCCGTCATCCGGAGACTCGCGAGATCAGAGAACCTATGTGGCGGCTCCAGTGCAGCCGGATTCGCAGACGAGCCCTGCGATCCATCAGCGACAAGACGAAACCAAGCTCGCAGATCCCGCAATGTTTGACGATCCTGACGATGACAACGCCGATATCGATGCCTCGCCCAGACCTACCACGCCTCCCAAACCACAACAACTAGCCATCAAAGTTGGCTCGCCACCAGCCATCAAATCACCCGACCCAGAGCCAGTCACAGACCTACCCTCACCACAACCCGCTCGCCCCCCTCTAGCAGAAAGCTCCTACTCCTGGATGCTCGGCAACGACGACAAAGAGAAAGAAAAAGAAAAGGACAAGTCGGACTCCGGACCCGCCACCGCAGCACGCAAGCCTCCGTCATCATTCTTCGAAGACCAGCGACGCAACAGGGGATTCCTGTTTGGCGACGAGGATGCTGTGAAAGTGGAAGAGCCACCCCTCAAAGTTGTCCACAAGAAAGGCAGGGCGCATCGGAAGAATACTTCCGCTTCGAAGGTTGCGGGAGAGGTGGTTTTTTTGGGGTTGCAGGATATGCAAGTTCAGGAGAGGAAATAGAGGTAGAGGTAGAAGTGGAAGGTGTGGGTGCTGGCACTTCACCTTTGATTTGGATTTTGGATTGTGGATAGAGATGGAACGAATTGACGATGCATTTTACGTTAAAATTGCTCAATTCGTACTTGGACGCGATTGAGGTCTTGCGGTAGCTCTCACGTATTCCTAGATGAAGCATGTCTCTCCAGAACATCTCACCCCATGAAACGGAAGCGGGACCATGAACAGAATTTATGAATTTGGACATGATCTCTTTTGCAAGCCTACGTGCTGCTACCTGCATCAAAAGGCGCACGAATCGCTCATATGGTGAAACTTTGAAACGCCATCCATCCCGAAAAGATGCCCCGCGGCTAACGAAGCAATCCACTGCACAGCATCAATCCTAGTACTGCTGCTCGGCAGGGGCCTGCTGGGCCTCAGCACCCTGCTCCTCAGCCTGCTGCTGCTGGAGCTGCTGCTGGGCAGCCTGGGCCTGAGCGGCCTTGGCACCGTAGTCCTGGGAAGTAGGGGCAAGCACGGGCTGCTCCTCCTTGGGCTCGATGATGGTGACGGAGTCGGGGAGACCAGAGCCACCGGCCTTCTCGCCGGAGGGGTCGTTGGGAGAAGAGGAGGCGCGCATGATCTTGACCTTGATACCGAGCACACCCTGCCTGAGGAGGACGTGACGGGTGGCGTGGTCGATGAAGTCCTTAGCGGGCTGACCGGAGTGGATCATGAAGCCGTCGGTGAACTTCATGGACTTGGCACGGGCGGCGCGCAGCTTGCCGGAGACGACAACCTCGCAACCCTTGGCGCCAGACTCCATAATGAAACTGTGTTTTTGTTAGAGGTGGGTTCAGGTGCCGAGGATGAGTGTTTGTGCATACCGGAGGACACCGTAGCATGCACGACGGACGGCAAGACCGTTGAGGAGCTTGTAGCGGAGGGACTCGCACTGAGCAACAGCGGAGAGACCGCGAGACTGGACCTTAGCGGCGTAGAGGGAGACGCTGTCGGCGGGGAACTTGTAACGGTGGGTGATCAAGCTGGTAAGCTGGGGATTTGTTAGAATCTCTCCATCCCGCCACACAAGCGAACCACAATCAACATACCTCGCGGATCCTGCGACCCTGCTCACCAAGAACCTCCTGGGTGTGGGTGGCACGGATGATGATGTCGGTGACGGTAGGGGTCACGCGGACCTCAACACCGGAGTATCCCTCCTCAGCGAGCTCGCGCTGGAAGAACTCGTTCAACTCGGCGTAGAAGACACCGTCGGCGATGAACTTCCTGCGCTTGGAGAGGTTGGCGCTGGCGTTAGCCATGGTCTGGGCGGGGGCAACGTTGGACTGCATCTTGGCGGGTGGACGGGATGAGGGACCACTGGTACAGGCGTTAGTGGTTGTTCGTGGGTATGTGCGATGTTGCGATGTGTCTGGTGCACGACCATTGTCGCTGCTGCTGCTGCTATGCTGCCGATGTCTGCTCGTTTGCTGCGATGTTGATGTTGCATGGTATCGCTTATATTTCCGCATTTCCTCGAGCAGAACGGCGGGGCTCAATATTGCTCCAATGCTTTCCAGAAGTGTGACCGATGTCACGAGGCGCCCATGTTTCCATCTTCTCACAGGAGATCTCACATTTCAGATCGCTTCGTCGGCATATCGTCCCTCCTCATGTGCGCATAGCATGTCGCAACGCACAATCAAATTCGTCCCTCGAGTCGATCGCATTTCGTGGTAGTCGTTGGCCGGTTTGGTCGCAGTGGAAATTTCGCAGATTGAGCAGCAGGTTCGGGCAGTCGACAGCAGCAGCAGCGTCAATGATACAAGCATCGCAGGAGTTGCACTCACCTCGGAACTGCTATTAGGTTAGTCGTGGATAATCGTGCCTGCCAACAATCGCGAAGTTCGTCTGCCAGCCTGGCGAACCCACCTCAATTTCTCACGAAGTGCACACTGCGGGCCCGTGCACAGCCTCTTGGCAAGGCAAGAGCGAGCCAGCAGCATCGGGTAGATCCGCGACATCTGGCACTCTTCACTCGACTTCTGCCTGGAAGGGTGAATGGCTCTGTTCGACTTCCACCCGCTCGCCCCGTCAGCGCGTCACCGTGCGCTGGTAACTTAAGTGTGTCTCCGTGTGTTGCAGGCCAGCTGTGCAGCTGGAGCGAGAGCGAGCGCGAGCGGGCCCTGCTGGCTACTGGCTGCTGGCTGCTGGCTGCTGGCTGTCCTCACAACGTTGTGTCGTGTCGTGCGTGTCGTGGCGTGGCCTGTCGTGTGTTGGAACCCTGACGTCTTGAAACTCGATGCGCAACGTCTCGTAGTCCACCACCTCCCTATCACCACCCCCCTCTCTCTCTCTCTCTCGCCCTCCGCCCCTTTCTGCGACGAGCATACCGCGCAAGGCACCAGCCCGCTGCTGTGTGAAGAAGTGTCTCGCCGAAGCTCCGACCGGTCATGGTCAAATCACATCTGCCCGCGCACATGGACAGCGTGCGCCAAAAGCTACGCCCCAAGCATCAGCTGCTGGTCCTCAAGTGCTATCCTAGGCTCCCGCGGAACAGCACTGCAGAAGTCAGCCCGAACGGCTCCGAGCTCAGCTACCTCCTGTATTACGCCAGCACGCGTCGCAGCAAACTCCAGAAAGTCGGCACCTTCCTGGAGAAGAAGACGGCAAACGACGTGTACAAGGCCCAGAGTGCACGTGTCTTTGTCACCCTACAAATCCTGACCGCATTGCTGGAGAACAAAGTAGTCGGAAGCACCAATGGCTTCAGCTTGATTGCACCATACGTGCTCCGTACACTCAGCGGCTTGTTGCAGAACACCAATGATATCAGTCTGGTCGAAGCCAGTCTTCACCCTTGGGAAGTATTCTGCAAACACCAGGATCCTGCAACCCTCGCTGCAGATCATGAATATCAGGACCTTTACGAGCTCGTCGTCCGACAGTGGTCGGACTTCGCATACAAGAGCAATACGAAGAAGATTGGAAAGGCGACAACGGCCGTGACTGTCCCAGATGCTGTTCGGCTCAGAGAAGCTGGACTTGGTGCGATCAGGGCGATTCTTGCGTCTGACGCACTATCTTCTGAGGTTGGACGCCAATTGAGCGGCACGATTCCTGCGGTCTTGAGCAATCTGCGCGGCGAGAACGCCCTGTATCTGGCACATCTTCAAGGAATAAGCCAAAGAAATGAGGAAGAGGAAAAGGAGAAAGCTGTCCAGCGCAGACAGAGCTTACACACCGTGCGGACGGATGCAGGCACTGCATCTTTCGATTCGGATGCGCGCGCAGCGGAAGGAACTGTGCAAGATGCGGACAAGCTCGCCGAAGAGGGTGTGGCTGTCATGGCGCTGGACTGCTTGAAGTCAATGTACGAAACAGACGACCGTGCCCAAGTCCGACTCGCCACGACCGAAATATTGAAGTACCTGGTCCGCTATCAGCTTGAGAACCGACCGCAAACCGCGCTTTCGCAGCAAGCACCAGCTGTCCTTGATTGGACCAGCTGGGCAGTGAAACTGTTCGAAATCATCACTGCATCCACAGCTGTCCAGGACAGGTACATTCTGCTCGTCACGGCTGCAGAAACTCTTACGCACCTGCCTTTGAAGGACGCAGATCTCGCGCAGCATCTGCTGCTGACGCACCTTATTGACGACATACTTCGCTCCGATCTGAACCTAATTGGATTGTCGGTCATGGATGTCCTCTTAGGTCTGGTTCAACACATTCTACGCGTTCTACAACTCAGTGGCCCACCGAAGACAGCACGCACACCCAATTCTGGACACTCAAGTACGGACGAAATCAAAGATCAGCAATCTCCAGATGCAAAACCATCTGCACCTCGGGTGGAGTTGTTGACGCGCTTGAAGAACTGCATTGCAGATCTTGCAACCCACGTGTACTATACCGATCAGATCGGTGATATGGTCTCTGCCATTCTGTTGCGCCTCAAACCCAACACTTCGCCTACTGCTGAGCAAAGTCCTGCTGCTACCGCTGCGGCAATCGAGGAGCCTCTGTCGGCTGTCTCACAAAGCGCGACAAACATCAGTTCAACCGCTCGGGAACGATCGCATTCTCTTTCTGGAGGATTCTTCACCTTTGACACAGCACGCCAAGTCGCGCTCGAGCTCGCCAGAGATGTCATGATTGTTGCGAACAGTTCGCGGACTCGAGCTTCTGGCGGGGTGGCCGAAAGCCGCAATCTAGTCCCTCTGTCAACCTGGGAAGGAACACAGTGGCTGCTCCGCGATCCTTCGCCCAGCGTAAGACGTGCATACATTGATGCACTCTGTACATGGCTGTCATTGGAAACCCGTAACGTGGATGCCAGGGTCCAAGAACCTCAAGAATTGAAGAAGAGGGCCAAGAGTGCAGATCCCAATGGCACTCTTGCTCGACGTGCCCTGTCAAATGCGTCGCACAGACACAGCAAGAGCAGGAAGGTGCGAACCACTTTCCTGCAGCTTCTGAACTTAGCCGTCTACGAGCATGCATTGCAACATGCTGCTTCATCAGAGGCGGATATACTTCTGCTGCATTTGCTGGGCACTACGCTCTTGGAGAGTCTAGGCATAAACGCTGTACAAAGCAGCCTGCCCATGATGTTCGCTCTGCAAGATGAAATTCCGAGTGTGGAGTCACCAGTGGCAAAAATCAGACTCGGCAGTCTAGTTCATGGCTACCTTTGGCAGCTGTGCGAGCAATTTGACGCGGCGCCGGACATTGTGAGCAAAGAAGTGCACGGTGAGGTCGCAAGAAGGAAGCAACATGGCTTGTGGATGCAAGCAGTCAGTGTGCCCGCGCTGCCTCTCGAGCGAATCCCTTCCCACGGCAACTCAGACTCCTCGGTACCCGTGCTTTCGCCAGACAGTATTGCGCACGAAGACCTCAAGGCTATGGACTACCGAGATGCACTCGTTGGCCGTATCTCAGACGCCTACAATTCTAAATTTGCGGGCGGCCCATCAAATTCTCCACCAACAAGTCCCGGTCGCAGCGTTTCTGTCCCTGCGATTGACCGTTCAAGCTCCTACCTTTCGACAAAGACTGCAACTAAACCTGAGTTGCCTGACCGAGCCAAAGATGCCATGCTAGCGACTTGGACAAAAGACGCTTGCCTCGCGGCTGTAGCAGCTGCAGCTCCCAAATCCATTTCGTTGTCTGGCTCACAATCGATACCAAGGAATGGCAACCACCGCCAACTCCTTGGTACCGTCAATGCGATCTCCTCACGCAACAGCTCGAACCCACAGATTGATTCAGTTCAGGTGTCTACACCGCAACTCAATGGGACTCCGCCCGTTCCGAACCACAGGCAACAAGCCTTTGGTCTTGCATCCAAGCGCCTCGATTCGAGATCGCCCGACGGCCGACCGAGTGGAAGCACGAACGACAGGCGCAGCAGTTCTGCAGCAGGAGGGAACCGAGCCCTCCGCGTTGATGAGTTGAAACGCGTGCTCGCTAGTGGCGGTTCCTCCTCTATCATGATGGCAGACAGAGCAGACCCCGGCGACGATACGGGGAGCGAAAGCCTCGTCGAAGTCGGCGATGCCGAGTTGGGAAGTGAAAGCGAGTTCGGTCACAGTGTCGAAAGAAGGAAGATCTCCAGGAAGCCCAGCAAGACAGATCTGGCTGCTTTGTTGGAGGGTATCGGGATGGATGAGCCCGAGCCCGAGGGTCTTGGTCGCAAGACCGGGCTGGTACGACCACCTTATTGAAGGTGCTGCGTTTGATTTTGTTTGCGCATCCTTGCACGCTCGTTTGCCTTTTCCTGCGTTGCTCTTGATGTCGGTAAATTTTCTCTCGTTCCGAGCTTGCGAGCTGCATGCATACCGGCCTTCGGCCTTGTTCGAGAATTGTTGGTTTTGTTTTCTTTTTGGTGATACCCAACTGTTCTGTTACAGCATGGAATGGAGTAATTAATGGGCTGTAGATAGAGAAATGAGCGAAACAGACATTGACAGAATCGAACACATGGACAGATCCGAAGTCCAGAATCACGTTCAATGAACAACAGACAAGTGGCATTGTCGTGTTTGATAGGACAAGCCCGACGGCGAAACATGCGATTTATGTAGTGGTCAGGAATGGCTCTCATATGCCAACCATTTGCATTACAACAGACGACCGCAAGAAGACAGGCCCGACATCAGATATCGGGCCTCAAGTATGCGACATCTGCTCCACGAGCCATTACGGCAAGGTGGGGCGGGAATTTGGCTTCGGCGGGTTCGTCGCATTAGGAATACCGCCCAATGGTTCAGAACATCTTGCCCCTTCATTCAAACACCGACGCCTTTGCATACCCGCTCGCAAGCTACATAGACAAGAGATGGCGACCCCGAAGACCTACAAGACCGTCTCCAAATTCGACTGGAAAGCCGCCGCAACCAACCCAGAGCACTTCTCGACTCTCGCCGCCAAAGGCCCGGCTTTCATCGTCTACGACTCGGCTTTCGAAGATGTAATCGGCCCCGAACCAACCTTGACTCTCGTCGAAACCCGCGACGACAAGTTCGCCCACGAGGCGGGCGTGTACATCCAGAAGACCGACAGCAACTACTTCACTTCCAACTACCAGTCTGGCAAATCCGTGGAAATCTACTCGGTCGACAGCAAAGACCACAAGATCGTGCAGCACTCATTCCCCGACGTCAAGAATGGCAACGGCGGCTGCTGGTACAAGGACCAGATCCTCTTCTGCGGCCAGGGAGATTTGACTGGTCCTTCGGCTCTCGTGCTTGTCGATCCCAGCACTTCTTCCTCAGAGACTCTGATCAACAATTTCCACGGCCGGCCCTTCAACAGCCTAAACGACGTCGTCGTCCACCATGCCAACGATGAACTCTGGTTCACCGGTAAGCCCTACCTCACCACCAGACCCCTCCCCAAAGCACCTCGTGATCACTAACACCACCACTCCCCAGACCCAACCTACGGCTACGAACAAGCCTTCCGCCTCTCCCCCCAACTCCCCTCCCAAATCTACCGCTTCAAGCCCTCAACCGGCCAACTCTGGTGCGTAGCCGATGGTTTCGCGCAATGCAACGGCCTCTGCTTCAGCCCGGACTACAAGAAACTGTACGTGACCGACACGGGCGCCGTCCAAGCGCACGGCACGCCCGGCAACGGCAGCAACTTCTCTTTCAACCCGCGCCTGCCGAGCTCGATTTACGAGTATGATGTCGTGAACGGTGGTACGCAGCTTTCGGGGAGGAAATTGTTTGCTTTCTGTAGTAGTGGTGTGCCGGATGGGATTAAGTGTGATGAGGCGGGGAATGTGTATTCTGGGTGTGGGGATGGGATTCATGTTTGGAATCCGGAGGGGCTGCTGATTGGTAACATTTATGTTGGCAGCATGGTTGCGAATTTCAACTTCGCGAGGGGAGGGGTGTGGGTGTTGGCTGAGGAGAGGCTGTTCTTTGCTACTATCAAGGCTCGTGGTGCACTGGCGTCTGTCGAGGGTCATTGAGAGCCGTGTGAGCTTGGACTGTAAGGGGCAGACGAAAGCTTGAAACAGTCAAGGTCGATTTCACGGAGATCAGGCCAGACTGGAACAGCTACCACGAGTCGTGATGACGATGTGTCAGAGTTGAGGGCATAGCAGCAAATGTATCTAAGCTAGACTAAATGCAAGCTCTGATACTGCTTGGCGGTCTTCGTTTGATGGAGGGTCAGTCCTAACAATCATGCCACATTTGGAAGCCCGAAAGTGTGGGAGCCGGTTCTCAGAAGCCGACCTCAAGAACAGAAAGGGAAAACTGCGTCAATGAAACAGCTCAAGTCTAGAACTGCATCTGCACTATCTGATACTAGTGAGATGCTACCATATCCATGATGTCGGCGCAGCAGTCGACGGGAATCAACAGGGTCCCTGGTAATCCATATCTGTGGCGCTGGTCAGCATGTTTCTCGCAATCTTAATTGCTGTCAAACCTACGGTGGCAAGTCTTCACGAAGTAATGATCTCCAGCGTGGAAGCAGGAATTGCCAGGGCAATAGAGTTTGGCGCAATTGCCGTTGTTGTGGCAGCCATTTCCTGTGCAAGGCTTTGGCATTCCGGGGTCCTTGACACATCTAGCACTCAAGCTATCGCTGATCAACATGGCGCACTTCAGAAGTCACCGTGATGGCAGTGGCGAGCTGACATGTCATGGGCGATGAGGCAGATGACACAATCCATGTCCACACACTCTGCATTGATCGAGCATCGCTTTAGCTTGCAGTGTACATACCTTTTGTCGAGTGCGACTTCCGAATTGTCCGCCACTTCAGCGTCGGCGTCCGCCTCCCAGTGAGTTCGAGCCGGGTCGATGGCCGGGCGCAGCTGAGTAGACGGATGGAAGATCTGATGATGATCCTTGACAGCGAAGCCGTCAACATTGGCGAAGAGCTTGGCAAGATGCTCTCTCTCGTTGGGAGCCAGGTAAAGGCTGTTGACCATGTTGGTGAGCTGCGCATTGGATAGCGGAGCGTAGTCGATGACGGTGCCGTTGGCTGAGAGTCAGGTTAGTTGAAGTCGCACGAGAGATGAAGAATGCTGAAGCAGGGGTTACATGCGAGCGTAGGAGCGAGCAATGCCGTCTTCGGCAACGTGGACGAAGCCCTCCGGGTCGAGCACAATGTCCTTCACGTCTTTGACGGTGGCGTCCTCGGTGTGTACACGATCAGTGAGCTGCAGATGTTGGTTAGGGTGGCAGTGGACGCACCGGAGCGGCTTTGGCATTGAAGGCACAGAGGCCAGCGGCGAGGACGACAGCGATGTGGGTGATCATTTTGGCGTGCATGTTTGCGTTGTCTTGGGGTGGTTTGAGAGAGTGTGTGTGTATGTAGGCAGTGTGTCTCTGGTTGCTGTACTGATGGAGGGCGAAGGTTGTTGTTGTGAAAAGCGAGATGTCGAAGTGGAGGGACTGCGTGAGGTAGTGGAAGATCGGAAGTTGCGGTGGCTGGGGGTAGTGCGTCTGTGAAGATCACGAGGACGCTGGCAGGAGCCAATCAGTCTGGGAAAGTGCTGTGCTTGTTCGAGGACGAAAGGAGGAAGGCACGTTCGACGGAGGACCCAACTTGCATCATCTTCAAATTTCCACATTATGCACTACGTACGAGATGTAACAAGTAAGAAAGACCCCAAGAGAGCAAAAAGTGTCAACACTCGAAAACTCCGTGCTTCATGCGACTTTTCATCTACCGGTGCCGAAATCTATGGATCGGCTTTGAAGAGTGTATGCAAACACCAGGCGTGCAGATCGCATGAGAACGGAAAGCGCTATGAATGCAGGTTGAGGAATATTTATCGATCAGAAAGCCCGTCCGCTCGACGTGCGACCGATGGTGGTGAAGGTTTGAATCCGTCCAGAGATCGCAAGCGTGTCGTGAGGGTCAACGCCCATTGTCTGTTTGCAGTCAGTAATACTCCGTCAAGGTATCGAGTTACAATTGAGCACTTACGTCGAGGTTGTTGAATCCACTGAAGTAGAATCCGACAACAAAGACCAGGTACGTCAGGATCAAAGAGCTGCCCTTGAAGTAGTTGCTCTTGCCTTCGCCGACAACATACCCCATCAGGAATACACCCAGGATCACTGTCACCATATCCCACTGCGGGAAGATCAGCGTGAACGCATGGTCAGCGTATTCGGCCGGGTCGTCGAAGAATTGACCATAAATGGCAGTGAAGAGCACGACGGCTGGAATCTGCAATAGCATGACTTGCAATGCGTAAGAATTACCAATCTCCATGGACAGCGCAATGTTGCCATTCATGGCGAACGAGATGGCGTTCAAGAACTCCGTGGCGTTAGGAACAAGTGCAAAGACAGTGATGCCGAGGAACTTCTCGTCGATGTCGACATTGCTTAGCACAGAGTCAACAGTATCCACAAGGATCTCGGCGATAATGGCGTAGGCGACTGTTGCGGTCAGGAGGATGACAGCAGACTTAGTACGCGACCAGTTGGGCGCATCGTGTCCGCCAGAGGCCTGTTCATGAGCACCAGTCGCGACGGCGGTTGCGTTGGGCATTGCTGGATCGCCAAGCACGCCGGCGACCTCACCTAGACTGGCAGTTTCTGCATTGTGCGCGCGGTGCGAATGACCGCCATGTCGCTCTCTGCTCTCGCCATCTTTCACAGATGAGTGACGGTAGCTGCTACTAGCACGAGTCGCAGCCATGTGCGCTGCCTTGTGCGGCGCCTTTGTGGCATCGCGTGTGGCAACAGCAGCGGCAGTGGCTGCCATCTCAGCTACCTGCTGAACGAGTACCCGATTGTCTTCTGCGCTAAGACCTTGGATACGAGCACCCTTGATGCTACTACTCTCATCATCTGCAGACTTCGGTGGTACAAGATGAGGAGTCTGCCCGTCGTGCTTGATCAGTCCGTCGTCTTCGTCAATCTTCTTGCCAACCTTAGAAGGAAGACCAGCCTGCTTCAAACTCTGGTTCAGAATCCTCTGGTAGATCTGGCTGTCTCTGATGTTGCCTGGGGTAATTGTACCTGCAGTCGGGTTTCTGGACAAGTGGTCGCGCGGGTGTTCGAGTCCGCTGGTAGAGGCAGAAAGACTTCCATGCCTTTCTTCGACACGGTGCGCTGCATGTTCCACCTTCGCCTCTTTCTTCTCGTCTGGCTCATTGTTCCAAATCACTGCGGCATGTGTACGTAGCGTGAAGAGCAAGCCAATAATATAGCTCAGGAAAAGCAGCACGGCCGCAAACCATGTGTACGGTCGAACAGCCTCGATATAGAACTTGGTCTGCACGGCCGGTGTTTGAGAGAAGTAGCAGCGCCTACAGTCGCTATCTGGGCCGTGACCTCTAAACCGAGTGCATTGGTGGCAATTCAACTCATGCGAACCGTAAATCTGGTAGAACAGCGTGGGTCCGAAAGCGCCGATGACCGCGAAGAGCAGCATAGTGTTCGTTGCACTAGCGCTTCGAACATTGAAACGCTGCGTTTTGCGTTTGAGCGCACCGAAGCACATACTGAGTCCAGGCAGGAAAAGTATACCAGCAAAGATCGATCCAACGATACTGCCCTCGACAAGCTGTCCCTTGCCCTGGTGCAAGGCAACGCAGTAAAGGAAGACCTCGACAACTGTGCTGAAGAAGGCGTTGATGGTGGCGCCTACTCCCATAGAAGACTGTGCCGAGATAGAGGCGACGGCCTGTCCGATAAAGTAGGCGAGTGGAATGATTGAAAGCAGTCCAAGGATGAAATTGAAGCCTGGCGAGGTGAACCAGGTCTCAATATGGAGTGTCTCAAACAGAAGGAAGTAGTTGACAATAGTGAAAGCAACGAGACCGAGCATGTTGATAAGGAAAATGTTGGTTCCATCGATGGTATATTTCCAGTACTTCGAGCCAACGGCGCGGTATGTGCACATCAAGATACTGTGTGAGTTGGAGCCGGGCGATGATACGCGAGAGTAATTTGAGTCGGTATGGAAGCTTAAGGCCAGAGGGTGTCGTCGCAGGTGGTAGAACAGCAACAGAGTAACTTTGCCCATCGGTATCGTGAACACCAGGAACCAACAGATCGCGCTCACAAAGAACAGGCATGGAGTGATCAGGAAATAGAAGGACAAGAAGAAAATCACACGTCCAGTATCCCATTTGCCGCGACCGAACAAGCGTTTCTTGGTTTTGGTGTCGCTACGTTGACCAGAAGAATTGCGGTCGTGGCGGCCTAGCAGGCTATCTGTTTCGTTCGGCAGATCTTCGACTTCATCGCGTCGTCGGCCGATGAGAGAACGGTTGACATCGTGCGGGCCAAAGAACAAGCGACCTTCCTCGAGGTCACCTGTCTGCCATCGTTCATACTCTCCGATGCTGCGGCCTTCGCCTTCGTCTTCGTCCAGATATGCTTCGTCGTGTTCCAACTTGAGATACTTGCCGAAAGGATAGAACAAATAGCTTGACAAGTTGATCAAGACCCGTCCGTAATCATGGCAACTCTCAGCTCCGAGCAGGCCAAGCAAGTAACACAGAACACCACCAAACGCAGCGACAAGTGCCAACCACCAACCAAAGATGACGACCCATAGCATGTTGAATATCGACAACCAGCGACTCACTCGTCCCCCAGGTGCTGAGTGGATATCACTTTCCGCATTCCGTTGCACCGATCGATTCTTTTTGTACAATGCCGGCTTCCAGATACGAATACCGAAAGGATGTGTTTCGTTGATGGCTTCTTGTCGATCTCTGAGAGTGAAGCTCTCAGCATCGCTCAAGTCCGCGTCGTCGTTGTCGTCGTCGTCGTCCGATCCTGGCGTGTCATCATCGTCGTCTTCCTCCAGTTGTTCCTCTTCAGCTTCGCCTCGTAGGGTGTCCTCGGAGCTTGGCTCCGCGTTGTCTTGAGGAATCGGCTTCCCTGGAAGAGTGGTCGTGGATTTATCGATACCGCTAGCCAGACCTTCTGCGGCTTCCTCATCACCTTCCTCGCTGTCGACTTTGGCCAGACTTGGCGCCTGCGCCGTAGGCCTTCGTCTCAGTGTACCTTTACTCTCCTTTCTCCTCAATGATATTCTCTCTTTGTGTAGGGTGTCCCGTGTCTTTTGTCGTACGAGTTTCAAGTCATTGTCGACCTCCTCAGGCTCGTCGTCAACCGAGAACTCCGCGCCGCGGAATGGCTTGCTGGAAGACGGCGCACGCTTGACTGGACCCGGTCGGCGAGGCGTTTGTGGAGTTACGCTTTGCGGACGCGTACTTGAAGTGCTGGGAATTGAACCTGAGATTGAGGTTAAGGGATGTTTGGTGGTAATCATGTAAAGTGCGAAGGCGACCCACCATAGTCGACGGGTCGAGGCCTGGGTTTCCTCGTGCCCTCGCTCGACGGCTCTCTCGTTGCTTGCGGCTGATCTGCCATGTTGCCAGCGGAACTCGTTGACGTCCGCCTGGTGTCAGGGGTTGACGCGACGGTGCGGTCGTTGGCGGGCGCGGTGGGTGTGGTGTTGTGATTGTCGGCCATGGCTGGCGGCTGGAGATGTCTGTGTAGTCTGCCCTGCCTGTTGCCCAGACCAAGCTCCACCGTGCGTGGAGCTATTCAACTATACCGACTGATGAGAGGCGACCTATTGAGTTTAGACCTGCGGGAGCCGTTGCGCTGGCTGCACGTGCG
Source organism: Melanodothis sp. VS III C KN 2 (assembly GCA_019775565.1). Taxonomy (NCBI): domain Eukaryota; kingdom Fungi; phylum Ascomycota; class Dothideomycetes; order Cladosporiales; family Cladosporiaceae; genus Melanodothis; species Melanodothis sp. VS III C KN 2. The sequence goes on from JACWFM010000066.1 coordinate 208,790, forward strand.
CCGCCGGCGTCATCTGGTCTCAGAGCCTCGTGCGTGCGTGCGTGCGTGCGGACAAGTGTTAGCCTGCGCGAGATTCTTGTCAGACGACAGCCAGCAGGAGTATTAGTGCGAGGTGCAGGCGAAGGGAAGGAGCACGGAGTGCACTGTGCTGCACTACGACAAGATTATTATGCCGCAAGATGATGTACGATGTTCGCTGGCAGGCTACGTATGTGTCTGCGTAGACGACTGGGAAGCAGCCAGTAAATATGCTGCTTCAGGTCTGCACAGATACAGATAGGCCGATTGATAGCTGTATCCAGTGACCAAGATACCAAGACTGATCGCCTCGCGCTCCGCGTCTTCCCTGTCCCCACCCGTGTCTTGATTGTTCCCTGATCGGTGATGGGACAGAGGGCTCACGCTACTCGGATCGTTTTCGACCATAGCTTGATACACGAGGGAGTCCGACTACCGTTGTGAAAAATCACTGCAGTCCATTAGTTGCACAAGGTGCGTATACACGACTCGACGAAGCCTACACATTCGTTACATGTAAGATGGTCACTCATTGGGCAGATCCTGTGTGATACATAAGAGTCAAGGACACTGGACACGCGACTCTTGCTGACAATCGTTTTACGATCATCGACAAATGTGTTATGCGATCTGCACAAACTAAGAATGTACCCTACCATACATCACATTCGTACACTGCAGCTCTTATGGGTCACGCTCGCCTCGTGACTTGAAAACTTCTTGTCTTGCTGCAAACACGACTCAAACGAGACTTGGCAAGTATGCAGAGTCGCAGCTGGTTCCACGGTGCTACTCACTGCTCCGAGTCGCATACAGGGAAGCGTTTACTGCACGACGCAAGTTGATATCGTGTATTCGAACTCGCTCTACTTTCCGACTCATCAGCCAGTCCTGCTTTCTATTATATAGTACAGCATCGTGCTCGAAACCTGCGCCGTCGACAGAGGACCATAAACGCACTCTCTCCACTACTTCCACAGCTTCGTCAAACTCATCTCCTTGTCGTCGTGCCTGTTGAGCACCTTGGCCGTCGCAAGTTCGAAATCCTCCTGCGTGACGTGCACTCTGCGCTCCCTGAGCGCGTACATACCAGCCTCAGTGCACACACCCTTCAACTCTGCGCCAGAGCAGCCGTTCATCTTCTCCGCAATCTTGTGCAAGTTAATGCCACGAGTGAGGTTCATGCTCCTGCTGTGAATGCGCAGAATGTCCGCACGAGACTCGGCGGTGGGTGGTGGGAACTCGATCTTGCGGTCGATACGGCCGGGACGGAGCAGAGCAGGATCCAGGATGTCCAAGCGGTTGGTGGCCATGATGACCTTGATGCCCTTGGTGGGCTCGAAACCATCAAGCTGGTTCAGCAGTTCCAGCATAGTGCGCTGCACCTCGGAGTCGCCGCCAGAGCTGCCTTCGACACGCGAGGAGCCGATAGAGTCGATTTCGTCCATGAAAATGATTGAGGGTGCGTGGTCACGAGCCATGATGAACAGCTCGCGCACCATTCTGCTGCCCTCTCCGATATACTTCTGCACCAATTCAGAGCCGCTGACACGGATGAATCTGCAGTCGGTATGATGTGCCACTGCTCTTGCCAAAAGCGTCTTGCCTGTGCCGGGAGGACCGTAGAGTAGTACACCCTTGGGTTGTGCGATACCAAGCGACTCGAACAGCTCGGGGTGTTTGAGGCCAAGTTCGATGACTTCCTTGATCTGCTTGACCTGTTCGTCCAAGCCACCAATCATGTCGTATGTGCTGTCGGGTACCTTCTCAACCATCATGAGGGAGACAAGAGGGTCGACAGAGGATGGGAGGAGGGACGAGAGCTTGTAGGAGTCGCTGAGGAGGGTGACGCGCTTGCCGGCTGTGAGTTTCGAGATGTCGATGTTGTCGGCAATGTCGACGACTGGTCACAGTTAGTATTCACGTATCGTGTATGCTCAGTGTGCCACCTTACCATATTTGCCTTCCGGGTGAACCTTCACCAGCACCTTCTTGGTTCCCATGACCTTCACAACCTCTCCAACGTAGCTCCCTGGCTGCTGGAGCAGGCCGAGCTCCTCGCGCAGTAATCGCACTCGGCTGTTGTATTCATTGCGCTGTGCTTCCAGACGGCGGAGAACTGCTTGGCCCTGGATGATCTCGAGCTTCATGCTCTCGATCTTGTTGTTGAAGAAGGTATCCAGCGCCATGATGGCGGTAGCGGGCGGCTTGTAATGGCGCTACTCTTCGGTTGGCGTGCGCGCAGTCGGGCCTGAAGTACTTATTGAAGCTGTCTGTAATCTGCTGAGTTGTTCCGAGGGGTTCAGCAGGTATGTCGTTGATGGGAGTGATGTTCGGTCGCGCGTGGTGATTGCGGTTGGTGATGGCAAGCGAGCCGCAGCGATGATGTGTTTGGCTTCCACAACGAGCTCGGGCCAGCTGACGATGTCTGGCCTCAGGATTCACTTTCACTGCACAACTGACAAAACCCACAGTTTACCACACTTGTTCGATGATTCACGAGTCAAGACTAAGCCCGACTACATTTGCCATGTAAGTTTCATTTGCGTCTGCATTCAAGTAGCTTCTGCAGTGTGCACCATACACGTTATGCAGACACAAGACAACGGCTCCTACGCAGCATTGTTTTATGTAGACTTCAAGTGGCCATGCGTACGGGACAAGTTGTTTTGTTTCTATTTATGCATAGTTTACAGCTTCATGCCGTAGACCAGTCGATGCACCTTCATCATCCCAGGTGAAAGGACGAGCTGAACTCCTTTTTGGTCTGCAGCAAGACTATTGCAGCTTCACATCGAGCGACAACGTAGGGACGCCCTCAAAATTTTCAGGCATGACATAAGTAAAGTTCCAGACCTCGAAATCCCTGATTGTGTTAGAAGTGCCTCCCATGGCGCCGCCAAATGACAGACTGTACGAGGAGTTTGCGTTCGTCGTGATGTCGACATCCAAACCGACGACGCCACTCCAGTCGGAAATGGTCCTGTTCTGTCTGAAGGTGCCGACGATCAGAGTAAAGATCGAGCTGGAGTTGCCCAAAGGATAGCTCAGATCGAGCTTGTTTGGGGACACCTCGACTTGAAGAGCAGTTTCGGTGGGATAAAGCTGAATGCTGGTTAGCTACAGCCGCACAACAACGAACGACCTGCACCTAGGAATCCTACCGAAATGAAGCTGATCTCACTTCCAGTGTCCCACTGAATGACGGCAGGATTGAAGGCCTCCTGTGACTGTGCTGGACCACCGAGTCCGTTCTCATCGAATGACTCGGCGCCAATTGTGAGCTTCTCGGAGAGCCAGGATGTGATGTTACGTGGGACATTATCGATAGGCGGGTAGTAAGTCGTCGCTGTAAAGCTGTGCTCGCCAGAGAACTTGGTCAGGCCATCGAAGATGTCGTCCGGAATGAGTGTGCGGTGGAATCCTGCCAGCACAGCAAAACACGGTGCAAATGCGTAGTCAGCACTGTGAGACATGACTTGCGGCTACATCTTCTGTTAGCACATAAACGTTTTCGCCGCAGCGAAGTTCTTCTACCATACCTTAGCAATCAGCGACGAGTTCTCCTTGCCAATCAAGACCCAGAACCAGAGCGCCATCAATGAAAGATATCTTTGCATGTCGTATCCATACGCTCTGTCCCAAGGGCCGGCCATATTCTTCATGCTCGGGTGCCAAAGTTCAGAAACAGCTTTCCTGCATGGAGCGAAAAGGATATGTCAGTCAATTATCTCAAATATGAGTCCAAGGGAAACGCTTGATAACTAACCATGTATATTCGACCATGGTAGGACCGTGCTGAGCCATGATCGAGTCCTCGGGCAGGTACTTACACCAAAGAGTCAATCCATAGAGAGAGACGCCAGTGTATGTACCAGAGTTGAATTCCGACAAAGTGTTGTTGCGGTCGAAGAGATCAATAATCTCTTGGGCGTACCTATGAAGAATGAGCACTTGCAAACGTCGTCATTCGAACTCCAAGCTTACTTTTCGCCAGACACCGTCATGTTAGCTTCGTTCAACCGACGTCCGGTCCACCCAGACATGAAAGCGCGCATAATGGCAGGATTGCTGTAGGCGGGATAGAGGTTGTCATCATCGACGCCGCCAACCCTGTACTCGTCGCCCTTAGTGGCATTGTGCAAAGACTCCAGCATTAAGTCCTTCGTAGGGTCAGAGAGCAGGTGTCCGTACTCCTCAAAGGCAACGATCAAGGTTGTACCAATGAAGCCACGCCAGTTCGGGTCCCAGGAATCGTATATGTCCGAGGGATACACCGATGTGCCAACGTATGGCTCCTCTGGGTATTTCTGGTAGTCACCGTACCTGTGCATCGTCAGAACAATAAAGCAGCATACAGAGTCAATCGTACCTACCACTGCTCAGATGGCTCCTTGAATTGAGCGCCAATGACATTCCCAATGATACTTTCTGCCTGGTCGACGTCGTCCTTGTCATTGCGAGCCAGCAGGCCAAGAGCATACCAGACTGAGCTGCGAGTCTCATGTCGAAGAGCAGCAGTCGCGCTAAGCTCGTACAAGTACGATTCTGAATTGTCGTAGAATGTATCCATCCACCTCATGGACTCGTCCAGAAGGTGCTGCGCTTTCTTCGGCAAGCGAGAGCCATGTTGTGCTGGCACCGCAGCTACCAAGACGCTGGATGCTAGCAATGCTAGCTTGATCATGTTTTTAGTAGAAGCCATATCTCGGAGTAACAGAAGCATGAGAAGTATACAAGAGAGGTGTGACTTAGCCACAGACTTATACGACGGTCATGAACATATTGATACCTTGCCTGCAGATCAGGGCAAAGCACTATCATGCCTTTAGTCTCAACTTGGCACTTATGTGGTATCGTACCGCTGACTTTGCCTGCAAAACTGCTTGCTAGCTAGGCACTAGTGTATCCGACAAGAGATAGCGAGGTGGTATTGTTATCGAGTCGAAAGTGGAGAGGCAAATGAGGAGGCGGCGGGGAGAGTCTCGGCATTTTGATGGGCCGAATTTGTCCGCCATGTTTTGCCGTCAATGTTGAACGAAGGAAAATGGCTTGATGTGCATAACACCTGACACATCAGTATTTTATGTTACAACAGGTCTTGAGCATACTCTGATGGAAGCTCGTTGCAGGAATTTATGGTGATCAAATCGCTAGGGCCTGGAATGGTGGCTTGAGACACTCGCTGAGACAAGCAGCCACAGACCCGCAGTCTTCAGCTCTCTCGACATGGGTCTAGATATCCATTCGACATGGGTGGTGAAAGAAGGCGATATCGAAGTCTGTGTCTCTTTGTCCAGCTCCATGGTTCTAACCGGAGGCAAGTTGGTTCGAAGGCGTGGCACAGTTGCGCCCTCCTCACCTTCATGGCCCGGGATAAGCTGGGAAGGACTCGTTGGCCATCCAAGCATCTGGTACAACGCTGATATAGTTGATCTGTCGGTAGCACTGTCTCAATGGTCAGACTCAGCTTTCTAGGCGAATGTACTTGAGATTTGCGTTTCATCAAAGGCACGAGAATCAGATTCTCACGACTGCTTATTTGTCAAAGCAGCCTCGCGGTCTAGCTTCAAAGTCCATACTGCTTGCTCTGCCGCTGAGATGCTGTCGAAGCTCACATTTCGTATAGTTTTCAGTATGCTATCATCTCGAACCGCAAAACATAGTACGCTCCTTCAGACCGCTGAGATACTATGGGACCTGCATGCAGCTTTGTTTAGCACTTGGTGCACTACTATCGTACTACGGAGAAGGATAATACGCTCACTGTCACCAGTGAAAGCCAGTACCGAGTTGTAGTTCGATCGCGAGGACGCCCATATCTCCGCCTGTACATTCGACTCACCTCGGTGAAACGTGGGTCCCTTGCACTATACTTCCTGGGCTTCGCTTCTTGTTCACCTCTTACCAATAGCAACTCCTACATCCCCACACTCTGGTACACTTGGCATGCTCGTAGATGAGTTTTGGAGGCGTTCCTATGCGGATCAGCGTCACAGGAGCTTCTTCCCCTCAATCAACACCTTATTTCCGTTGTGGTTCCTCAAATCTGTACGCAAAATGGGTGTCACTCGCGTGGCCACCATGCAGCGGCGTTGTTGCATTTAGTTCCGGCGCTCCCGTCTGTGTAGCCAAAAGCTTTCTTCCTCACGCTTTGCAGCTTGTGAATCATTTGCAAATATGTCAGAATCGATCACCGGTGGAAAGGATGCCAACGCGGCACACCTGGAAGACATCAAGAAGAACATCACGGTCGACACCTTACACAATGACGAAGCGCTCAAAGTGCTCGCAGCTTACCAAGGAGATGAGACTTGGACTGAGGAGGAGGAGAAGAAGCTGACCAGAAAGATTGATCGACGTTTGTTGAGCATTCTTTGTATCACTTATGGTCTACAGTACTACGATAAGGCTATGTTATCACAAGCGGTACAGTTTGTCGCTGTATGTAACCTGTACATTGCTAATGCATACAGGCTTTGTTCGGCTTGAGGACTGATCTGGACCTCAATGTCGGACTGCGATACTCGATGTCTGCCGCGATCTTCTATCCGGGGTTCATCTGTGGAGCATATCCTGCGATTGTTCTTGCTCAACGATATCCGATCGAGCGTGTCATCTTCGGTATCGTATTGCTATGGGGTATGGCATTCCAAACATACCAAGCCGAAGGCGCTTGGCTTCTGCAGGCTTCATGAACTGACCACAATGAAGGTATCTGCCTTATGTCCACTGCCAGCTGCACCACTTATCAGGTACGTGGGTCCTGATCATGTGCTATCTATGCTGACCACGTACCAGGGTCTCTATGTACAACGATTCTTCCTTGGTGCCCTTGAGAGTGGAGTGTCCCCTGGTTGGATGCTGGTCGTTGGCGGTAGGTCGTCTATCTTCTGTGCGAAGTATACATACAAAGGTCTTCTCTGACACCCCTGTACAGGATGGTACAAGAAACAAGAGCAAGCATTCCGGATGGGGGTCTGGTACAGCATGACCGTAAGCGCCTCCTCTGACGATGTGGCAGCAGCGCATCTGACCAAGATCAATAGGGCTATGTCAGCATCGTCTCTCCTCTTATCAACTATGGTTTAGGACACATCACTGGCTCATTATCGCCCTGGCGCTACATGTATCTGGTGGCCGGCTCTATCACAGTGCTTTGGGCGTTCATAATCCTCCTCTTCATGCCGCCAGACCCCATCAGAGCCAAAGGGTTCAGCGACCGGGAGAGATACATCGCAGTTGCACGAATGAGGGTCAACAACTCAGGCGTGCGTAATACTCACTTCAAGGTTGAGCAACTATGGGAGCTTCTCAGGGACGTCAAGTTTTGGCTGACGTTCTGGATGGCATTGACGATGTTGGTTGCGAACGGACCTGGTGGGTGCAAACCGAATACTAACATGTTGAATATTACTCATCTTGCCTACAGTCTCGACTTTTACCCCGATCATAATCTCGGATCTTGGTTTCAGTGGGCTCAACTCTCTACTCCTGGTCATGCCTGCCGGCGTGGTGATCGGCACCATCGAATTGACAGCGCCGTTCATTGCAATGAAGTTCCCGGGATGGCGCTCATATCTCGTCGCTATCACCGTATCCGGAACGCTGCTTGCTTCGCTCCTGTTGTGGCTCCTACCTCAGAGCGCCACTGGAGGCAAGTTGTTTGCTGTCTACATATTAGCAAGCTACGGTGGTGGATATGCTGTCCTGATGAGCTTGGTAATCGCAAATTCGGCTGGCTACACGAAACGAAGCCTTGGAAGTAGTGGCATGTTCGTTGGGTACTGCATTGGTGAGCCTAAGACCCAAAATTTGCATCAAGTGAATATGATTTGACAGTGCTCAGGAAACTTTATCGGCCCCCTGGTCTTCCTGCAAAAGGAGAAGCCTCTCTACACTACCGGCTGGATAGTCACTGTCAGTATTGTCGATGCCAGTATGCACGCTCAAATGCTGAGTCAAGTTGCAGGTCGTAACGTCCGCCATCTGCATCATCCTCGCACTTGTCTATCGTATCATCTGCGTACGAGAAAACAAGAAGCGAGATAGCACTGGTTCCATAGAAGCATTCGAAAATGCTTACGATGATGACATGACTGACGTGAAGAATAAACAGTTCAGGTACGGTTGGCAAAATTTCGAAATTTTCGAAATTCAAATTTTTTCTAACAACGTTCAGATACACTCTTTGATTGCCAAATATCTGCTATTCATGCTATTTATATGATCCAATGCATGCTATATGCCGCAAAAAGGTGTTACAAGATCGTTTGTTGCCGTACTTCACTTGCCACCCTTGATACCCTTGAGGAAGCCATCGTAGGCAGGCTTCTTCTGGAACTTGTCATCCCAGAGAAGAGCAGCTCCTTCTCCAGGAAAAACGCCCGGAATCCAACTGAATGCATCGGAGATGCCCCAGACAGTCATACCAATACACCTCTTAACGGCGAGGCAGCTCTTGGCGACAGTCTCGTAGGCAGCAGCCTGGGCCTTCAGCTTCTCCGGGGTAGCAGGAGTGTTCATGCGGATGTCAATCTCGGTGTAGACAACGTCAACGTCCAGAGAGGTAAAGCCACGGAGGACAGTCTCAAGGGTCGATTGGCTCGGAAGGACACCAGCGGTCGGGGTGACTTCTTGGGCAAGGTGAGCCTGGAGGCCAACACCGTCGATGTGGACGCCGTAGCTCTTGATGAGCTTGACAATGCGCTGGGCTCCGAGGGTCTTGTTGCCGTTGTACTCAAGGTTGTAATCGTTGTAGAACAACTCAGACTTGGGGCTGGCTTGCTTGGCGAATTTGAAAGCCAACGGAAGGAAGGCTTCACCAATGGTGTCGTAGAATGGAGACGAGCGGTAGGTACCGTCTTCGTTGAGGGCCTCGTTGACGACGTCCCAGCGTGTGCAGACATCCTTGTAACGGCCAGCGAGGGTGAAGATGTGGTTCTTCATGATGGAGATCAAGGTCTTGTTGTCGAATTTTCCGTCGCCGACCCAGGCAGGCAGTTGGCTGTGCCAGACAAGGTTGTGGCAGTGAATCTCCTTCTTGTTCTTCTTGGCCCAGTCGCGGTAGCGGTCGGCATCACTGAAGGTGAAGTTGTTGCGGCTAGGTTCAATGACCTCCCACTTCATGGCGTTCTCGGGTGTGAACCTGGATCGATCGTTAACAACTCGAAGGCTGATTGATGATGGGTGGGGCTACTAACGAGTTGAAGTCGGCACCGTTGCGAGCAATCGCCTCCTCGGTCTCGTTGCCACGGAGAGTCAATGCAGTACCAATGAACTCCCTTCCACGAGACTTCATGGCAGTCGCCAGACCCTGGGCCTTGCGCTCTTCCGCCTGTGGGAGCGCGAAAGCACCGCCGGCCAAAGTGAGAGCTGTGAACACCTGTGTGAAGTGCATCTTGAAGTTGTGTTGGCGAATGTAGTTAAAGACTTGGGTAGCCGGTCCATTGCAGCGAGTCCATGGCCTTCTTATAGCGATTCCCTGAGCGGCTATACTCTGTTAAATTGCTCAGTTGAATAAATGAAGTCCATATTTTTCCCGCTCCTTGGGTCAATGACCCATCCGAGCCACCCTAGCCCCAGATTCCCCGTGTGAAACCCCGGTCGTGTCAATCAACCGGCTTAGGTTCCTGGCACCACGCGGGGCCCAGGTACAGCCGAAGAACCGCTTTGGGAAATCCCCTTTGCCCTTGTACAGCGGCTAAATGTGATTCGAAGATCTTTCGCCGTTCGAACGGCAACAAAATGGTCGACTTTTGGCACAATTGAGGTCTCGTGGCAGCCGCTGACAACATCGTCGGGGCCATCGAGTAGGCCTTGGATAATCGAACCCAGCGATTTGTGGCGACTAAGTTGTACAAGCATGGTGGCTAAATGCAGCAGTCATGTTGCCGTATGTACGAAAGGCGGGCCTGCAGCGAACGGCCGACTCGGTATTCAGGGTCAACAGTGACAGTGGCAAAGAACTGCAGATCATAGCACTTCCTCTTGTCGCCCAACACACTACTCAGTCCTGAAGAGATGGACGTGATGAAACCAGCAAAGTTTACAGTGTAGTGAGCAGGGTGTGGTAGGGTGTTCTTCGGCGCCACCTATTTCCGACGTGGCCCTTTTGAAAGTCCTAAGATTTCAGCTTTACCACCCAGCCGAGGTTGTTGCAACACCATTGCAACACCCTCAAAGCAAGACCACCCTTCTCGGCAAAACTCCTTGATCCATATCACCAGCCACGTGTGTTGCGAGCGGTCATCTACGGTCGCACGGCATGAAGACGAGTACCGCATGCGCATACGGCACGCTTTCTGTCGTCTTGAGCCGCAACGCGGGCAAATGTTTGGTTCTAGAACGCCGTCATCTTTTTGCAGCAATCTAAACGGTACACACGGCCTCGCACGTAGTCCATGTCTGTGTCTACATACACGTTCCTTGGGGGCGAAAGTGTTTATGAACAAAGGGCACAACCTTAACGACAATTGACAAGCCCGGGAGTATGTGCCTTGGGAATACTTCTGATCCAGCACTGGAAGGCGACCACAACATAGAGGTCTTCGATCCCAGGAATCCAGGATGCAATGACCTGCAGTAGATCCTGCCGCTGCTGTATCGGCGCTAGATGGTGTAGCGATGTCCTTGCAGATTGAAATCAAGCCTTGTGGCAAATACTGCTTTCACCCGGGTGGCCGACCACAGGCACTTTGTACCATCTGTACGTGGGCTGATGAGACCACCACAATGGCTTACAGATAATCTAGAGGCTAAGCAACAATAAGTGCCACCTTTCAATCACCAGTATGTCGCCGGCGATAGATGTTGGCCTAATTTGCGCTCTTGTACGCTTGAAAGTGTCACTCCTGGGTTGATCTTAAAAGTCGGTCCATGAAAAGAGGAAAGCGAAAAGGTTTATAAGGATAGAATGGATTATGCACCAAGCCGTTGATCATCGTCAAAAATCTTAAAGATAGTGAGAAGCAGAGCAGTCAGACTGATGCGCAGAAGTGAAGCCACCAATCCAGTCACCCAAGAATCATCCCAAGACACTCATCAATTTGACCGATGATCCCAAAACACCGAGAACCATTATCCCGCTCTGCAAATGCTGAAGGTCGCTGGTAGTCGCACTGTATTCTTATTCCGCTTAAAGAGGGATGGCAAGGCAGTTGGCCTCAAGGTTGATGAGGTTGCCCTGGGATTTGTTAGCGAGGCACCAATGATTATCTTGCAGAATTAAATGCTTACCTTGGCATCACCAGTCTGGCAGCAAGCAGCGACGTTGGAACCGCAAGCCTGCTGGATGGGGACAGCGACTGTATATCTTATTAGCGTAGCTCCAAAACGCTGTCAGTTTCAGTGTAGACAAACGGATGGGGATGCTGAGGCAGTTGAGGCCGATCAAGTCGTCGCCGGTGTTGCAGCAAGCGAGCTTCTGGCCGTTACCGCAGGCAGCGGCGCTGTCCTGGGAGCCGACCTCGACCTTCTTGTTGTTGTCGGAGGCACCGCCCTGGGGAGCAGCGAAGGCAACAGCAGCCACGGAGGCGATGAGGAGAGACTTGAAGAAGGCCATTGTAAAGGTGTTGGGTTGGTCTGAAAGACTGGATTAAAAAGTGTTGGAAGCGAAAGTGGTTGTTGAGAAGAGAAGTGTTTGTTGGATGATGAGGAGAAGATGATTGTGGTGGTCGAGGAAGCCTTACTTATAGCATATTGATCAGTTCGACGCTCTGTAGTCGGTGAGCCACCGCTATTCTGCCCGCTCTACCTTGGCTTGTGCTGTTGGGAGTATGCTGATCTCAATCCACAGCTAGCGCTCCTGTCTCTGGTGGCTTGAATTTGGTATGTCTCGGCTCATGGAGATGAGGTCTCAGGGCGTTCGAGCAGCCTTAGTGTGGGGCGGTGAGTGCTAACAGCAGTCCCTTGTAGCTCTCCCTATTGCTTGAACGCATTCAGACCCGACTCACGTGCATGTTCAAGGGTCCCAATATGCTCGAAAACACGCCAGGCCATACGTGAGCCACGCAGTCGGTGCAGCACGGTAGTCTAAGGCGCACTTAGGTCAATGTCCATGCCACGGCGTGATCTCTTCCTGCCTCCGCCGTGTCCAGGATAGAAGACCTGGTATATGCAACAACCGCGACCTGGGCTGGCCACTAGTTTACCTCGAGCCATGCCTGCCGCGGAAGATCTGGTTGCCATCTTGACACGAGGATTCGGCGGTGTAACGGCGTGCGAGCCTAAGATCAAGGTGGGTTCCAGGCCGGACGTGACAGAGGATCTTAACGTTTGTCAACTAAGACTCGCAGTACAGGAAGAGCGCGTCTGGGTTAAGCGCTGATCCAGTGTGGAGACAGGCGGGTAGACCAGGCGTTTGACCCGGACCTCCCAAGACTTTACAACGGAGGGGCGTGAACGCCCATCTTCGACTGTTACTTGTTTAGTCCTGCTCTGGAGTTGGAGTTGGCATCAATTCGAGCTGAATAGCACCTTTCCGCAGATCATGTCCTGTCACTCTATACGTGAGTGCCGCAAGTGCATCGATATCACCTCCTGATTCGACGTGTCCGTGTGTGTACGAGATCTGACTTCGTGCTCTACTGCATGCTTGAGGGATCGGCTCCGCCTTGGCGTCTCCAACGGTGCGGGCCTTGCGGATCATACAGAAAGTGCCGAGCCACGCGTTGTGTTGTGTTGATCTCCCCTTCCAGATGTCCTATTCTTGGAAGAGAAACATCGTACTTATGGTACAGCAATTCGCTGAAAACACCTCTCACAGTACCTCCAACTAACCGATGCGTTGGCAGATACTCTCATCTATCGCTACCGCGTCGAGAGAGTAATTATCTCCTCCTTACCGCCATCCTTGCTCATGCAGGCTCGACAGACCAAGTGGCGGCTCAGCCCTTCCGTGCCGGCGCATATAGTACTGGGATGACCAATACAACAAGGAGACCACGGGACACTATACTGTATACAAAGCGCGAAAGCTTCGACTTGGCGCGTCTGGAAGCTGCGGCGTGTCTCACTTGACTCCTACAACCTTGGCCACCACTACGTGTGAATCGGACGCGGTGGTCTTATAGGCCACTGAGACTTCAGGCCGTCGTGTTGATTGCTTGAATCACTCATCTTTGGAATGCCTTGTTTAGGTCTAATCATCTCGGCTCAAGAGTGTGCATCTCAACGACTTGCTGTCTTTTTATGAGCCTTCCAACACTGTGGGAAGTGCGAGGTGTAGATCTTTGTGCATCAGACCGCTTTCATCAAAGTCCATCAACTTGATACCTGCCGCAGGGAACGGTGGACATGTTTTCCGCAAGCGTAACCTGCCACCAAAGATCGATGTTGGAAACGATCATTCGGGATGGCTATAACACCTTATAAGTCTTCAATGTTACCGTTCAAGCCTCCTGACAAGCCATCTCGCTGCCATGGTCATTGTCGTGTTAAGCAGCCATCCATATGCTGCACGATGCTGCCACCATGGCTTTGCACACTGTAGGGTCTCACACATGCATGCACTGTCCGATTCAGGTTGCTAAGTGTAGTTACAGGTGTTATGGAATGTCATGACCCCAACCCTAACCCTCTCTCGAATCATGCCCTTTCTTCGGAATCTCGCATAGACACATCATGGTACGAATATGATCGGATTTTGGTGTCAGTCAGGTCCGTTGTCCTGCCAGCAATAGTAGATACTGATATACTGATATATAGATTCACAAGGCTGCTTTGCACATGTCGTGAAGCAAGAGAGCTGCAACTTCCCCGCTTGGTGCTTTGACAACGGACGTGGAGCTATGAGCTTCCCAAGCACGTTTGAAAATCTACAGCATGTAAAGGTTGAAACATCATCGAACTTGTCAATTGATTGCTTTCGAAGCCTGAAGCTTCAATTACGAAAGCCCAATCTCCAATACACATCGTTCTTAGCAGATCTGAAGTCAACGCAAACTATGGCAAACCGTCTATCAAATCGCACAGCTCTCGTAACAGGCTCATCAGGCTCTCTCGGACAGGCAATCGCTCTAGCCTTAGCCTCTGAAGGCGCCAACATCTGCTGTCTCGATCTCTTCGCCTCGCCTCGCAACCAAGTGAACCCCAACACAGGCAAAGCCGACGATTACCACAACCGCTCGACGGAGGCCAAAACCACTCTATCACTCCTCCACGACAATTATGGAGCAGAGCGAGCAATCTTTGTCAAAGCAGATGTCACGTCGCCCGCAGAATGGCAAGATGCGATTGATGCTTGCGTCAAGCAGTTCGGCAGATTAGACATATTGTGCAACAACGCTGGCATCTCGGTAGAGTCGACACGTGAGCGTCCATTGCCTGTTCACGAGACGAGCGAGGATGACTGGGACCGTACGCTAGCGATAAACTCGAAATCGGTATTCCTTGGCTGTAAGTATGGCATCACGCAAATGCTTGCGCAGGACCCATTACCAGGTGCGAGGGATCGAGGGTGCATTGTCAACACTTCATCCATACAGGCGCTCGTGGCATACTTCAACACTCCCGCGTACTGTGCCTCGAAAGGTGCTGTGAGTATGCTGAGCAAGCAGATCGCATTGGATTACGCCCAGGAAAAGATAAGGTGGTAAGTTTGCAAAGAGTACAGTTCAATCAGTGGGCAGTCCGTATTGATTGTCGTGCAGCAACGCAATTTGTCCAGGGTTTCTTCAAACTACGATGACGCAGAATCTGCAAGGAGACGCTGAAGCCAGAAGAGAGATCAATAGGGCACACCCTCTGGGCGGAATGGGAGTGGTCGACGACGTGGCGAGAAGTGTGGTCTTCCTGGCGTCTGAGGACGCAGGTTGGATCACTGGTGTGAACTTGCCAGTGGACGGTGGGTATACTGCGATGTGAGCTTGCGAAGAATTTCATGGGCCTACAAGTGGAAGAATGAGAAGTGAAATCAATGTGCAGAATTCTGAATATTACATTATGCAGCCGGAAAGGGAGCTTAGAGTACAGCAGAAAGCCAGCCCTCGCTTCAATCCTTCGCATGCATAGAAAAGAAAGTCGTTTCCGCTCAATCGCTATCGTTATGCATGAAGTGGGTATCCCATTATTGAAACATTAGTGAACGCCTCTTTCAACCAAGTTTCCCATCGTTAGCCATGGCAGAACGTGAGACATAGATGCCATGCAAGGCCAGCTTCGAAGCCGGTGATGCAGGCGATTCGTAAGGAGGTGTGCTCCATCTTAGATGAAGAGCATACCAGCGACGGCGGCGGCAAGCCCACCCATGGCGACGGGGAGCTGGTTGGTGCCGGCAGCGTTGTTGGTCTGCTGAGCGGGGGGTGCCTCAGTAGTGGTGGCGGAGGTGGCAGATGCCGCGTCGGCCTCGCTGCTGGAAGAACCAGACTCGCTGCTGGCCGAAGTGCTCGGAGCCTCAGTGGTTGTGGCATCCGCGGACTCAGAGTCGGTTGCGGACGGGGACCCAGTGGCGGAGTCAGTCGGGCTGGAGGTCTCGCCTCCGTTCGTGGTCTCGCCACCAGTCGGATTGGCGCTAGCCTCGCTGCTCAAGGAAGACTGAACAGAGCTGACGAAGCTGGAGATGGCAGAGGAGTCGGTGATGGAGGACGGAACCGGGACGGGGACAGCAGCGGTGCCAGAGGTCTGAGCAGGGTTGGCGGTGCTCTCTCCAGAGCTCGGCTCCTCGCTGGCCGGGATAGTGGCAGCCGGGACGGTGGTCTCCTCGGTGGTCGTGGAAACACTGCCGTAGGAGGACGGGGAGCCCGGGGAGACAGGAGCAGGGGAGGTAGCTGCAGAGTTCTGTGAGTTTTCCACGCTCGTAGGATTTGATGAAGCGATGGAAGAATCTGAAGGTGTGGCCGTGGGTGACGAGGGTTCTTTTGAGGAGCCGATGCCCGTCAAGCCGTAGCTCGAGAAGAGCTCGGGGACGAAAGTGAGTGACGGAAGAGAGGAATCGGTGGCTTGTGCAGATGTGTACGCGGCAATAACGCTGGCATATGCAGAGGATAAGACGGAGAGGGCATTGGTGGTCTCTGGCTCATTGCTGGATTCTTGGCGGGCAGCAATAGGAGGACACATACCAGCACCACAGTAAGTCTCGGTGACAGTGACGGTCACTGTGAGTTTGTCAGCGATTAGCTTTTTCAAGTTTTGGAAGTGGATTGATCTTACCAGTCTGGCCAGCAACGCTCGCGGCGAGCGCAGCGACACCGAAGATGGCGGAGGAGCGCATGTTGACGATGCTGTTGAGTGAGATGCAAGTGTGATTCAGTATGGATGCGGTGGTGAGAACGAGTGGATTGATGTCTGGGAGTGGAAGAGTGAGAAGTGGATGCGGTAGTAAGGAAGAAAGTGGGTATGTCTTGGAGTCGCCTGCGAAAGAGACGTAGTGGGCTGGGAAACCAAAAAGGTTAAATGTTTCGACGAGGTGCTGGGCAGGCAAGAGCGATGGACGCGCATGACGCTCGGGCCACCTACCCGCCACTCACCTTGTTTCGTTGGCGCTGCATTCACCTCAATCAAGACTTGTGGCGTGGCAGCACACCACTTGACGTGTCACTGAATTGCGATGATACCTGCAGCGAATGCTGCGCGACGTACGTGCGTGCCGTGCGAACGGAACCTGTTCCTATCAAACGCCAAAGACACCCTTGCCGCCATCCCGCATCCTACCTCAAACGAGCGCATGCGGAGGCTCGTGTACGTTGCCACCAGGGATGAGACATGAAGACGACCTTGTTTGTTCCCCGGGCTACGGTGCTTGTGAGGGCCGGCCGATCTTATCGCACATTGCACGAGACCCTAGGCTCTGGAGAATCGCCGTTGCAAGTGAGGTTGGGAGAATTGAAGAAGGTGGTTGGAGATTGACGTTGGCCTGCAGCTAGGGCTTAGCGCAGGATCCTTCATCGCGTGCCGCCAAGGCAGGAGCACTATCAAGATCTAACCCAGCAAGGAAACAGGCACATCTTCTACGCGAGCAAGCATTGATTCGACGGTGCGGCTCAATTTGCTATCAGGATATATTGCTGCGTGTACTAGAGACCAAGGCACAAAGCGAAGCAGCAAGCCCACTGTCACCTACGCAACAGCCACCACAGGCTGGCTATCTCGTAACGGACAGTGTCGCATGTGCGACCCCTTGTCCAACTCGTCCCACTCGTCCAACGGATACCCACATTCTTGAGCGCACGGCTCGTGCGCAAGGAAGTAACGCTGCACCAAAGCCAGGCGAGGGCTTGATATGATGTTGAGAGACGCCATCGGACCTGGGGGATTCGTGGATGGGTGCGTTGCCCAACTATGGTCTGGCCATCTGAATTTGATCGTGGCTTTTGAACCATGTGTATAGTGCAGGTTGATCGAAAGCAATACACGGCGATCCTCGTCTTCCACAAAGCTTGCACCCACATGATGCATACGCAAACGCGCGTTCAATCACAAAGCGACCATCACAAACCCCGCGGATCGACCATGTAGGTGAGATTGACTGCAAATACTTGAGAGCTCTCAATGCTCCACGACATTGATATATCTTCGGATATTGTGTTCTAGCATTCCTGTCCTTCTGAAATTTTAGGAGCTTAGTTGCGATGCTGGTTGTGAGTAGCCAGAATCATCAGGTAAGTCTCCGTAAAGCCGTACCTGGTCATTGGGAATACAAGCGAGACATGCAAGTGTATGCTCAGCTTCCTGCTTCGGATGCCAGGGAAAATACGTGGTTTGAGATGCATCCAAGACAACCGTTTTTACGAGACAGATGACCACAACTTGTAGTGACTCGTGGAAGTTTCAGTCATGTTCACTAGATATTGCATTGTACACTAGCTCTATTGAATCTGATGCGCAGCCAATTTCTCTCCCTTAATCAGCATTCGAAGCTGTGCCTCAAGCCAGGTCATTGGCATCACATGCCTCAGCACCGGATTTGGTATGTGTAAGAACTGAAGAAATGTTAGCGATCATCCTGCAAAACATCTTCGAGTACATGTTGTGTATTGTGGTATTGTCAGACAGCAGTTGGACTATAATATTGATCGACATAGTTTGTTCCGATCAGGTCTGTGTTTATTATATGCTTCATCACGTAAAAGGCAGGGGAGGGGGAAGATTGGTGTCAGCATACCTAGTGAGTCTGGGCCAGTACTGCGTGCTCGCTTCACATGAGCAGTCACAGCAGTACTGGCACTTTTTTGTGAGTGAAAGCAAAGCAAGTTCAACTTCACGCAAAACTTCCATTTGTAGCTCGTGAAAGCCCCCGTAATTTAGCCGCACCCTCCTCCGTCACCTCTTGCCCTCGAAAGTCCGCGCTCACGACCATAGCTCGATTCATGGCGTAGCTGCAGCACCGCATCTGACCTTCCACCCTCTACAACAACAAAGCGCACATGGAGAACCTCAGTCTCCATGATGCCGGCCCACCAGGCCAGCCTGGTCCGCTGCAAATGGGCCCGCCACAACAGCAGCAAACACTAGGAATGCCGCCTCCAGTACCACAGCTCCCGCCGCAGATGTTCACGACGGCTGCGCAATTGCTCGATTTGACGGACAGTGAGTGTGAGGATAGATGCGATCTGAACGGACAGCAAGCGCTAACATGAGCCGCTAAAAGAAAAGCTCATGGTTGCATTGAGAGATGGGCGCAAGTTGATCGGTGTTTTGAGGAGCTGGGATCAATTCGGTACGCTATACGCAAGGGACACACATATCTTGAATGCAAGGCTGATACGGCGGGCGTTATAGGGAACTTGGTGCTTCAGGATACTGTTGAGAGGCTGTTTGTGCAGAACCTCTACGCCGACATTGAGCGCGGCCTCTTCCTCGTGAGAGGTGAGAACGTTTCACTACTTGGAGAAATTGTAGGTTTGGCGACATCCACATGAAGGAAACTCTGAACTGACCCGTCTCAGGATTTGGATAAGGACGACCACGTGCCAAAGCCTTTCGAGCAGGCGTCGGTCGAGCAGGTCTTTGCGTTGAAGAAGGCCGAGGATGCGAAGAGGAAGAAGGCGGACAAGTCGAAGCAGAAGAAGCTTGCTGCGTTCGGGTTCGAAGGTGAACATCACGGAGAGGCTATTCTGTGAGAAACGATATCCATACGACCTATACCACGAGTGAGGATAGCGAAGGGAGCGGAGAAGCCAGGAGTACAGGAAAGGGAAGCGGCTTTTGAACAAGTATTTACAGATGTTCCATACGTCTTGAACATGCGGACGTGTTCTTGCAAATCTACCTTACCCACGATCTCCTGCTCTCGCAACATGAATCACGTGGTTGATATGGATTTGTCATATTGCTTATGACTTTCACGAGCCAGGACTGCCTGTTTAGCTTGCCTATGTGTACCAGCTCGCCAACTCAATCCTTCGGCGTACCATATCAATCGAGCAGCACACACGTAAAGTGGCAAACGGTCGATTGCGCATGACTCTTCGTGTTACCTCTTGTTTGTTGCACTTCACTGGCAGCACTGCAACGCGGGTGGCGGCCCGAGCCGACTCGAGCACTTGATCTATTCACTAACGTCTCACACCCTCTCTCGAATTGCTCCTACATCCACTGACCATTGCTACAAAAACCACGAATATCGCTTAACTGCTCTCATCACTTGATGATACCGAGCGGACATACGCATACTAACAATTCCTCTGCAGTTGACGCGACATTCGATCCAAGACGTGGTTGGAAGTGAAGCGACCGTGCGAAAAGCCCGAGGGCGGATTCTCGCATCGCGCCTTCCTTCTCGAGCTACACCAGGCTCGCACTTTCGTTGTTGTCGTTGCCTGCGCAGAAAAAAAGCTCCTTTACTGGTGTCACCCGGTCCTCCATTTGCGTTTCGACAACATCCACGGTCGCCTCACTTCGACGCCACTGGACCTTGGACTTCTTCGAATTTGCTGAAACATCTTTTAGAGCCTGGTCTGCCTTTTCACTAGGATCGGCGGTCCTGGCAACGACTGGTCTCACGGCGTCCTTGACTGGTTTGGTAAAATATTTTGAGCAACAACGCCAGAACGACAACAAAATAACAGCAGGCCGCCATCGACACAAAAACAGCTCTGACAGTTTACTGCGTCACTGAGTCACCGATTGCAGTGAGCTCTACAGACAAACACTTCTGGTCACAAAATACTGGAAAGCATCTGACGTGGGACCCACTTTGCTCGAACTTAACAACAACAATGCGTTACCACAATTCAGACTCGCCTGCCAGCCACAAGGACGACAATATCCGCGTTGCCTACACTCGCACGGATGAGAGTAGTGACGACGACAAGGCTTCCTCTTCCGAGTCCATGAAACCTACACATGAAGAAGGCGGCAAGTACGACGGCAAAGGCAGAGGTCCCGCTCAACTACCCGAGCAGGACGATGACATGATGGACATCGACCACGTTGAGTCCGATCTTGATGATGACATTGTTACGGAGTACTCCTTCAAATCCGAGGACTACCCGCGTGACAGCGAGCTGGAGGACACCGACGACTTCGACGACGCTCGCTCGCACATCAGTCTATCCGATGACGAGCCCGAAGTTCCCTCGGTGATTGGGCCTGTCAATTGGAAGGAGTTGAATCGTGATCAGCGCGTAGAGTATGAACGCATGTTCGGCTTGGCTTATCACCAGCCGCTGAACGGCTCCTGGACTCTGACCGAGAATTACCACCTCCACGTAGACGAGCAGTGTCTGGCCTACCTCGATGCGTACAAACCAGATGAATGGGTCCTCCCACGCCATGATACGGAATACATACTTAACAGGCTGTTGGACCGTGTTCGCATGCGTAAGGTGCATCTGAAGATCTACGGCCCTCCAGTCCCTCACAACAACACTTCGCATTCGCACCGTCACTCGCAGGGACCACTTGCACCTCCAGGCAACCACGTATCTGGCAACCAGATGTTGCGCTCCCAGCCATCTGCGCAGCCCATGGGAGCGCCGCCCAGCGTCAAGCTGGGTCAGCCACAACGTCAGCCAATGGCGTTTACTCAGTCGCAGCACTACCAGAATGGTGGCCTGCCTACGGGCCTGCACTCCGGTCAACCGCCGAGAGTTCCGCCCTATCACATGCCGGGTCAGATGCCTCCGCAGCCCATCCCACCACTGAGGTCCAACATGGGCCCACCTGCGAAGACACCGCGCAAGCTCAAGATCAACGTTGCAGATCGTGGCCACAGAGAGCAAAACCTTCAGGCTCCACTACCGCTCAAGGCCCCTACGCCGCCGTATCCTTTGCGCGAGAGACCAGATCAGCGTAAGACTGTTGGCAAGGCCGGCCGCGGTAAGACTCGTCGTCAGGCCGAAGCTGACGAATTTCCCTGGAACCGTAACTTGGACTTCCTCGCGGCAAGGGCTGCTTTGCAGTCCGAAGATAGTTGGAACCTTTCAGTGTATGACAAGACGATGCTTGAAGAAATGGCTCGCACCCGTGTGCGCAACGAGCCTGTGGTGCTTGTGCTGGAAGAGGAGATCACCGCGAAGCAAAGTAAGACAATCTCATATTGCCAGCGGGTACAGGTAAACTAACAGCAGTACAGAGGTGGCTCGTAAGAAGAAGAATCCTCCAGCCAAGGTTGAGGCTAGCTCAGAAGACGAGGGCGAAGGCGAGGCAGAGGCCGAGCCCGACGATCAGACTGGCCCACGTCGCACCAAGGGAGGCCGAAAGAAGAGTCGAACCGCTGGCGAAGCCGGCAGTGACCCCTACCATTCAGGCAACTTTGCCTTTGCTAGCCCTGAGGATCAACAACTTGCCTCTACGATGGGCAAGCGTAGCGTCGACGATTTGATCGAAGCTGGCCTCAACGAAGAGCTTTCTCTGGATGAGCTTTTCTGCATCAAGATCTGCTGGAGTCCGGGCAAGAAGGGCAACTCTCAGGCCCTCGAGCAAGCCAAATTCTCAGTGAAAGATACCGTCACCACTCGCCAGATGCTTGCCAAAACTCCCATACTCTCACACCGCGCTGGAGAGTGCATCATCGACTTCTGTCCAGATCTGCTGTGGCGGGATATTCTCCTCCGCATTCTTAGCGAGGCTGGATTCAGCAACAAAGACATCCGCGACCGTTTCTGCCTTAACGGTTCTTTCTCCGACAGAGCGACCGTCGCCAAGCGTCTCAGTGCCGCTCTCGGCAAAGACACAAACCCGCCTCGTGGCAAAGGCAAGGATGCTGCTCTCAACTGGTGCGAGACTAACAGAGATGACTTTGATAACTATCAGGCGTTCTTCGGCAAGCGCCCGCCGGCACGCCGCACCGCGCAGGGACGCAAGAACTCGAAGCTTCTTCACGGTAAGGCCGTTGACAGCGAGGACAATTCGTCGCCATTCAAGCCCGATGGCAAAGGTGAAGGCAGCAAGAAGACATTCAAGATGGCGCTTGATGGCGCTGCTGATGAGGAACCCAGCGCTGCTGAGGAGTCTGACGGTGAAGACCAGGAGGATGCAGTCTCTTTGCAGGACTCCGACGACCTCGACGCCATGTCCGACTGAAGCTGCCGTTGGCGAAGAAGATTGCCAGACGTAAAGCGGTTGGACGGATGATGGAATTTTGACGAGCTCAAGGCCATGTCCAACTGAAGCTAACCTTGGTGAAATCGGTCGCCGAGCATTAGTAGTTGGAGCGTTTATGGAACTGAATGTGCAGAGAACCGGCCCTGATGCGAACTGCTGATGAGTGGAATCAGTGCTTATCGCAGGTCGTAAGATTGGTGTTCTGTGTTTTGTTGTTTTTTTGTTTTTTTGTTTTTGTTTTTCGTGCGAGCTGGCCATAATTGCTGCTACCCACCACACGAACACTCTTGGTAGTAGTCTAGTCATTGGCATGCTTGTACGAATAGGTACGATACCCCAGGCGTTTTCACCCAATTCACCTCGCCTCACCCCATTCTTCGACGTGCACCTTCTAGATTCCGTGTCTACACGTTTGGCCTTAAACACTGTAATCGGTATGTCTTTGAGCTTAGCCACAGCTGCTAAAGTTGAGACTCATCAGGCGTGGCGATCGAATGAGGGTCGTACTTGCCAGAGGAACTTTCCTGACTTTATATTGTCATGTGGAGGAAAGTGTTGGTGATTCGTGCTCGGACTTTGCTCTTTCTATTCCACCATAGGGAACCTCTTCGTTATCACACCTGCTTCTTCTCTCTCAATCACAAGCAGTTTAAATCACAGGGCAGACACAAAGCTACCCATCGCTTTCTCAAAGCATCGATACACAGGATCGCTAAGCAGTCGTATTCTCCGGACAATCTTTACATGTTGGCATCGCGATCACCATCGGTTGCACAATTCCTTGATAGGAGGATCTTGATCCCTCCCCAGCTACGAAAATGGCTTCCGCCGACAATGATGCAACAAATCTAAAGGACGAAACTGGACGCACCGCTCAGGGTAATGAACAGCAATGCTCTCCACCACCAACAGATCTCGCGCTGTCTCCACCAAATGAAGACGATGCGCTGCAGTCGTTAGCACTGATATCCGACCAAGAAACCGATACCATAGACGTACAGCCACAGAGCTTCGCTGTTCTCCCGCCGCCAGACCGAGGGCCCACACCTTCGAACACGGTTACGCCCAACCAAGAAACAGATTCTGTCCAGTGGGCAGAGTCGCGAAGACCTCTTCCTAGTATGATTCAGCCGCCCTCCTCCCTACCAGCGTGGAGATACACATCTCCTCGCGAAAAAACCCCAGCCGCCCGCCCGCCCATAGCCATGGCGCACCGCACACGCACACCCCTACCACAATCCGCCAACGCGAACACACCAGATGCCACTCCCATGCTCATCCAGCACGAGGAACACGGCATAACGACCTACTCCACCGAGTCGACAGAGGAAATCGGCCTCGATCCTGACGATCGTGACGATCGAGACGTCTTGAGGTATACCGACAAAGTACCCATGGCGGGCAAGTATCTGCGAACAGCGGAGTACCGGAAAGGCATGAAAGCACAAGAAGACATGATCATCGAGTATGGCGAGTCCGACATTCAAAGCGCTTTAGACGCTCATGTGATGCAGGAAGGGCCTCCTCGCGTACCAGGGAAATAGGCTGCCCACTTCGCGGAGGAAATGTCCAAGGCGACTGCTTCGCGAGAGGGAGATACGGTTTGGGATGCGAGGGGTTCTGAGGATGTCGGTTTCAAGGCCGCGAATGGGGTGACGACGTATTGGAAGGGACAGCCGCTTAAGCGCAAAGCGCAGAGCGAGCAAGGCGAAGAGGAGCGGCCGGCGAAGAAGCAGAAGCAAAGTCAGAAGAAGCAGCACAGGAGGTTCATGGAGCCGGCGACAGAGTCTGTCCGGGAGCCTGTGACTTACGAGTACGACGAGGGTCTGCAGGCGTATCTGAAGGCTTTGGAGAAGGAAGAGATCAAGGCCAAGGCAAAGTCGCTTCGACCTGATCCCATGCTGCCCGGAGACACCGACATCGACATGGGCCGGCCCAGCTCACTCGAGATATCTCCCACCGCCGCCGCAGCCCTCGCCTCGACAAGCGGCATGCTCTCCAACCGCTCCGGCGCCGCAACACCACCACACAGCTCCACACCAATGCTCAGCGACCAGCTCTTCATGCCGCAACCACAGCGACCACACATTTCCCAACGGATGCTCAGCGACAGACTCCTCATGCCCCCACCGACCCTCCCAATCCCCCACTACCGCCCTCCCCAAGCCCCAATCCCAAGCGTAATCCTCGCCTGGAGAATCGACCCCTCCTACCGCTGCCTCTCCTACCTCATCTCCTCTCACGGCTCCAGCGGGACGCCACTCTAGCTAAGTGCCAGCTCCACCAACACCGCAACACAAACCGCCGACTGGGACGCCAAAATCGAATCCTTCTGGCAATCCAACGACGACGAAGAATCGTTCTTCGGTCTCGTGTACCACCGCGATCCGCACCCCACACCAACGTACGTCCCGCACATTTGGGGATGCGAGTTGGAGGAGAATCGGACTTTTGGGTTCTGGGTGTCGGATTGTTTCGATATTGGGGCGAAGGAGCCCTTCAAGCCGAGATTCGTGGACGGGGAGGCGTTGGGGAAGGAGTGGGATGGGGCGCTGGCGAGGTTTTGGAGGGAAAGGGAGAGAATTGAGGAGATGAAGAGGGTTTCGGCGGAGATGGAGAGGGGTGGGGTTGGGGCGTTGGGGTGGTTGGAGAAGCAGGATGCTTCGGATCGGGAGTTGGATGGGGATGTCAAGGAGGATGATGACGACGAGGAGGAGGAGGGGGAGGAGGATAAAGATTGGTATTTTTTGGGTGGATCGCCCGAAGAGGATGAAGATGCTGCAAAGTCTGGTGGAAAGCGGAAAGATAGTGGTGGAAGCAAGTAGACTGGACGGCTTGGTGAATCGAAAGAGTGCTGTAAGGATGAGAGACAATTAATCGCTCTTTCCGAAATACAAGCTATGATCTGCTTTCGTCAGCTTGGTGGTAATATATACAGGTGAGTTAGTGTTATGACATTGCAGAGAAAAAGTATTAGCCGAACCAGTGGAAAGAAACGAACCCGATAAACAGAAAGAATAAAGTGGACGCTCAGCATTTCTTTGCTGGTCCCTTGAGGATTCCAATGCTCGCTTTAAACAAAACCACCCACCGAACGACCCGTATATCAGGTGTGTCGCTTATTATTTTTTTTCCCACACCGATTGATCCCTTCTATCAGTGTAGGCGTCTCGAAGCTTTAATTCCTCTTGACGCCACTTCTCTCCAACGCCTCGAGTAACTCCGGCCTTCCAGCCAGGCTCTCCTTGGCTTTTTTGTAGCCCATCCAACACCTGATCCGTTTATGGCTCTCAGGCCAGACGTCTTCCTCCTTCTCCACCAGCCCGTCGAAGAATTTGTACGCAGCTTTGGGGGCATGCTCGCCGTACTTTTTGATCTGCGACTCACTGCGCATCTCTGCAATCGTTCCCAAATCCCGCTCGATGGTCACGTGGATGCCGGCTTCTTCCCACGCCTCGCGGGTTGCGGCTTCGACTTCGCTTTCGTCGGCTTCCCAGCCGCCTTTGGGTAGAACCCAGCCTTTGCGTGAGGAGGATTGGATCAGGAGGACTTGGGTGCGGTCAGAGGAGAGAGGGACGATGCCAGCGACGAGACGTTCGCCTTTGGGACCGTATCTAGAAAGGCGTTGTTAGGATGGTCTGGTCGCGTGAGGTGGGATGATTGTTCGATCGCCGTTTTACCTCTGGTTGTCTCTGCCAACGCGGGCGTGCATGGAGCGCTCGCGCTGAGGGGTCTGTGGCTCTTGCGCCATGATGCGTGAACGGTTTGATTAGGCGGAAGAGAAAGCAATAGGTGTAAATGATTAACAAGAGGTCGTCTCGTCGTTAGTTGCCGCAGCAAGGAGCAGTGATGGCAGCAGCAGTAGAAGCAGTAGCGTGTCCGAGAACCCTAGGACGTAACAAGACCGTGCAGTCGTAAATCGTGGGCACGTGGGCAGGTGTTGTTGTGTCGGAAGAGAGAATCTGACGGAGCGACAGGAAGGCCTCAGTCCCGCGCAAGACGGGGCTGAAGACGATCGGGGGATCGGAGGCGGCGGAGGATGGCCCTGGGAGAGTGGTGCAGCATGGCGGAGAGAGAGAGAGGGAGAGAGAGGGAGAGAGAGGAAAGACGAGGCGTCGGCGGCGAGGGAGAGGTGGTGTGTGTAGCCCGGCGGTGGGCATTTAAAACGCGCGCCGTGTCTGGGGCACGCCTCTCCCTCCCGCCCACTCAACTTACCATACCCTGCCCTGCCTACCAAGGATACGTGAGTTCGCCTTGGCTTGCCTTGCCTTGCCTTGCTTTGCCTTGCCTGCTTTGGCTCCAGCGCTAGATGGGCCTGTCCACGGCGTCGAATCCGCAGCCGCGTCGGGCGTGCAAGCGTTGGTGTGTGGGCTGAGGCGGAGCCCATTTTCGAGCGCGACTCTGGAGAAGGGAAGGAGCATGGGCGTCTTGCTGCAGCGGTGCAGCGTGGGGCGCTTGCACTGCACCTGCATATTTCCATGGAGGGGCACGAAATGGCACGTCCGTTTCTGCATCTCCACCCCCTTCAAGGGTCGTTGAATCAATATTTCATTAGAATTGGCTGAAACTCGGAGACTGCCGCCACCTCCAATCCCGCGCTGCACAATCGACGCCAACGTCATCCGTGGGATGTGAATCGTGAAGCCTGGCCTCAAGCTCACGAAGAAGCATCGCCGTAACACAGCAAGTGACCACTCAAACGTTGATGCTGCTTGCTCTTTCGGGACATTTCGCTCTATAGCAGTCTCGGGCTGTGCCACCAGTCTATCATCTGATTTCCCTCCCTACTTCCTTCCACCCTCTCGGCAACAACGCCTACTGCTCAGAGGTCTAGCCTCTCGCCCACGACCGCTCCCACTGCTCAGCGATCATCATCATGCAGGCCATGAGCAGCGTGGGTACGCCCTTTTCTCTCATGACGCCTATAGGTACGTAGTCCATGCCCAATCGCATACCAAGTCTGGAGCACGTGCTCACCTTCCTCGCCCACGTACCCGCCTCAACCCACTTCACATTACATCTTGAAATTGGCATCGCTTGGGCATCGTGCTTCCCGTCGGCGTTTGCTTCCATTACCGAACCAATTTTGAATGAGATTGGGTATTCACACATGTGCTGACATATTTCTCCCTTTGCATAGGCTACCAGAGTGGCGATTGTGGTTACTGCAAGGCAGAAGACTCAGGTCGGCGAACTCCCGATTCCCGTGCGTTGATCTCGTGACGCTGCCTAATGTAAATGGTCCTTTGATGCTGTTGCTCCATCGCACTGACCGTATGATGGGACACACATTCACGGACCTATCGATCAATTCCCTTACTACATGATCGCACAGATGTCGTAACATCGTCTGACATTTCGAAGGTGCCTCTTACTATGCGTTGTCAAAGAAGCTCATGCCTGAGCATTATCAGATGCTCATGGACCGCGGCTGGAGGAGGTGAGTGATATGATCTTGTCCGATCGTTCGGAGACCATTTGCCCGAGATCTTGCGATAAGCTGTTATGTGCAACGACTGACGTTGTATACAGATCAGGTACTCTCTGCTATCTCCCAGACGCTTCGCGGTCATGTTGCCCTCATTACACGATAAGGTAAGCAAAATCGCCTCAACATCAGGTTGGACTGGCTGCTGATATCACAGATTGCCTGCTTCGGAATTCCAGGCTAGTCGCGACCAAAGACAGACGCTGTATCGATGGAATCGTTTCGTCCTCGGTGACAAGTACATCAAACAAGCAAGTCTGAAACACCCAAAAGGTAAAGGGTAAGTTTTCTGACCAACTGTAATCACAAATCCGATACATGACTCACTTTTTAACAGAGAGAAGAAGCGCAACACCAACACCTTCGACTTTACCGCCACCGTGCACGAAAGCGAAGAGTCCAAAGTCCTGCCGGACGTCGATCCTGCACCCGATCACCTCTTCACCGTCAATCTTGAACCCGACACTTTCACCGAAGAAAAGTACGACCTTTTCCACGACTATCAACAGCACGTTCACCATGAAGGTCCATCAGAAATCTCCCGTGCCGGCTTCAAGCGCTTCCTCTGCTCTTCGCCACTCGAGCGAAGAACAGAACCTTCCGGTAAGAAACTTGGAAGCTACCACCACTGCTATCGCCTCGATGGACGCCTCATCGCCATGGCTGTCCTGGATCTTCTTCCCCATGCTGTCAGTGGCGTGTACTTCCTCTACCATCAAGATTTTGAAAAATGGAGTCTGGGAAAATTGAGTGCGCTACGTGAGACTGCGCTTGCGTTGGAAGGCGGCTACAAATATTACTACATGGGATACTATATTCACAGCTGCCTGAAGATGAGGTATAAGGGAACGTACAAGCCACAGCACGTACTAGATTTCGAGAGCTTCGAGTGGAGTCCTCTCGACGAGGAGATGTGTCGACTGATGGATCAGAGAAAGTGGGTCAGCATGAGCCGCGAGCGACGCTCTGGAGCAAGTCAAGGCGCAGCAGCCATCGCGAGTGATACGACAAGCGAAAAAGTAGAACCCTCCAGCGCCGCCACAGACTCCAAGCCCACCGAAACGTCCATTTACCCAAAACCTTCCCACCCGGTCCCTGTCGACGCAGCAAACTCCAGCCTCTCCCTGCTCGAGCTCGGTATGCCCGGCGTGCTGTCTCTCGCTCAGTTGCAACAGCAAATTGATCTGGACGACGTGAAGATTTCGCTTGGTCGGGGCGGCATTCACCATACGCCTGACATTGTTAGCTGGAACGATGGCTCAGAGATGGATGCTTCGAGTATTAAGGGAGTGATCGCGGAGTTCGCCGCGTGCCTTGGGCCCGAGTTGGCGGAGGCAATAGTGGTGGATTTTGGAAGATGAGTGTGGATGGACGAGAGGGGCGAGGACAGATGTGGCGGTTGAGTGCGACTACGAATTGAGCTCGCGCGTGGAGTCCTTTACTGAGCTCTTTCGTCTCGTCTCAATCGACGAGTGATTCTGGATGAACCTCAGCGATGCATAGACCGAACGGACGAAGGCCACCATGATTTCCACAGCTGGTGTCCTCCGCACGAGGCAAGACATGGGCAGACATGAACCTTGAAGCACGACGGGATTCGATCTCGGCTTAGATGAAGGAAGATCTGGGGACAAGTTCAAGTATAGAAGTACGTCACCAAATTCATGGGCTTCTACATCTGTAACAGAACCGACACCGCAAGTATCAAGCAGACTTCGCTTTGCCAATCCGGCTGACCTCAAGGTAGTACGCCACCCACATGATGACCACTTGCTGCGAAACAAAATATCAAAAGTCAGCGGAGCACTTCCAACAGTAGTTTCGGGGTCTCCCCTCCATTCACTCACCGCCCCAAAAATCTCCCTCTGCGTCATGCCCTTCATCTCAAACTCCGGATCAAACCAATGCGTGCCCGGGTAAAAAATCGCGCTGATACCAGCCGCACAGTACATGCTTCCGATCAAGGTCGCGGTCAATACGCTGTCTTTCGCCTCTCTGGGAGTGAGCTTGAAGAAGGCGGGTCGGAAAGCATAGTACGTGGATGCGAGAGCGAGGAGCACGCCGAGAGACATTGTTTGGCCGTTGTGGAACTTGGCGTGGGGAGGCCAGCGCGGGTTGTAGATGTGCGTTTTGTTCCAGTCGGCGATGAAGGAGCCGGCTGTGTAGGACAGGTTGCCTAGGAAGAAGAGGGCTCGGCCTAGGGTGAGTGTGGACATGGTGGTTTGTGTGGTGACTTTCTTTGAAGCAGCTTGGAGGGTGGATGGGGAACGGTGGAAGATTTTGGAGTCTGAGTTGACCGATCAATTAATGTCAACCAGGACTCGACTATGATTCGATGATCATAGAAGTGGCTACAATACATGTCACTGAAGTCCGGCCCATGTCGATAATAGTGTCCATCCTTCGATGTCCATGTCAGCTCCAGTCGGAACTCCGCCTGCTCACATGCATGACGCAAGCTTGAGCTCGGGCGGTGCTTGCTGGAGCTTCTGACCCGAGACCTGAGGACAAGGCAGCAGTAACTTGCAGCAGAACGACAACAACCACTGCCTACCTGACTTTATACTTCTGCCTACAGGATTACCATATACCTCTATGCACTGTTGTCGTCAGACGCTGCAATAAAGTGTCCTCCTGCCGAGCCGTAGCTCACGAAAACTCGCACCACCACCCCGCCGTCTGACTGTCGCAATCTGCCCGCGCCACCGCTCCCAGATCACTTATCGACTGCCTCGCGCACCTGACCTGACCGCATCAAAGCGCCCCGCTCGCCTCATTTATAGGCACGTACCTGTGTACGGTCTGCCACGAGCGAGCAACTCCTGGGTTTGCATCAAATTGCACTCGTGCCGTGTTCTCGCAACCGCCAACGACTTCCCTGCTCAACTCAAGGCTAAGGTGCTCGCAAACAATCGTGATTACATAAGGCCTACCTTCGTGAATCTGACTCTGCGACCTCGAGATTCAACTCAAATACTCTACCTACTCGGTCGTACGCGCGCGATAACAGTGCCCTCAAGCCTACACAGGGGCAGGCCCTATCACTTTGCAAGATGGGCCTCGCCTACAACGTCTACCTGAACGCCAAGCGCATCTACGGCTGCAAGAACTGCAAGACTCACCTGGCCGATCACGACGAGATCATCAGCCGTGTAAGTCACACTATAAACTCGACTCCACCACGTCAACTGTAGCCCTACGCTAACACTGTTCGACCGCAGAACTTCCGCGGCCAGCATGGCAAAGCGTTTCTCTTCAACAGCGTGGTGAACACCCAAGCTTCGGAGCCCAGCGACCGCAACATGACTACCGGTCGACACACCGTGAGAGACATCGCTTGCCGGCAGTGTAAAGAGGTGGTTGGGTGGAAGTACGATAAGGCTTACGAGAGCACGGAGAAGTACAAGGAGGGGAAGTTCATTCTCGAGCAAGAGCTCCTGTGCAACGTCACCTGATTACAGAAGATGCTGTCGCAGGAAATTCGTGCGTTGGCTTCGATAGCATGGCTGCTGTAAGAGCGTTTACGAATGATGAATTTGGATGGTGACATGAGCATGTCCTGGTGTCCGGTGTTTGTTTTGGAATAGGACTATGGAAATTCTTCGCCGTCCGAGAGCCTGATTCTGTGGCAAAAGAGCCTATTGTATGTTGGGAGGATCAATTAGAAATTCAATATACCAGGTGTGGTCAACAACAATTGGGCTTTTGGGCTGGCCCAGCGAGGCTTGCTCGCTTTGCAAGGATCGTGTGGAGTACCAGCGTGCTAAGAGAGACCAGACCCCTTGGATGCCTGACCCGGTAGTGAAAATGCCAAAATCCGAGCTCAAAGTCCGTTCCTGGCGGTGGGTGGCTTTAGCCTGGAAGCGCACAAAACTTTGCGCGTGCATTCAGAACGAACCATGCCGATCGATGACCAGCAGCTGCCAAGGTGCGATCAGGCATGCGACGTTATTGAGTACAGTAGCACGAGATTTGATCTGCGGGTAGTGCATCCCATAGTCTACCTGGCGCGCTGGCCTGAACTTCCGGCGTTGAAAGTAAAATGCAATTGTCATTGGGTGGTTGGGTGGCTTTACTGAAGCGATTTTCCGAGGCGTCCAGAAAGTAAGACACGGATCTTCAAGTTGCAACCAGGGTCCTCGTCTTGAAGAGTAGCCACTGGGAAGAGGGTCTCAGTCAGAAGATGGCTATGGTCCACAAACTGCCATTGCTGCGTACCAACTGATGAGAGCGCATTTTGTAGGTGAGAATACTGGGAGAGACACGCAAACGCCTGCAGCCATTATGTGGAGCTCCAGAACCATTCTCTGATTTCCGATTGAGATTTGCTCGGGGAGAAGGCAAGCAGACTTAAGCTTCGATCACGGACCCTTTGCCCATCTTTGCTCACGCCACAGCTCTGCAAGCGCGCAGGCCAAATCTCGTCCGATTGCTTTTGCTGGTAACCGTACGTCATGGCTCGTTCCTGGATCGCTGGTTGCCGCGACGCCAATTGGCTGAAGAAGATGGCTCTTGAGACTCGCGAATCTGGGCCGAGATGCGATGTTCCGCGAGCCCGGGTACTCAAACTCTCTAATCCTGGCCAACCGCACCGATTCGACCGACTCGCTGGGTTAAGGATTAGCTCGCGCGTCGCCTCGACACACGCTGGCTCTACCACTGCTGATCCCTTCTTTTCTGTTCCTGGCGTACGATGGCGCAGGCTACGCAAGCCCATCTCTTCATGACTCTTGGGCGAGATGGCCACTTTACTCGGAGATCGCTAGCGTTCTGGCTGTTCTGGAGGATTGGGCACACCATGTCTGGCCGAAGATAGATATGTGATGGCAGACCCTGCCTGTCTTCATGATTCGTCTCTTCACCCCGGACTCTTCACGCGTCTGAAGCGTCACACCACCTCTTCATTACATTCTTCGAAGGATTGAGGAACACAACGATTGAATTGGTCTTCGATCGCCTTCACAATGTCTCTTTCGTCGGCAAGCAGCGAGAGGCCTAGGCTCTCGCCTCAGGAGTCCGTCGAGGCTTACACAACGAGCACCGCGCTGGGACCGTACAATGTTCGCCATGCTCATTACATGGGCTTGAGTGGTTCCGCTTTGCGTACTGCTATTGGCATCACAGCTGGTCTAGCCTTCCTTGCATTTGGTTATGGTCAAGGTACGCCCGTCACTATATGCATGTCGTCCATCGAACCAAGTAGCTCACTGTTCTGTTAGGTGACATTGGTGGAATCATGCTTTTGCAGGATTGGCGTGAAACCTTCCCGAGAATTGATGCTATGTCGCACCCCAACATCCAGACTGTTACTCTGACGGGTACTGTCATCGCTTCATGGAATCTTGGATGTTTGGCCGGTGCGGTGCTCACTTTCTTCTTGTGCCACGTACTTGGCAGGAGGTGGTGTATCATCATTGGCCTCAGCATTGAGTTCATCGGCAAGATCATTCAGTGCACTGCATTCACGCTTGGCCAGTACATTGCTGGCCGCGTGGTTGCTGGTGTAGGCAATGGGTATGAGTCAAGATCTTACGCACCCGCACGAATGCCAATACTGACTGTCACAGTTTCATTGCATCCACAATCCCGGCGTGGCAAGCAGAGTGCCTCAAGACTCAACGTCGTGGTACCCTCCTTCTTGTCAGCTTTGGTGGTTGCATTGCTCTCGGACTCACTCTGTCTTACTGGCTTTCTTTCGGCTTCTCTTACGTGGAAACTTCTTCTGTCGCCTGGCGCTTCCCCATCGCCTTCTCCGGAGTCTTCATTCTGCCCGCCTTGTTCCTTGTTTCTTTCTTGCCCGAGTCACCACGTTACTTGCTTCTTTGTGGCAAGGAGCAAGAAGCTCTCAACGTTCTTTCGGCTCTGGAAGAGTTACCTGCTGACCACGAGGATGTCCGACGTGAGGTTCTTCTCATCAAGAACACTGTCTTGAAACTTGCCGGCGGCAACTCCATTTCAGCTATGTTTACCATGGGCAAAGAGCGAAACCTCCACCGTGTTATCCTTGCTGGTAAGTCACAAGTTTCTCTGTACATTAGTTCTCGACATGGACTGACATGGCCCTAGCTCTGCTGCAGCTCATGCAACAATTCACTGGAATCAACCTCTTCATTCAATTCTTGGGATCTATGTTCGGACAACAGCTTGGATACTCGGATCGAATTGCTTTGGTCCTAGCGGCCACATGCGCTACTTGGTTCCTCGTCACATCCATCATCTCTGTCGTAGGCATTGACCAATACTTTGGTCGACGCACTTTGACGATCTTTGGTGCCAGTGGAATGTGCGCTTGCATGGTCGTCCTCTGCGGAATGTCGTACCTCTCTACGCAAGCCTCGCACCACGCTATGTCCGCCTTCCTCTACCTCTACGTGGCGTTCTTTTCTGTCGGTTGGCAGGGTATGGGCTGGCTGTGGGCTGTTGAGTTGGTTCCACTCAGCATTCGTGGACCTGCAAATGCATTGGTAAGTTTTCGATACTCGTCGAATTTGTGCTCGTGAGTTATGCTAACAACGTACACAGTCAACTGCCGTGAACTGGCTCGCCAACTTCTGCGTCGTCATCACATGTCCAGTCATGTTCACGAACATCATGTACAAGACGTACGCCACCTACGCCGTCATCAACTTCGCGATCATCCCGACCATTTACTTCTTCTACCCTGAGACTGGTTCCCGCAGTCTCGAGGAGATCGACTTGCTGTTTGAGAACGCGACTACGCAGGGTAAACCCTGGTTCTCTGTTGTCAAGCTTGCCAACGAGGAACCCAGATGGTACGATGTCAGCGGAGAGAAGACCACCGCACACTCGAGCACTGGCAACACATATTCGACAGAGCCTTACTCTGAGCACCACGTGCGCTCGACGAAGCCTCTTGGACCTCTCAACGGCCCTTCCGATGATGGAAGCAATTAAGGTACACCCGGGTTTCGTGTCTATACCAGTGGCTTTGATCATACTTCATGGAGGTCTGTGACCTCCGGATGCCGACTGACTTGGTCGCAAATTTTTCTTATGTCGCGCCTGCAGAGTCTTTTGACTTGTTTGCCTGGCTTTCGCTTGCCTTTCGTTCAATACCCACTTGGATTTCAGTTTGTAAGATATAATAGTTTCTCCACATAATGAATTACTACATTTGCGAACAGCTGTCACATACGACCCCGCTTTCAGCGTTTATTTGGTGAGGCGGATTCAATGTCTCTCGGCTTATGAGTCCTGCCCAAGCCGCTGACGAATAACGGCCTGAGCTCCGCCAGTCGTTCCTGGATATCTATGCTTGTATCGATACTGGGCGTGGCACAAACAGCTCAGTAGCTTCGATGGATGACACGATGCGCGACAGCTGCTTGTCTACTGCTTACTCAGCATCACCACGAGGATCATGCTGTGCGATGTAAGCTTTCTCAGCCTCAAAGAGCTTTGCGGGTCTCCGCATCCTATGCAGCCCGAATCTCACACACTTTCGGTGCAACTGCTGCTGCGGCCGATGCATTCTTAATGCACAGTGTTGGTGACGCAGTGAGATGTAGGTACATGGTCACGCCACGCTGGGTTGCGCGTCGCAGGTGTCAAATGCTCGACTTTCTTCTCCATTTTCTCACCTTGACCTCACAATCCAGGTATCTTACTTCCAGCTTTTTTCTGGACCGATGAATCTATCTTAGCGAGGCCTACCTGTAAGCTTGGGAATCTGGTCTATCCTAAAGCGTCGGCAATGAAATATCTTCGCCAATGCGATATATGATGGCATATCGATACTGTAATGTTCATCGCAGCGTCTCATTCTTCTTGACTTATCTATGCCTCGTCCTGGCACTAGACGGTCCAGATCCAAAAGCTCACGGCACTTACTTCACATCTCCAAACACCAAAATCGCGCCGCAAACCTATGTCTTCGCCCTCAATGTTGTCCCTGAAACGGGCGACATCTTCTTCCATATGTCGGCTTACGCATCGGTTCAGTCCAACATCTCGGCCTTTACCTGGATGGGCATCGGGATTGGGTCACAGATGAAAGACACATTCATGCTCATCGCTTATCCTAGCGCCAACAGCACAGGCTTGACGATCAGTCCGCGCGTCGGGGGAGGACACTCTGAGCCAGTCTTCCAACCAGATGTCGTGGTGGAAAAGATCTTCTCGGACGATTACGCGCCTGCTGCGAACCAGGTCGCACATGGAATCATGATTGCACATGGAGTTTGCAGAAATTGTACATGGTGGACAAGAGACGCGTTGGACCTTGAGAATACCAGACAGCCATTCATCTATGCTCTAGGCGCAGATCCGGGCAAAGGCAGCGCTTTGAAGTCGGACGACCCGGACGCTGGACTGAGAAGGCATTCATTCTATGGGCACTTCGAAGGCGACGTGACGTACGCCATCTCAACGAAAGAACACGGTCGAGTGCCACCACCAAATGACCCCGGTGGAGGAGCTTCGGGGGTGGCAGACACCAACTTTGCTTTTGCATTCAGCACGAAAGCTTTCGACACTCATGACGACTCAGAGTGGGCGCCGGTGCTACATGGAGTGATCATGAGCCTAGCTTTCATCCTCATCTTCCCATTTGGCGCTCTTCTCATGCGTCTTTTGCGCAGGAAAGGTGTTCTGTTTCACGCTGGTGTGCAAATGTTCGGTCTTCTCCTCGTAATAATCGGACTCGGCACAGGCGTGTACGTCAGCAGGCAATACAACCGTTCGCGGAACTTCGCCACAGGACATCAAGCTCTGGGGCTCTTCATTTTTGCTGCTTTGTTCGTGCAAGTTGGTTTGGGATTGTTGCAGCACAGGATTTTCCGCAGGACGAAGCAGGAGACGATGTTCGGCATTGCGCATCGTTTCCTTGGGCCACTTGCTATCGTTCTAGCGCTGGTGAATGGTGGTCTGGGACTCGATCTATCAGGTATGCTGATTCTCACACTATCCGTTGTGCACGAATCTATGGCTAACTCTGAGTAGGCAATGCGCACTACACCGTAGCGTACGGAGTTGTCGTCGCGGTGATCGGTGTATTGTTCCTTGCAGTACTGGGCTTGAACAGATATTATCAGAGACCTAAGAAATATCGACCCGAGCAGGAGTGGACGGGAAGAAAGCCAAGTGAAGATGCTCGAAGGGCATTTCTAACGATGGATACGCCGGTGTCTGCTTACGAGATGACGTGGATGGCAAAAGATGAAGTCGTCAAATGAGCTTCGAGAATGCTGTATCGGGACAATTGGTTATCGAGGGTAATAGATTTGAAGGTATTGATAGTCCAGGAAAAGACTAAAGCTGTCGTTATCTATAAGGTTTGATCGAACCGTTGCGCATAACTCTACGGGCAACCTGACTTCAGTGCTCATGACACTATCAACAGCGTACCTCCAATCTACTATTCGCGAGGCTTCGCATAGGGCTTTGTCTAACAGTTTGTACGCCTCATGACTCAAAAATGTGAAGGTGATATGCGTGTCCTCGAGATTATGTATTTCAACTTAAGGTTACTACTCCTCTCGGCTCTTCTTTTGTGCGCATTGTTCTGCCGAGGCAAACCGAACGTCGATCCTGGTGCAATCCATTCACTGTACGTAGGTCTGAACAGAAATAATATATTTTATAAGCAGTCAAAGTATACCTCATCATAACTAGAGATAATCTCTGAGACACTCACCGCTGACGCCTTTCTCATTCGATTCCATCAAAATGGTGCTCTGGAAATCGCCACATCCGGACTTAGAAAGTATCTAGACTTATCGTCAAAGTGCATTGATACAGGACTAACACTCAACAAGTACCGACCGATTTAACAACATGGCAATGGGCTTTCGAGAATCCTTCGACTTCGCCGGTAGCAGACTCATCCCTTGCAAATTCTTCAGGCGCATATATCGATGCTTCGGATTCTTCATCCCGTCTATCGTTCCATGAAGTGAAAGAAGTCGCAACCCACCTGAGCAACGCCCTTGTGCGATCATACGGTCTTGAACCAGGAGATACAGTGTCTCTATTTGCAGGAAATAGCATCTACTATCCTGTAGCGATCTGGGCTGCTTTACGATTCGGCGGTAGAGTCAATGGCGCCAGCCCTGCGTATGGGGTCGAAGAAATGGTGCATGCGATGAAGACTGCTGACAGTAGTATCGTATTTACGCTGCCGTCGTGTCTAGATATCGCGACGCAGGCAGCGAAAGTTGTCGGATTGGGAAAGGATCGGATCATCTTGCTCGAGGGGTCCGTTAAAGGCACGCGGAATCTTGAAGATCTCATTGGTGAAGGCAAATGGTTGGATGAGGTCCCAGTATGGAAAATACCGGCTGGTTCAAGTAACAAAGACATCTGCGGGTATGTGCTCATGTCTCAATTGTAACGCCGCCAGCTAATCATGTCGTAGTGAGTGGACGATTCGACCAGGTTTTAGGCTGCACTTACTGACATATGCTATCAGCCTACCTCAACTTCTCATCCGGTACTACAGGGTAAGAACTGGCAAAAATCATCTGATCAAACCGAAGTCTTGTGCTGACGTGAAATCTCGCGGACAGTCTTCCAAAGGCGGTAATGCTCAGGTAGTAATACCAACCCTGCTCATGTGTACTCAGTCTAATTTGCAGCAGCTACCACAACATCATCGCCCAGTGTCATCAACTGCGGCAGCTCCAAGTCTGGTCTCCAGGAGAAAGATACCGCATCCTTGCGGTGATGCCGCTGTTCCACATCACAGGTCTGGTCAGGTTTATAAGTTACCCACTTCTAATGAACGGAGACTGCTTCATGATGAAGAAGTTCGACTTCGAGGACATGCTGAAAGCCATAATCCAGCACAAGATCGAGGAGCTGATCCTAGTGCCGCCTATACTCATCCGATTGGTCAAGGATCCAGTTGCGCAGCGCTATTTATCCGACTTGCAACGGACGGTGAAGAGGTGGAGCTCTGGCAGTGCGCCAACCAGCCCAGAAATTATATCGCTTCTGCAACAAAACTTCCCTGAGACTGGCTTTAGACAAGGCTACGGTGCCACAGAGTCCACAGCATGCATTTCGGCACATCCTCCGTCGCATTACGACTACAAGTATGCCACGACCGGTGGTATGCTTGTGGCGAATACAGTCGCCAAAGTCATTTCATTGGATGACCCGACACGTATGTTGGGGCCAAATGAGACTGGCGAGATCTGCGCTTGCGGACCACAGATCGCGATGGGGTATCTGAACAATGAAAACGCCACAGCCGAGACGTTCCAGAACGGATTCTTCCACACCGGCGATGTTGGACACATCGATGAAGAGGGTCTTCTCCATATCGTGGACAGGATCAAGGAGATGATCAAAGTGAAAGGGCAACAGGTTGCGCCTGCGGAGCTTGAAGATCTCCTCCTTGGCAATGAGTATGTGGAAGACGTGGCTGTGCTAGGAGTTCCGGATGATTATAGCGGAGAAAGACCGAAGGCAGTCGTTGTCTTGAAGGCTCACGTGAGCCCAAGTGAGAATCTTGCGAGGGAACTGATGAACTTTGTCAAAGAGAAGAAAGTGCGTTACAAATGGCTTGTTGAGCTGGAGTTCCAGGACAGCGTACCGAAGAGTCCAACCGGGAAGCTCCTTAGGTCAGTTTAATACAACTTCCACTAGAACTTGGCATCCTCATACTGACGGGTTGACAGACGCGTGTTGAAATCTGCGGAGAAAGAAACAGGAAGACCGAAAGGTGTCTTTGTTAGGGAGCATCGGGCCAGCAAACTGTAGAGACAGATATATTCTGCTGGCACAAGAGCCCCGAATACCTGGAACAGGTAGCAATCACCAACGATGAGACACATTCGCAAATAGTGTACCACTGTCAGGACGAATGGTGTAGTCAGCATGGCTAGACCTAGGCTCCTACGACCGGCCGCCTTCCGGCCGCTTGTATAGCGCACGGCACTTGGATCCAACAGTGCCACATATCTTAAACTGCATACGCGTTGACATTGCTTCTCCAAGAATATACACGCTCGTCGATGTGTCAAGTATATCTGAAACGAGTATTTTGGGTCATTCTTTGAGATCGGCGGCAATATGGGTTCGGCTCGCGCCGCGACGAGCCAATCAGCGGCCACGCATGTACGCAAAGCGCGTATTCTCTTACCAACAACCTCACTCTGCTTGACCTCAGTGTCGCGTGTAACAAAACTTCTCTGCAGGCCTCATCGCCAATATCCACGCCCTGGTTGATTGGGCTCTAGCGCTACTGTTGTACTACAGGGACCCCGGCCCAGAACACCACCAGCCGCTACAATATTGATCGCGTGCAATACCAGTCGCCAATAGGCTTTCGCAGACATGTTTCGAGGTCCATTACGACTATTTCGCGCTTCACTACTACAAGGATGGCATGCCAGGCTCCCGGGTAGCTGGTTGGCAAGTATACTTTCATGGCAAATTTCTCGATACCTGCCCAGGGTTTCAACAGTGACCGCAACAACAATATAGGCCATCTATTCGCAGCCAGCGCTTCCCACCTGAGCACGCTGACCAGCATTCAACAACCTTCGTGGCCCACTTGCCCCACAATGCCATTCACTGATTATTCCTTTATCACTTCGGCTGTCCACGACTTAACAATGGAAACCTAGATCTTATTGTGCGAATCTCTTTGTCGTTTTCTTACTGTTCCACGCGCTGGCGCATTACCTTCGCTTTTGTAATCATCTTTGAGCGGGTTCTCATTGCTCGTCATTTAACGCACTCTCGATCTCACGACTTCCTATCCTCGAAAAGAATTCACCCATCACGGACAGTAACATTCGCCTGTTCACTGTTCACAAATACCTTAAAACCTTGCTGGCTCAAGGCTCTTCAACGCACTTCTTCTTTCCAACAAACAACACTCGAACACCCACCACGATCATGGGCTTCATCTCTTTCAACATGATTTCCACCCTCAAGGTGGCGATGTCCGTCCTCGCCTTCTCACAGGCTGTCTCCGCGCACACTTGGGTCGAGCAGATGCAAGTCATTGGTACTAATGGATCTTTCACGGGCGACTTTGGGTATCCTCGCGGCTACGTGGCTCGCACAGACCCGGGATTCACTGGCTTCTCCAACAAATGGCAACTCCCTAGTCCAGACACGGATACTGGCCGTACTCGCATCACAGACTCTATGTTGCTCTGTCACCCCTCACAGAGAACAGCAACCTACTCCTCAGAGTACCCGCAGCTTTCGGCCGCACCTGGCTCCTACGTCGCTATGAAGTACCTCGAGAACGGTCATGTCACGCAGCCCTTCATCCCTGCTGGCAAGCCCGCGGGCAGTGGCACAGTCTTCATCTTTGGCACATACGAGCCCAGCGCAACCGAAACCCTCGTCGACGTCCTCGCATGGACCAAGGATGGTAAGGGCGGCAACGGAAAAGGTTGGCTCATGGCAGCCCAGAACTACGACGATGGCAGATGTCACCAGCTGAATCAGGCTCCACTCTCGATTAACAGACAGATGAGCGATGGCAACCACCCTCCTGGCCAACCGACGGTCCAACTCGAGCAGTGGTGCGAGGCCGATCTGCTCATCCCATCCGACAGTGAAACCGGTCACACGCTTACTACCTACTTTGTCTGGGATTGGGGCACCGGCATGCAGACCGAAGGCGCGATGTGTGGCAAAGATGAGTATTACACCACTTGCGCCGACATCAAGATCGTTGATGGTGGTGACAATCTTGCCAAACTTGCTGCAGTACCTGCCATCCACACTCTGCTCCAACAAGACCCTCAGACCAACGCCGTGAGCGACTATCTGTTCCGCACCGCAGACAACCCTACACCAACGATCATCACGACGCAGGAATGCAGCTATACTTCGGCCACGAGCAGTGACATACCAGCATCGATGACCGAGCACACCACTCTGCCTGCGGGCTACAGCACCTCGATCGTCCGACCGCCAATGCCAAAGTACCGTGTCGGCGGTAGCCCAGTCAGTGGCGAGCAGCCCACACAGTCGACTCAGCCTTCACAATCAGCCCAGCCCACGCAGTCAGCGCAGTCCACAGCTCCGACCAGCGAAGCTACAAGCACAACAGCCGTGGCGCCAACCGCAGGTGCGCAGGGCCAGGCCAATGCTGCTGTCCCTACTGTGACTGTGACCGCCTCATCTGTCTACGTTTTTTCTACTATTACCATCGTGTCAGACGCTACCCCAGCAACTGCGGTCGTTAGCGGCGATGGCATCATTGGTACGATCAGCAAGCGTGACGCCTATGTGCGTGCTCATGGGCGCCTGCGCCACAATGTGCGCGCATGAAAATGAATCATCACGCGCACAGCGCCAGCTCAGTGTATGCATAAATAACAAAATGAGAAAATTGGTTACGACCTCGAAAAACAATCCTATACCGTGATACGTTGAATAGCATGAACACAGCGAGTAGCGGATGCCGACAGTCCGGTGCGGTCTCCTATGATGACTATCAAATGTAGACTGAGCGCTTAGAGAGCAATGACTCGGTTGGAGAAGAGCACGAGGGAACCATAAACTCGACGCACGACTCGGACTCGGGTGCCTACGACCGAGACCGGCACGAGTAGCACATGTAGATACCAAGTAACATAAAGGGAAACATGATTAAGCGACTATGATACTATGGTAGTAATGTGCTAGGCGAGTGGAACACAGATCATTAGGTTTCACGATATCCCGATAGGAGGACATACAACGATCTTAATGAATCAAGCCAGCAACTACTAAAAGTCTACAACTAGAGCCGAGATGATGGGCAACAGATACAGATGGCCATTAGATTGACATACGATGAGAAGCCTTATGCCTAGAGACCGAAACTTCGGCATAGGGAAGTATGCAAAGCAATCATCACCGCTAGCAAATCAAGTAAGGTGTCGACGTCAATCGGCCGGCGAATATATACCAATCCTCATGGAATACCGCAATATGCAAGTAGCGTATGTGACGCGACGGACATGGTTAGAAAGCATGATCAGGAAAGCTGTAGCACGAAAAGGGTTACATGACAGGACGGAGTCTTGTAGGACAGAACTGCTAGTCGCGTAGCAACTCGGTCGCAACGATGTGCAATCAGAACCTATATTCCGAAGAGAGGAAAATTAGAGCCCAGGTCGTTCATGAAACGCATTACTGGAATCAAAAGTGAGGTGTGCCATTCTCTATCACACTCCGCCTCGGGTTGTATTACACCTCACTTCCGGTTACATCACTCTTTACTTGTGGTTGAATCAACCCTCACTTTGTTGTAGAAGACTTCTAGATCAGGAGCCTGATGCAAGACTAGTATTTTCACAAGCTTGATTTTACTGAGATACTACCACACGAAAAACAACAATATTTTCTGCTTCGAATTATATTTTCATTCGATGGCTAAAAGTCTGGTACTTAAGTTTCATAATCGTGCAATCGTATCGTAGCATCCTCCTCCTCCAACAGTTGCCGCGAGGCAGTAGCTCCATTCCCTCCCCATGACGTCGGTATATCAATGCTCTTTGTCTAATGTCTGATTCTAATCCTTTCGTACCTCAAACATCAATCCGAGAAACGTTGACTCACGATAGCGAGATGCATCTGGGCCTCGGCTCACCAGTGCCACAACTTTCGCACCCAGGACACTCCTCCTCCTCCGGCGACAACAGACTTCCCGGACCACTCTTGAAAGCACAGCCAATGGCGAAAGCCAACGTGATCGAGAATTTCAACCAAAGCCAAGGGCTGTGTCGGCCCAGACCAATCAGCTGATGCGTGTTGCGTCGAGCAGAGCCGCTGCCGCTGCGATATGAAACGACCTTCTTTCCGGGGCCGGCCATACCGGGTCTCCGAGAGCGTTTCGAGGCGGGCGCTTCAGGGCTACTGGGATAAAACGGTCCGTATGCAAGCTCGTGGCTTGAGCCGGTAGGGCTGCCGGGTGCTTGATCTTGCTCGGGCACGAGCAGACGCTCTGTTTTGTCGTCGTGGTGTCTGTGGTGGTCGTGGTGGGCACTAAGGAGACGACGCTTAGCCATGGGTCCTAGAAGCATACTCACGAGCCACCATTGAACGTTACGTAAAGGTGCGGGTAAACGCATGCATGCTTGCG
The DNA here is from genome assembly GCA_019775565.1 of Melanodothis sp. VS III C KN 2. Lineage (NCBI taxonomy): Eukaryota > Fungi > Ascomycota > Dothideomycetes > Cladosporiales > Cladosporiaceae > Melanodothis > Melanodothis sp. VS III C KN 2. Next base: position 252,841 of record JACWFM010000066.1, read on the forward strand.
CTCTTTGAACCAGGTGTCTGGCGAGTTCGACTGGAGAGCGCCAGAGGTCGCCGAAGATGCGACGTAGACGGGCGATGAACGAGAGGTCCGATTTGGGTGTTGCTGAGGCACATGGTTGTAGGGCCATGACGGTTGCGGTCGAGTGCGACGTGTCACTGACTTCGCGAGAGTGACTCTCAGGAATTGGCTCAAGAGGATCTGTGAACGAGTCTTGCAGCTCGGTGTCATCCTCTTGATCTTCCTGTTCGAATTCATTGCTTTCCTCCGTCATGTCGTTAGAGTGAATCTGACTCAACTCTTCCATGAGATTGCGACTGATGGCAGCGCCAGCGCATGAACCCAGTGATGGATAGTCTCGGACTGAGATTTGAGACATTGCAGATGCGGGAGAAGTGAAAGACGCCATGTCGTCGTCTGCTTCCTCCGCTCCAGGCACTGTGAGATGGTCTGATCCAGCCAAGCTAGCGAGAGTCGCCTGGTCCATCATGGTGGAAGCTCTTCTACGGCCCATGAGAGGGCTGCCATTTCTGCGTCCCACGCTTTGGTCTCGGAACGGGAAGCCGCGTGATTGTTCATGGATGTCAAGAGCTGGAGCCGAGGCCGGGACATGGTCGTAGTGCGATGCTGATGGAAGAATCAGAGGCCGGGGTCCAATAGATCCGGCGCCGAATCTTCTCATTCTTCGCGTTGGTCGTCCTCTTGGAGGCAATGAGGGAGGCGGCATGTCGAACGGTGCGTGGTGCGTGATTAATGATGGCTCTGCGGTGATGAAACTATCGCCCAAGACAGGCACATCTGAGAAGACGGATTCGGCGTCAGAGTTTTGTTCCGAGTGAGACACGCTGCCAGAGACGAAATCCTGGTGGCTCTGCGTCTGCCGTAGTTCAAGATGCGAGTGAGATTCCGCAAAGCTGAGAGCAGGTGATGGCGGTTGTGTGCCACTCTCGGATAGACGCTCTGGTGAGATCATGAGATTACCAGTAGTTGGGAATCGAAGATGCATACTCTTAGGCCGCGACATCCTCCTCAACCTGCCTGGCGTCTCAGCATGCAAGTCGATCTTTGCTGACGTCGCCAGTATATCGGATAGAACCTCCAGTCTCTTCTCCAATTGTACATTTGCGACTTCTGCGGACTCCAGATTTTGGCGCATGATTCCCACTTGCTCCTCGAGCTCATGTATCCTGTATCGATCTTCCTCTCCTTGCTCCTCATGACTGCGCAGCTGGTTTCTCAGTCCAATGGCAATGGCTGTGTGTTGTTCAATGACCTCTTGCACGCGCTCGTCATACTTGTTCTCCCACTCTTCGAGTGCCTCTTGCAGTTGTTTTGTCTCTGCGTTCAACGATCTCATCATGTTTGTTTGCTGCCTGGTGATGCTCGGGGAGGTCACAGCTGACAATTGAGATTGCGTGGAAGCCAGCTCTGCCTCCAGGTGATCGACGTATTTCTTTGTCTCTCCACTAACCGATCTTCTCTTTGCCCCAAGCTTTCCTTTCACTTTGGCAGAACGCAGCCGTGGAGCTTTTATCGGAGGCGGCGGAGAGGGGTGTTCTGTGGGAAACGCAGCGTCGTACTCTCCAATCTTTCTGCCTTCGATATTGCTGCTGTAGAACTTGGCCGAGGTAATCCGTGGTCGAGCATGGTGCTTCTTCGGTCTGGTGAGAGTGGCATTTCCGATCTCGGTTAACACGCCGCTGCTTCTCCTTTTGCCAATGCTGAGGTTCGCACGGTTGCCGGCGGGAGACTGGTTCTCTGCATCGGAGGACTGCGTCTGGCCGCTGCCGATGTTGGACCAGGGACTCGAGCTGAGAGACTTGGGTGTGACCTTTCTGCCGGGAATGGCTGGGCCACGGAAACCTGCATTGCGAAGCTGCATGCGGCGAGCCTGACGACTGGCTCCATTTCCTGAGAGAGGCGAGGTGGTGTTGGGCGGATCATCTTGCCACATCAGCGAGCCGTCGCTGGCGATCTGTTTGGAAGCCATTGTTCGAAGTCGATCACCGCCTCTTGGTCACCCTGCAAGAATGCTGCGTTAAACAGGTCGCAGAAGGACGTATCCTAGACATGCACCGTGGTAGAATTTCTCATGCACAGTGGTGAAGGATGCCCTCTCACGAAAGGGTCTGGTGTTGCGGCCTGCAGCATTGAATGCACAATGGTGGGGCCTAGAGGCAGCATGCAGTAGTCTTCTAGAACTGGGTTGTTTACGCTCGAGCTGCATAGCAACGGTCGCTTGCGGCCGACCGTGGAGGCGGAGCCCGGCAGCCGGGTGCATGCCTGTAAAAGCTGCATGTGTGACTGCGATCAGGTGGTCACACGAGTGAATGTAATTATACTGAGAGGTGCAAAATCATCGAAGATGTCCAATGTAAAGAATAATGAGAATGGGATCCCTGTTTCATGCAGCTGCGTGACCGTGAAGAAGATATTCCCATGGCTCAACCAAGCACAGAAGCTAGCGCATCTCGATCTCCGATTGCAACAAAGTTGATTGTGTCTCACGCCAAAAAATTCATAGGATAGGAAATCACGGAAGATAATTTGATTGATGTGGTAGCTTAATTTCTCGCTAATCATGATGCCCATGTTGCTCAATGTCGCGATCGCACTAATAAACTATGATAAATGTGCATCATGTTTCGATACATATGGAGGCAGGATGTGCGCGAAGTAGTTTAGTCGTCGGACCGCTTCCATACGCATTTGAGAGCCATGTAGGCTCACCATGCGAAATGCAGTCTGATGTTCGCGGTGAAGAAACAAAACCATCGCTCGTCTGGCGATGCTGGAGGTGTGGTTGTAGAGCGTTCGATGGATGCAAGATTGAAGAAGCTGATGGAAAGTGGAAGTGGCGCCAGGTAGCAACGGCAGACAATTGTGTCGTCGCCGTTTGCCAGCAAATAGCAAAGTGATCTCAGTGCGCAGTCTGCTCGTACCATGGACTCAGGCGCAAGGAGAAGTCGTGCGGTCGCTGAGATGATTAAGAGCAGGATGGGTTATGCAGAACGTTTCGGCTCGGTGTGTTTGCGCTTACCCTCAAAAGATATGGGCTGTTGCTGTCGGCGACCTAGTGATACTGGTTATGCGCCTGAGACCGCATCGCCGGCGAGGCTCCGGTCGCACCTCGCGAAAGCATCTGCTGCTCAAGTGTCTCAAGCAGCGTGCGAAGTCTTCCCAGTGTATTCAGGTCGAGGTTGCGCTGCAAGCCGCGTCCCTCAGCAGCGTCAAGCACCAGGTAGCCTTCCTCGACGAGACGGTACTGCTTGGTCGGATTGACAAATGGGCTTTGTGGCTGGTTGATGTAGTATTGTGTGGTCCTGAATGCGTAATGCACTCCAGCTTCCAGCTGTGCGTTGGAGACAGTCTGGTTCGATCTGAGCATGTTGGGGACCATGAACGCCATTCTGATGGTAGGGCAAGAAGTTTTGTTGAAGGTTTGCTGTGTTGATTTTTGATGTTGTGTTATGCGTCTGATCGACAATTAGGTGGGCGGGCAGCAGGCCCTTACATTTCATGTGCGCGGCCAGGAGAAAACAGAGGACTGTCCTCTCTGCTAATCTTGATACGTTGGGCAGCTGTGACAGTGCTGCCATATGTCAACGTCTTCATTAGGATTACCCAACCACAGAATGACCAGATGAGTTATCGCTGATACGCTGTGGTATTCCAATCACGATTCTATCAATCCCGTGCACGTTATCAATTGATGGTATGATGTGCTCAGAGTCGTCTTGTCGAGCATGCGAGCATGCGCGTGCCACTTCTGTACGCACATTCTAGAATCCTGATGGCAGGTAAGCTTGACGCAAAGAGCGAGTATGCTGATACCAACTTTCGAGCACTAAAAGGAGTGTGGGGCGTGATTCTCTTGTCAACATGTGAGATATCGCCGTGAGTTTGCGTGCGATCACAGCCCGTATGCAAACCTCTGGACCAAAAATCTCATCACGCTGATCCAAATCTCAACTGTTGGCGAAACTTGACATGGGATCAAGGGTGGTGGTGATGAAGACGCGCTGTCAAGCAATCACCAGAGAGATATGGTTGTTTAGCACAGACATCTACGATAGCGGTAGGCCGCCCCCAGCTGGTGTCGTCATGATAAATATCCAACTAAAGCCGAATGAGGCAGAATGACCAGGGCGATCTTTGTGAGCGGAGGTCGGGGACGCGCAATGCTTCGCTATATGCTCGGTAGACGGTAGTAACGTAGACGAAAGACCAAGACTCGTGGAGCAACAGCTCTGATGGAACAACTCTCGAAGGAGGTTGGCGTACAAGCAGAGGCGAGCAAAGCCACACTCGGAGGGTGCTTGGGATTGGATGGCGACATGTTAGTGCTGAGGCAGGCAGCTTCGCGAAGATGCGGGCTTGCAATAGTCGATGCAGATGCAGGGTGCAAAATGCTTAGCCCAGGAGATGGGGGTGTGTCCATGCACGAGGCCGACGGATGTGCTCCGTTCTACAGCAGAAGTGACAGACGGCGGGATAGGGGATCGGGATTTGTTGAGATGAAACTCGTCGTCAGCAGTCTCAGAGGCCGACGGAAACAGTACTAGTGCGACAAACGGTCGCGTCTGGAAGTGAGAAGGAGGATTGACCAGCGATCACGCCCAGACAGCTAAAGAGTCGGAGCGTTGGCGAGCCCTCTATGCATCATCCGCGTGGCTGCGTGGGAGCGTGGGCATGCTGAGCACGCCAGCGAGCGAGGCTTGCCGCGGCAATGGCTGCTACGAGGCAACCTAATCAGATCGCATCTGCAGAGTTCAATAATGACCATGAATACCTGGCAGCCTCCGAGGACAGCCAACGATAATCAGGTCGGGAGAGGTGGCGAAAAGTGAAAAGTGAAAAGTGAAAAGGGAAAAGGTAACTTGGAAAGGGACAGTCCGGTGGGCGAAGTCTATCCGCATTTTGCTCGCGCCGATTGTTACGCGCAGCCAATGGAGCAATCAGCCTCGAGCAGTAGCAGCTCACGGCCCTGGCTCCTATCCCAATCGACCAACGCGTGCAATCCGTCAATCTAGTCGCAGCAGAGACCCTACACCTAGTGCTCCACCACCCTCGCTCTCCCTCCTGGAGCCGTCCGTTGCTCTGCCGCGCACCGTCAACCGAACTTCCTCACTCTGTCTGTGTTGTGTCGCTGTTGAGTCTCTTCCTTCTTTTCCCTCCTGCTCCTCCTGCTGCCTCCTCCTCACCGCACGCCTCTTCCGTCTTGACGACAACCTTCGATCTGCCGTCGCCGTCGTCGTCTACCGCTACCCGTGTGTTGTGCTGCACTGTCAAACTCTCTCTTTTGGACCTCGACTTCGCCGCCCCCGCTAGAATTCGCCATCCTCCTAAATACGGCCAACGCTACAGCCAACTCTCGCCCTCCCTAATCTCGCCAGCAAGCCCATCCAAATACTCGTGGCAGCACCCAGCGCTCTCCTGCGACTTCGCTCTCCAGCACCTGCGCTGCACCCTCACTGGCACCCATCTCCAAATCCTTCACGAAGTCGCAACCCTGGCCGAGACTCCAGATTGGCGGACTGAGAGCAGCCGCTCCTCAGATGTTGAGAACGAGAAGTTCGACCGCCACCCATCCCCACATAGAGCAATGAGTTCTCTCCGCTTGCGTGACCTGAACCCGCTGCGGCTACTGCACAAGAATTTCTCCTACCAGTCATTACCTAGTAGTGAGAGCCGCAATGCTTCGCCTTCCGGCTCGTATCGCCGAAAATGGAGCACCGACAAGCTCAGGTTCGGGCGCTTCTCCCTCACAAAAATGCTCGCCATGGCGATAGGAGCGCTAGTGTTCTTCGCCCTGATGGCGGGCGGAGGTTACAGGCATGTCAAGAAAAAGGAGCAGCAGCAGCAGGAACAGCCTGAACCTGATGCGCCTACGCCTTTCCTCTGGCAGGCTTATTCGCGATTGGACGGCTACTACAATGGCATCCGAACTCTAGTACCGCGCGCCAATGTCACGATCGAGAACCAATACAACCGCACCGCGCCTCCGCGTTATGACAAGACCAGGAGTCTGCCAAAGCAGCCTCCAGTCGATCCGATCAAATACAACCCCTACCCAGACTACAAGTCGAGCGAATACCTGAAGACACATCACGAAGTGCACGAATGCTTCTTGGATGACAGAGACACGGTTGCCGTACCCGACGTATATGCATACCCTGGTATTCCCGAAATCTATCCGGAGCCTTTCTATGGATCTTACTCTGCTCTCGGCATGCGTGATGACGTGTGCTGGGAAAGATTCGGGCGATTGGGTGCGTACGGTTATGGCGACCCTGCAAGCAACTTGAAGGAGCATATTGGCATGAAATCGGAAAAGGCTGGCGCCGAGAAGATCTTTGAGAAGATTGGCCATACCGACTACAGCAAAGTCAACTGGGGCGAGGCGCAAAGGCGATGCTACGAAAAGAATAAGGCCAGATTTGCACAAGAGCAGCCAGCTGGAAAAGAGCGAGTGAAGAGACATGCATACGTCCTGCGCACATGGACCGGCTTCAAGTACACCGATCACCATATCATGACTCTGCGCGCTCAGATCAATGAGCTTTCGTTGAAGACTGGCGGCGAGTATGACGTGCACTTCCTGGTACACGTCAAGGACAACAGCATCCCTATTTGGGCCGATGATGCGATCTATCGCAAGACCGTCGAAGAGAACGTGCCAGAGGAATTCTGGGGTCTTGCGACGCTCTGGTCGGAGAAGCAGATGGAAATGTACTACCCCGATCCGTTCCCGGACAACTTCATCAACATGGCAGGCTCCTCGATTCACGGTGTCTACCGTTCTGCCCATTTCGCCATCCAGTGGTTCAGCCAAGAATTCAAGGAGTACGACTTCGTTTGGAACTGGGAGATGGATTTGCGATACACTGGCCACTACTACGAGTTCAACAATCGCATTGGTGAGTGGGGCAAGGACCAGCCTCGCAAAGGACTTTGGGAACGCAACGAGCGCTTCTACATTCCTGGCGTTCATGGTACCTACGAGAACTTCACGAAGTTTGTTGCTGAAGAGATGGAAACCATTGACATTCCAAAGAACGATGTTACTGCACAAGGACCACACCCAGTCTGGGGCCCCGTCAACAAGTTCCCGCACAGAGAGAACGGCCTGCTCTCTGCGCCTGAGGGTACCACCCCGCCTACCTCATACGCCAGAGACGACTATTCTTGGGGTGTGGGCGAGGATGCCGACCTTCTCACCTTCAACCCTATCTTTGACCCCAGCAAGACCAATTGGGTCTTCCGCGAGGATGTTACCGGTTATGACAACACCTTGCCCGTTCCGCCTCGCCGCGTCGCCATCATCACTGTTGCACGTCTCTCCCGCCGCCTACTCGACACCATGCACGAGGAGACTTGGCGCCTGCGCCACTCCATGTTCCCTGAGATGTGGCCTCCCTCAGTCGCCCTCCACCACGGCCTGAAGGCTGCATACGTGCCGCACCCAGTATTCTTCGACCGCGACTGGGATCTCGATTACATGAATCAGGTCTTCAACTACCCCGAAAGCAAAGAGGCGAGCACATTTGGCTGGGGAGAGCACAACATGCTCGGCAGCAGTTTCTACTACAACGCAGGCTTCTCTGGTGCGCTGTGGAGGCGCTGGCTAGGCAACGCGGAGAACGGAGAGGGCGGCAAGAAAGAGGAAGAGGCTGGCACCGGACGCATGTGTCTGAAGCCTGTCTTGCACCACCCCATTAAGGGTGAGTGAAGCATGGCATAGTGATGAGCAGTAAGAGTAGGACGATCATACAACGAGTCAGCGAGGCGCGAGTACCAGTCTCAAGGAGGGGATTTTCTTTTGCGTTTCTGTAAATTTGTGTTGCATATGTTGGCATATGGGAGGCGGGCAAATGGCGCAAAAGAAGGAGTCTTTGTTTTTTCTTTTTCTCGTCGTTGGATACACCATGAGTTCTCTGGTGGAAAAGAAAGATGGCGCGAGCGCGGCGCAAGCTGTGCAATTACACATTCTTTGCTTTCTTACCATCAGTGGGTCTTTTTTCAGCTGTTTTTTTTCTACAATGCGTGCATTACATTACATTCTCGATCGGGCGAGATCGAAGGGCTGTCTTTCGCAGTACAGACACGATGAGAGGTGGATCGGATCTAAAGTTGCTGAACATATATACATTACTCTTGTTTTTTGGAGACCTTTGGCATTTCCTGGCGAGCGGGGAGAGTCGGATGCTTATTACATATAACTGCTGTACATTTGGAACATCACACTACCGTTCACATTCATCTACTCGCCCATGCACTATCGCATAGACCCTAGTAAACGGCATCACTCGTGGACTGATTATGTGACTCTTTCGCTTGGCATTCTCCAATCTTGAAGAGATAAGGTAGGTGGTTCTTCTGCCTTTCATGGAAGATATCGGGTCCAAAAAGAGGATTTACAATGTTGTGAACAGGATCGGTCTTTGCAACCTTTCCACTATGTCGTCCGGTGTCATGTGTGCCGTCAGACTCAACGGCTATTCATGGTTTGGTCTGTCTTCTTAGGTACCCACGTGAAACGCTATACTTCCTATGCGAGATATGTCTAGAACACTGATGAGAATAGAGTAGAACAGCCAAAAGATATGATTATAACTACTGTCACCTACGACTGATATGCCGTCACGATGGCTCTCATTGCCTCTTCGACCATATCTACAAGATCTTGAATCGTCACTATAATAGTACTTCATGTTGCAGTGAGTTGAATGGGATTGATCTGCGTGAGTCGATCGTCATATTGCTGGGCTTGATCTGGTTTGTTTATGTGATCTTATGCTTTGCAGATATAGGATGGAGACCATCTCACACACATGCAAGCAGTTGAGCGGTTGATGACTCTACGATGACGCAGGGCAACGTGCGATGGAGATCTTGAGCTCTGAGGATTATCAATAGTGGAGTTTAAAGATATTCTCGTAGATATCATGAATGGCGTTGACAACAGAGGACTGTGTTGTAATTCCTACCAAAGACACTTGCAGCCAGCGGACATATCAATTAGTTTATCATTAGCAGACCTGCTCAATCTGAAACTCTCTCCGCCATAAGACAACGGCATCTAACCATCCCTTTTCCTGCAGTACAGCAAATAAAAATAGGATGTAGACCGTGACCGTACTTTGTCAAGCATATCCCGTCACCGAGTGAAGTTGTTACCTTCGGTCACCTCTCCTAGAATCAGATCGTCTACCGGGCCACGAGTCAAAGGCCGTCGCCCAAAACGCCCGCTGAGGTCATCGCGCAGACAGCTGTCAGGGATTTTACCTTTCCGCATGCCGGAGTTGAGACGTCACCTCGCGAGGCTTGTCCAGCCAGGGTTTACTAAGAATTGGCTTTTCTCATCAAACGTTGTGCGTGCAGTAGTCTCGTGTCTTTTTCTGGCCTTTGTCTCGAGGCATGAGCAGACGAGGACAATACTCTCTGAGCAGTTGGTGACGATGCTGTTGTCTGACTCTCGCTTCGGGGAGCGCGGTTAGTCTGCAGGCGCACATGGTTTGTAGCCGCCGCTGAGAGACCCTTCAGGCAGCATGACGCACTGCCAGACGCGATCTCACGTTTTGAGGACGAGATCTCGCCAGATTGGCAGGCCGCGGAGAGGGCCATGCCCTCCGGAGGTACACGGCTGCCAGCTTGGTGGCTTTTTTGTCAGGCAGGCCGTCCACCAGTACAATTATACCGATGCAAGCATACACCTGTATAATTTGTCTCAGACTGGCGTCCGGATGGCGTGTGATAGTGAGCTATTGGCTGTGATGGCCACGCGGAGCTGTCTGTATCCGGATCGACGCCTCCTTCCAAGAGCCGTTTGGACATGCTGTACAGAAGTGTTGAAGGTCAGTCACCTGTGGGCGGTGCGCTACTGTGTGTGCGGGTCAAGGAAGGCCATGGCGCAATGATGTAGTCTGTCCTGCGTTCTGTGCCGCCCGTCAAAACAACACTGAGCTTTGATGTCCGTCTGATGCTCGTGATATCTGCCGTTTCTTCCCCTCCACAGCTACTACTGCATCGCCAGTCCCTACATTACGCCTCCAAACGCCATCACTCTGGCACGTAGAGCATATCGACCGTCTCGTACTCCCTCCAAGCGCCCCAAGCGAGCCAACTACCGGTCCGCATTTCCCCGGCCTTCGACTCGGAGGATCACCATCGTCATTTGCAAGCCTATCGTCTAGCCAGCATCATCATCATCATCGCTTGCTTGTACCGATAGAGTGGTGTGCAGCCAGGATCTCCAGAACAGACACGCATTGGGCCCAGCTCGTCATACCTTTGTACCATCCTACACACCCTCGAAGCGATTGATCGTGCCAGCTCGGCCTCAAGAGAGCCGTAATCAGAAAGATGGTTTTTAATATCGAGGTGAGTCTGCTTTCGTACTGTTGTTGTTAATACCGATGTCGAGGGGTCCTGCCCTGCTACAACACATCTCATCAAACAAGGTCCCACTCCCCATGCCCTGCACAAACCCCTGTCGCGCAATACACAGATCGCCGCCAGCTGCACGCGCGCGTCCCTGGCCTCTCATCTGCTAGGCTGGTGGTGGGCAGGCTCACGCTGGCAGCGGAGTGCGATTGCGTCGACATTTCTGTTCCTTTGTCTGTCCTGCAGAAGGGCTGCCTTCCCCAGTGACGCACGACGACGTCACATTACTTTCCTTTCCTCCACCTTCCTACCCACTACCACCTCTACCTCGTTCTTGGTCATCAGTGGCCTCACCTCACGTCTGACCAACCAAACTCTCCCCGTCGCTCTCGACCTCACACACCTCACATCCCCTTCACCAGCAACAAATTGCCTTTCGCTCTTCTTTTTCCACTCTCCTCGTGCTCTTCATTGACCAGCGCACCCAACTCGCCGCCCGCCACGGCCACCAACTGAACCGACGCTATTTGCGAACACCTATCTGACCATGGCTTCCACAATGCAGAACCTCAAGAATTTCATAAGACACGGCAAGAATGCTCGCGACCCCAAATCGCCAGCTGAGCCGCAACTGTCAAACGTCCATGCTCAGCAACACCGCGGCGCTCACCCACCGAACCAGCCAGCCATCAGCGAGCCAAATGTCGCTGCTCACAAGCCTCTGCAGGGCTACGGCTCACCTGGGCAGGACTTTTCCGCCGCAGCGGTAGACAACAGAGGTGTCGCCGCCAAAGCTGGTCACGCAGCTGCGGGTGCCGTGGACGACAAGCAGAAGCGCGAGCGTCAGCAAAAAGAATACGACAGCTCGGTCCTCGAGCGAATCGTTGCTGAGGAGCGCGAGAGCAAGGGCAAGCTGCCTCGGTACCCTGGCCTGGACAGGTACACCTTGCTCGAAAAGATGGGCGACGGTGCTTTCAGCAATGTATACCGTGCCAAGGACAACGATGGACAGTACCCCGAAGTGGCCATCAAAGTGGTCCGCAAATTCGAGATGAATTCAACACAGGTACGTTGCCCTCGCAAAACATTACACTTTCTTGCCCTGGCCTTTAGGCCATCCAATCCTTCGTTCGCGCACCACCTTCAAGAATACATGCCAACCAGTGGCGACTTTACAGACAGGCCAAAAGAACGTGATGAAGCCTACGGAGGTGCGCCGCGCTCGTTCTCTTCTTTTCACCCTCCGCGTTTCGCGATTTTCAATCACGAGTCCATGTATTTCGATCAGCATGTGGACTCTGGCTAACTTAGACCATCCAGAGAGCGAATATCCTTAAGGAAGTTCAAATTATGCGCAACCTGGACCACCCCAATATCGTTCAGCTCGTCGAGTTCAGCGAGTCGAAGCAATATTACTACATCATTCTCGAGCTGTGTCCTGGTGGCGAACTTTTCCACCAAATCGTCCGCCTTACCTACTTCAGCGAGGATTTGTCACGACACGTCATTAGGCAGGTTGCAGACTCACTATTGTACTTGCACGAGGAGGCCGGAGTTGTGCATCGGTAAGCAGCACAGATGAATGCATCCAAAGATCGACATAACTAACGCTGTCCAGCGATATCAAACCTGAGAACCTGCTCTTCTACCCTACACCATTCATTCCCTCCAAGAACCCTCAGCCGAAGCCTCCTGGAGATGAAGACAAGGAGGACGAGGGTGAGTTCGTTAGGGGTGTGGGTTCTGGTGGCATTGGCGTGGTCAAGATTGCCGACTTTGGCCTTTCCAAGGTCATCTGGGACCACTCCACGATGACGCCCTGCGGTACCGTTGGATACACTGCCCCCGAAATCGTGAAGGACGAACGCTATTCCAAGAGTGTCGACATGTGGGCACTCGGCTGTGTCCTTTACACTCTTCTCTGTGGATTCCCGCCTTTCTACGACGAGAGCATCCAGGTGTTAACCGAAAAGGTTGCCCGTGGCCAATACACATTCCTTTCGCCATGGTGGGATGACATCTCCAAGTCTGCTCAGGATCTTGTTTCACACCTACTCACTGTCGATCCTGAAAAGCGCTACGATATCAAGCAATTCCTTGATCACCCCTGGATCCGCCAAGTCGACGAACAAACTACTGCTGCCGCCGATGCTCCTCCTCTTGCTACCCCGCTCGCCACCCGTGGTGGTCAACTATCTGCAGGTGCTGAACCACTGAAGCAGAACTTCGAGTACCTCGAGGATGTCCCTGGTGGCGGTGGCAAGAAGCAGGATTTCAGGTCCCCTGGTGCAGTAAACCTTCGCGAGGTCTTCGATGTCAGCTATGCCGTGCACAGACAAGAGGAAGAAGGCAAGCGTCGCAAAAACTTCACGCAAGGTTACCGTGGAGGTGGAGCCATGGACTCATTGAACCCCCTTAATGAGGACTACGAAGAAGAGTACGAAGAGAGCGCATACGCCAACCCTCCTGCGAAACTTCCCAAGTCGGGTGCTCCGGATGTCAGTGGTGTGGAGAAGCAGATGCGCAACACGTCGCTATCATCCGCAGCACAGGCGAGACAGGCTGCCGCTCCTAAGCAACAACCCGCCGCAAGAGGTTACGGCCAGCACAGTGCCGAAGTCGCCGCTGCAGCGAAGAAGCAAGTTCGCAACAAGGGTCCCTTCGAGCTCAATATGGATGGCGCCACTTTGTTGGGTCGTCGTGGTAAGAAAGGTCCTAGCAATCTGCGCGAACAGATGGTCCAATAGTCGACTCGCCCTTGGTCGACGCTTTGGTGCCGTTACGTTCGATTTAGACGAAACCACTATTGCGAATTTTTCTTGTCGCATTGTTGCTATTCAGAAGCAGCTGCTCGAGCCGATAATACGGAAGGAAAGTCAAGAAAAGTGTGACATGCAGCAACTTTTGCATGTGTCGTTCTGTATCTGAGATGGGTCATGGTCATAGCATTTTGGGCGTTACATGGGAATGGGGTCACCAGGCTAGACGCCATGCAAATGTAAGACGGCGTTGTTCTGGTCGCTCTTTGGGTCTGAGTGGGCTCAGGTAGCTCACTTTATTCATCATTAGCCAAATCTTGTTTCAACTACCTCTATCCGTTTGCTTTCTGCGATATTGTGAATGACTGCAAGCAACGGGAATGGACTTTGATTTTGAATGACGTGCAACACGTGATCTGCTCCATTCCCCCAGCTTGGGCGTGCAGTAGACCCTGTGTTTTGGAGAGCTTGATGGCTCGGTGGGAGCACAAGACGACTCCTGCTACACTACAACCCACTGGAGCTTCACCTTCAAGCTCCTTGATTCTATTTCCGATTGTTGAGCCACCTTAAATTCAATACATAAAGGAAAGTCTCCAACTGCCCGACAACACCTCTTAACTCGACAATGGCTCGCAACGCCGACGACTTGCTCGCTGAGCTCGGCCAGCTTGGTGTCGACGACAAACCAGCAGCTCAGTCCAGAACCTCCAAAGCAGCGTCCAAGCCTGCTACTTCAGCCAACAAGCCTCCTGTCAACGATGATGACCCTTTCGGCGACCTTCAAGCCCAGCTTGCAGCAAAAGCTCAGCCTACCTCTCGCCCAGGCACCCCACGCATGTCGAGCTCTGCTACAAGTGCTACCACCAAGTCACCCAAACGTGCTGAGCATACGCCTGCGTCTTCAGGCCCGCCAAGTGGCCGTACCAGCAGCGAGGACCGGCTGAGGAGTTCCGCCCCTGCGTCTGTGAGGAAGAGTGGTGAGAGCGCGAGAGGCTACCACCAGGGCGTTACTCCTGGAGATGGCGAGAGCGAGGCCAAGACAGAACCTGAGTTCAGCAAGTCACAAGCTGAGGAAAAGCAGGCGCCTGCTGCCGCCGCGCCTCCTGCTCAGAGCTCTGGCGGTGGTTGGTGGGGAAGCATGTACAACGCAGCCAGCGCCGCCGTCAAGCAGGCCGAGACGCTGGCCAAAGAAATCAGCGCCAACGAGGAGGCACAGCGGTGGGCGGCGCAGGCTCGTGCCATCGGTGGCAAGAACCTGTCAAATTTGCAGCACCTCAGCACCGACCTGCGATCGCGCGCCCTGCCCACGTTCACCAACCTGCTCGAGCACATTGCACCTCCGATCTCTGCACATGAGCGGCTGCAAATCCACACTACACACGACATCTTGAACTACCCTGGTCTGGACCCTTTGATCTACCAGGTGTTCTCGCGCACAATGTCACAAGTGGAGGGCGGCGATTTGATGGTCATACAGCGTGGAATAGAACAAAAGAGTCGCGGTCGGGCTGGTTCGGATGTGCAGGGATACAGAGGTGGAGTTCTAGGTGGTGGCAGCGGCTGGAGCGACGGGCCATGGTGGAGAGAAGAGGGCACTCGCTCTTTGGGAGCTGTACCTGGTTTGAAGGAAGGTACAAGACTGGCTCGTGTTGGTGCCGAGTCATATGCAAAGGAGTTCTTCGATGCCAGAGGCGGCGTGGAGGAGGCTGCTAAGCGGGCGACTGAGAGTCTTTCAGACTCAAACCCTGTACGCAGCTCGGATATTTTCCTTGCTATCCAGGCAGTCAGTTACCCAGACGATGAAGGCCTCTTCGCCGACGACGGACGTTCGGAAAAAGAGGCTTCGACAACAGACTCTGGCGTAGCAGAGCCCAAATCAGAGGCAGAGGAGAGCATTGTGTTTGCCATCTACCTCTACGACCCGCTCCACAGCCTCTCGTTCTCCGCTCTCTCACAACCTTTCCCGCAGAAGTGGGCAGCGTGGCTGGATGCCAGCTCCGCATCCGCTGACGAAGCAGCCTTGCCAGAATCGATCCAAGAGATCATCGCCGCCGGCGGAGTGGACCCCAGAGAGTGGGTTGCAGAGTGGATGGAGGAGATTCTGAGCTTGGGCGTTGGCGTGGTCGCACAGAGGTACGTAGCGCGTAGAATGGGTGTTGGTGAGGGCGGACTCGGCCGCGGCAAGAGGAGAGCGCAAGACGAAGATATTTCTGGCGAGGCGGCTAGGGCGATCTGAGCATAGTCGGGTTTCCTGGAGGGCGAACGTAAAGGGGTTGTGTATGGTATAGGAGTACGGCTTGGGTACTATGATTATGGTTATTATCAATGACAGTGTTGATGGTGGACACGATTGTTTTCTTCTTATGATTGGCAGCGATTGCTTCAGTAAATCTATCGATCGGTACCTATGTCCTGTGAACATTCTCCACTTCCTCGGACACTGCGTTGTAGATACGAAGTACGAGTGCTTTTCGCCTTCTTTGGACGAACATAGCAGTGTCTACATGTATTGGAACAATGACAGTTGGGATCTCATCATTCGAATGTGGTCGTTGGTTGTTGCTTCTCAGTCTGAGGCATTGCTCAGATTCCAAGGAGAGGGACGCAAAAGTTTGATCGCGACACGGATGAAAGCCTGTGAAAACGTATATACACTGTTCGAGCATGATGTCTCTCGACCCGTAAAACGAACGGACAGTGCCTGCACTGGTTTATGTAGTTGCGTGGCAAGCTTACGTGTAGGGTTAAAAGGTTCCCTGCGCACGTGTACACTTTCGCTTGCCTGTGGCTATGAAGCATACATTCTTGCTGGAGCATTCCGTCTCTGCTATATGACCACGGCACCTGTATGTCAAGATCATGTATCTGGACCAGACTTCGTCATAGTGAACGTGAACGAGATCACTTTGTCGATTGCGCGCTGCGATGGCAGGCAAAATCTTTGCTGAGGCAACACTCCTGAAACTGCAACAGCCTCGAATCAAACATTGAAGGCTCGGTGAAACATGAGTATTTGCCAGCGATTAGGAAAATACGTTGAACGATGAGCTCTTGCCGTCGGAGGCGTCGAGATGGATGTCGACAAACATGCCGTCGTTCACGTGTTCATTTCACTGACTTATCACAGCCGAATGGGAAGACGGTTGATGAGAATGGGCGCACAGCAGCCCCTACAAGGGTACATGTATCTGTCCAAGAAGGCACAGGGCACACAAGCCACAATTCGGTTGCGTTGCAATTCGCGAAAGCTCGATTGTTATCGATGGCCCAGGGAGATTTGTTTGTGATCGATAGAGGCGATTGCTGGTGATCATGGGATGAGTCGCGCTATTTACATCGACGAGCTTAGCATCAGTGTAATTTTCCGTTTGCGTGCAATAATTAAAGAAAGCGTAAAAAGCAGCGGTTCACTTTTGCGGCCCAGCCTTTTTGCTTCCGCGTCGGTAGCGCCACTTGCCTCTTGTCCGTGCCATCTTACCCAGCAGCGCGACCTTGGCTTGCTGCAACCCTGTGTAAAATCAACTCGACACCAGACACGCCTGCACCATCCACTATCCACTGCCAACCCGGCGATGCTTGTGCACTGCGAGCAATGGATGCCCATCGTCGCAGTGTGAACCGACACTCTGATGCCGACCGCACGGGCCATCTGGCTTCCAATCTATCCTCCTCCTCCTCCTCGACTTCATCAGACATCCTCGTCGCCCCTGCACCCCGTTCACAGATCAACTCACAACAGCCCCGACCCCACCTAACCATGCCGGTGACGGCGATCGTTCGCGGGGATATCCTCATCATCAAGGGCATTCGCCCGATGCTGGAACGTCTGCAGAGACGCGACTATCACGCTGACGCCAACTCGGCCGCTGATGATTATTCCGAACGTAATGATCGTCCACAAGACAATGGCTCCTTTCGTCGAATCCCCGTCAGTTCATTGACCGACGCTGCAACGCCTTACAACGATGATGATGACGGGCCTAATCACAAAGGCACCTACTCCAAAGCCTACACCCTCAAGCACCCCGAGGTCAAGTGGGTCCATCGTGGGCAAGGCAGATACCTTCCTAGCAACACAATAGCTTACCCAACTCATCTTGGCTCGACACCTGCGACCAAATCAAACCAAACTCCTCGCTTCTCGGGCCGGTCGTCACTTCGCCGACGCAGTGGCGACGTGGACATGGACGCTGACGAAGGTGACAATGACGAAGATGATCCTTCATTCAACTCACAGCCAAACTTCACATCGAAGCGTCTATCTGATGCCTCATACTCACTACGACGCAGGCAGTCGGAAGCTGAACCATTGACTCCAGGAGAGCTTCGCGCTGCCCGTTTGAGCCGGCGATCAGGCCACTTCGGCGATGAAGATGACGACGAAGACGAAGCCTCAGAAGGCGACAGTGAATCTGGTGACGACGACGAGGAGCGTACTTACAGCAAAGATTACAAGGAGGCTCATCCCGAGCACAACTGGCGCCATTGCGGGAATGGCTTTTACAAGAAAAGCGCTAGACCATCACTTGCGCTCTCAACCCAAGGCAGTCGCCGAGGTTCTAACCGATCGCAAATCAAGACCGAGAACGAGTTTCCCGAGGTCAGGCGTTATCGTCTCTCTGAATTGAAGAACTTCCCAGGAGAGAAGCCGGTTCACTGCGGGAACGGATGGTACAGACTCGAATCAAGTCTACAGGAAGGCGCCGATCAATCCGCGATCGAGAGCAGCGACGAGGAAGGAATGGCCAAAAACGAAAAGTTCTCCAAAGAGGAGATGGTGAAATACCTGAACACGTACCCCGACGCTGAATTCGAACACCGCGGCAATGGTCGATATGTTCTGAAAAGTCGGGTCAATAAAGTGTACCACACTCCGACGGCCAAAGCTCCCGCCGAATCACCAGGTCAGACTTTCAGTAAGGCTTATGTCGAGAGGCATCCAAATGAGTCTTTCTTCCATGCTGGATCAGGGCGATACCGCCGTGGCTCTCGACCCACCAGACCCTCAGACGCGTCACGCAAAGTGGAACAGCCTCCAGTTATCGAGAAGGCTGCTATCCCAACCGGTCTTGTGAACAAGGAATTCGTGTTAGCACATCCAGAGATGGAATTTCACCATCGTGGACAAGGACGTTACGCGTACGGACCACGCCCAGTAGAAACGCATGTTGCTCCGGTCCCTGTCAAAGAACCGACACCCAGCCCTGCAGTGTCCGATACTGAGCTTGTTGACACTGCATACGTCGAGGCGCATCCCCATGAGACCTTCCATCACCGTGGTCAAGGCCGTTGGGCTCGTGGCCTCCCACCACCTGGAAGCAGCAACAAGACTGCTGTCCGCGGACCGATGGCTTCCCAAGCGAAGTTTTCCGTCACTCCATCAAATCCTCCAACTGACGACCTTCCAGGCATGGATGAGCTTTTAATCAGGGCTGAAGGCCCGGATAAATATCCTCAAGTCGATTGGGTTTATCGTGGCGGCGGAAAATGGGCTCGTACTGCGAAACAGAAGGAGCCTGTTGTTGTCAAGACCACCAACACCCGCGGATCGAGAGGCAAAAGCCTGGCCAAGCTTCAGGATCTACAAGGGGACTCTGATGAATCTGAAGAGGTCGTCTATACGGATGATGAGTATGCAGCAACGGGTGGCGGCAGCTTCAATGAAACACCGTACGAAAGCCGCAGAACAAGCGCAACGAATGCACAACTGCGCAACGATTCTGCGATCTCTAGACGACAGCGTGGATGCCTTCAGCAAGACGCTATCGATGTGGCGTCTGGGCAAACTTCAAAGAACTCGTCTTTGAAGTCAAAGACAACTACACCGAAGCCTCAGAGACTCACCCTGGAAGAGGACAGGTTGAGCGACGACGACAACTTCCCGAGTCTCTACGCCAGCGCCTGGCCGCCACCAAGGACAGACGAGCCGTTCGATGATGCTGCAAAACTCATGCGAAAGATTTACAAGCCTCTGAATCCATCGGACATGTTCGTAAACGCATTGACGCGCCGCGATCCTGCGATACGCCCGAAGGAGGTTCTTCGTGCCACAACATCCCATGTTCAAAAGCTACTACAACAGCTCCAGGATGAGTACCTGGAACTGGACAAAATCACAGCACCACACGCTCGCGTCCCTCGCAAGCCAGTCAAGGGTGGTAGAATGCCTCTCGACGACGCCGTATACGAAGACAGGAAGGAAGCAGATCTATACGATTATAACTACGACCCTCGCAAGGTCGGCTATCAGAACCCAGACGCACAAAAGATTATCCGCGATGCCGAAGGCCGTGCGCTCCGCAAGCGCCGCCAGCGCAACTGCATCGAAGTCGAATCGGCCGCGACGCCAGGCGGTGAAGAGGTCCCTCTTGGATCAAGACGTGCGGTCAAGCCAATCAACCGCTTCGACGGTGTTAACCCAGCCTCGACTCGCAGAAAGCGTACCAACAACGGCACCGTCAAGCCTGCGAGCAGCATGACTCCCGATCCCGCAGCCTCCGCTCCGCAACCGCAAGTCCTCTCCAACGGCTACGTCGTCCGCACCAGCGGCCGCTGGAAGAACCACATCCCCAAGCGCATCCGCGAGCTCCGCGGCGACAGCGTCGGCGCATCGCCAACCGCCAACGGCACAGGATCAGGAGCTGGAGCTGGAGCAGGAGTAGGATCCGGCGCAGTATCTCCCGGCGTCGAAGAAGGCGCCCTGCGCTCCGAAACCCCGGGAACGTCTTCTGACACGCCGCTCACGACCGACGGCAAAGAGGGTTCGCCCGGCGCCGCACGCAAAGGTCGTCCGAAGGGAAGCAAGAACCTGCATAAGAGGCGGGACGCTGGCATTCCTAAGGGACCGCGCAAACCGAAAGTCGTGGCTTCGATTGAGGGCTCTGCCACTTCTGCTGTTCCTGCTGCTGCTGCTGCTGCGCGCCCTTCGACTGAGCAGGCACATGTGGCGTACTCGGGGAGTGTGATGTCGAGGGAGGAGCGCAACGATCCGTGGAGCCGCATTGGATATCCGTTTGATTGATTGGGCGTGGGATACGAGGAAGGCGTGCATGATGGCTGATGCGGTTTTTGGCTGGTGCAGCTTTCGCACGGATTGGCGGCTTATCAAAACTGTCATCAAATTATTAACCACATGGAGGTTGTTTCTCTAATTATTTGAGGCGTTCACGGTCGGTTCACAAGGTTGTATGATTATCTTAGCTAGCTAGTTTTGCTTTTTTTTTGCTGTGCACTTCATGGGTGCCGAGATTGGCCAGACGGGGTTCTAGGGAAGCATAGCACTCACTGCAAGCAGATTTTTTGGTCTCGTTGAATTTCTTCATAGTCCCCAGTGATATGCGGCAGCCACCCATCACTCACATTCTTGGCAACGTTCAGAAGCAATGGGACGAGATACTTCGGAAGTAATTTCGTGAATTGCTGTGGTATCAGAGAGTTATCGATAAGAAAGGCTAAGAAAAATCCAAGAAAGTGGACCACCACTACCCAGTCTTTTCGCGCGTGCGCCAAAGTCTTCTCTAGTCACGCGGACCGGACATGATGATCATAAACACACGCAGCCACTGTCATACTGGACAGTGGGCATGTGAAAACGCCGCGAACACCTCGCTTTGTGGTATGCTTTGCACTTTGACCGTCTCAATGCGAACCATGCAAGCAAGATCAAAGTTTCGCCCATACCCTTCTTCCATTTTCAAACGGCCTCTCATGCAGCAGGGGGACCGCCGACTTTGTGTCCGCCTCCCGCCAGCTCGGTCTCGGCCTCAGCCTGTGCGTTCTCTACGTTACGCTCGATGAGGCCCTCTTCGCGCTTTTCGGCGGCGTCTTCGGACATCTCAACGTCTTGGCCTACGGTTGAGACCGGAGGTGCGGTGCCTGTTGCTCCTGGTACCTCGGTAGCAGGGACCTCTGTGGTGGCAGCAGCCTCAGCAGCAGCAGGAGACTTGGGCGGCGTTCCGACCTGCGCGGGTGTCTCAGCGGGTGTGGCTTGTGTCACTTCCTCGGCAGGTGCGGAGGTTGGCGGCGCAGCGGCTGGAGCGTCGACTTGCATCTCGTCATTCGATGCTTCGTCGACTGCACCTGCAGCGTCGCTAGCAGCAGGCTCGGGCTTGGGCTCGACGGGAGCCGGTGACTTTGAAGGCGCCTTGACTTCTGTAGTCGTCTCTGGTGCGGAGGTGGGTGCAGCATCGTTTGCGCCGTCGAGGGCCATGCCGTCGTAGGAAGAAGGCTGTGCGTCGCCATTCAGACTCCTGGAGTCATCATCCATTGGAGTGTTTGTGCCGCTCTCATCAGCAGGAGCGTGGGGATTCTGGTAATCCATAATGCCGCGTCTCTTGCGACGACCGGGCTGTTTCTTGACGCCGTTTGCCTCTGCCATGTCTTCATCTTCTGACTCGCTCAATTCACCTTGACGCTCTGTCTTCGAGTCCCACAGTCTCTGGGTGTATCGGCGGTCTTTGTTTGCTTCGTCATCGGCGTCTTCGTCATCGAGGCGAGCTTCCTCTTCGTCGAGCGTCTCGTCCATACCGACGTCACCACGTGGCACATCCTGCATCTGAACTGAAGGCACCGCCTGAGTTCTGCGCAGGTTCTCGAGTACCGTCTGCTTGATGCGCTCCAAGTACTCGGGGCTATTCGCATTGTCCATGTTGCTGGGCTTGACATCAAGCTCGAAGTCCGGTGCATAGTATTCGTAATAGTCTGTGAAGGGAAGATCTGAACGCATCTCTGTGCCGACAAGCTGGCCGGTTTCAAAAGCCCAAGTGCGGGCAACGTTGCGCATGGTGTATCCACCACCTCCGAGCACGAGGGTTGGCAAGCCGAAAGACTTGACAAAATTGACGCAGTTTGCGTGACCGCGCATAGAAAGGTTGAAGCAACCCAATCTGTCTCCTGACAGAGAGTCGCCACCGCATTGCAGAACGACAGCAGTAGGTTGGTAGTACTCCATGACACCGTTGATCACGGGCTCAAAGATGCTCTTATAGCTGGTGTCGTCAATACCGTCACGGAGAGGGAAGTTGACGGCGTGGTGCTTTCCGTTGCTAACGCCGATATCCCTAAGTTCGCCGGTGCCCGGGAAGTACTCGCCGTACTTGTGGAAGGAGACGGTCATGACACGGTCGGTGCTGTAGAAGGCTTCTTCGACACCGTCACCGTGGTGTACGTCGATGTCGATGTAGAGCACACGCGGGTGGAAGCGAAGGAGCTCGATGATGCCAAGAACGATGTCTGCTCGATGTTAGATGTCGATGGTCGATATATTTCATGCGATTACGCAACATACCGTTGATATAGCAGAAACCGCTGGCTTCGCTTTTCTTGGCGTGATGCAGACCACCAGCCCAGTTCACAGCAATATCGCATTTGCCGCGGTTCAACCTCGCCGCGCCCTCCATGCTGCCGCCAGCGCTGATCCCACAGAATTCGAACAGACCGTCGAAGACGGGACAGTCGTCGCCGACGTTGTATTTGCCCTGCTCTTTGCCGAAGTTGTCCATGTTGTCTGGGGTGACGCGCTGCAAGAAGTCGACGTACTCGTCGGTGTGGAATTGGGTCATCTCGTACTTGGATGCGGGCTTTGCGCGGTAGATTTCGAGGTTCTTGTAGAGACCGTAGTTCATGATGAGGGAGTGTGCCATACGGATGCGGTGTGGCTTCATTGGGTGGCCTGCGTTATAGGCGTAGTTGCCAACGTCGCTGTCGTAGAAGTATGCGACCTTCTTGGGCTGTGAGGGCGCTGCGTTGATGCCAGCACCAGGCGCATCGAGGGGTGCAAGGGTGGTGGCCATGGTCGCGGGGTTTTGTTGTCGGAATGGCGTGTCGGCCAGGTGGTGCAAGATTGCGCTGGTAGAATGTGAAAGGCGATCGCAGAGGAGCGACGCTCAGTGAGTGTGATGATGCGCGTGGATTGGATTAAAGAGCTGGTCGAAGGTTGCAAAGGCTAGGCGGACAATTCGCTGGAGGCGAAACGCATGCCGCTATCTGTACGGTCGCAGTAGGTTGCTGGGATTTGCACGTGTTGTCAGTGGAAGTAAGTGAGGTGAATGGTTGTATGTATGAGTGGGTGGCAGTGGTTGTAAGTAAAGAAGGGCAGACGGCTCGCTCGCACATGTCAAGCCAAGTCGAGTGATGAGCGGCGGCGGCGATTGGAACTTGACCTCGCACGCGCCACAAATATATCCGAGCTTCGTGCTGCTCTCTCGCGGGTGCTGCACTGTTATAGTGGCTCGTCCGCGCCAAAGCATCATCATCACCGCCGCCGCCTACCACCACCACCACTCCGCCCTACACCACCACCACCACTCACTCACCACCCACCTATCTCCACCTCATCACCACCTCCACCACCGCCCTCGAATATCCCTACTACATCAACACTTGCGCCCGGCCGCATCGCACTCGCCTTCAACACCCATCTACCACACGCCGCCGTACACGCTCGCTTCACATAATCCACCATGGATCGGTTATCGAGAATGCTTGCCGCTGCCCAAGGAATGGGTGGCGGCGGAGGTGCTCCTCAGCAGGTAAGAGCTATTTTATGATTTTGTGTCGCAATACTGTGGTCCTTGCGTCGTCCTTGCATGCGCATTTGCAATCCACCATCACGGTACCGAAAGAGCTATCGATCAGGATACTTGGAGTACGGCTCGAGGTCTCTTGCCTCGCGACGAACTGGCCGATGAGCTGCGGCTGCCTCAAGTCTCCTTTGCTCCTGCTGGTCAGCCAGTACCACGTCATCGCAATAGAGGCAAAGCTCCAGTCGTCTTCATCAGCATTCACGGCGCATCAAAACGACATACGCGACGCATCACAACCTCAAGCATGCCGGAGAAACGGAAGAGACCGGACTCATCCCCGGATGAAGTGATCAGCTCCAGCGAGGAGACTATGTCCGCTGCCGAAGAGACGGACTCCTCCCAGTCCCCGCCTTCACCTCGCGCACTTCAAGGAACTCCAGGGCGTACCGGTCGCGACGCCAGACGCAATGCAACCAGCGAGGGTCCTCGTTGCCAGCGATTTGTACTTACCGGACCACCGAGACCTCGGCCGTCAAACAGCGATCGCCAAATGACGAGGCTAGACGTGGACTGGGAGGTGCGGCAGCTTGAGCGTGCTCGTCGTCAGCAGCCAGAGTCTTTTGGGAGAAGGCGAGCAGCTGTACGACGTTCGAGCGTACCAGCACTGGCCTCATCTGGTTACTCGAGGAGCAACACACTGGTCCGGACCCGTCGACTCGAAGAACTCTGGAGCCTGGAAGAGCATAACAGGCTTGAGGCCATTCGTCGACCTCATGAGCGTTACGGGCGACAAGCTCGTGCTGCGATGTTCCTTGCATACGACAATGCAAGGACCATGTTGCGCATTCGGAATATACTGATCATTGTGCTAACAATACATCTAATCAGGACACCAACATTGTCGACAACGCCGAAACAGTCTACATTTCCTCACTCGCACTGCTGAAGATGCTCAGGCACGGAAGAGCCGGTGTGCCTATGGAAGTCATGGGACTGATGCTGGGAGAGTTCGTGGATGACTACACTGTCCGCGTGGTGGACGTCTTCGCGATGCCACA
This sequence comes from Melanodothis sp. VS III C KN 2, assembly GCA_019775565.1. Lineage (NCBI taxonomy): Eukaryota > Fungi > Ascomycota > Dothideomycetes > Cladosporiales > Cladosporiaceae > Melanodothis > Melanodothis sp. VS III C KN 2. Next base: position 277,567 of record JACWFM010000066.1, read on the forward strand.
GTCAGGTACCGGTGTCTCAGTAGAGGCTGTCGACCCGGTGTTCCAGACAAAGATGATGGACATGCTTCGACAGACTGGAAGGTAAATTGCGACATTCCTCGCCCGGGGCCTTTCACAGATTCGCTGACTCCTTCACAACAGGCCCGAAACAGTCGTTGGCTGGTACCACTCACATCCCGGTTTTGGCTGCTGGCTCTCTAGTGTTGATATCAACACGCAACAGTCTTTCGAGCAGCTCACACCCCGCGCTGTCGCTGTGGTCATCGACCCTATCCAGTCCGTCAAGGGAAAGGTCGTCATCGACGCTTTCCGCCTCATCAACCCGCAAACACTCATGCTCGGACAAGAACCCCGGCAAACCACATCCAACGTTGGACACCTCAACAAGCCCTCGATTCAGGCTCTGATTCACGGCCTCAACAGACACTACTACTCGATAGGCATTGGCTACCGCAAGACCGCACTCGAGGAGAACATGCTCATGAACCTGCACAAGACCGTCTGGACAGAGGCTCTCGAAATGCCTGACTTCGCTCATGAGGGCGAGCACAACCACGCAAACTTGACCAAGCTTGTGTCCCTCGCAGAGGGCTACCTCAAGCGTGTGCAAGAAGAGACCGAGCTGTCTAAGGAGCAGCTGCGCACACGTTACGTGGGCAAGGTCGACCCGAAGAAGCACATTGAAGCGGTTGGCCAAGAGCTGATGGAGGACAACATCGTCGCTGTCAGCAGGCAGATGATCGACAAGGAGGCGTCTGTGCCTACTCTCGGCCAAGGCAATGCCTCTGCCAAGGGTGCTAACGGCCGTGTGAGCGAGGTCATGGAGGTCGATGGTGAGGACGACTAGGAGATCGTTCCTTGTTGGACTGGCAAGACGGCTCTATAAGGGTGATGAAGGCTTGACGGATCGATGTTTTGTGGTTGCGGATGCCACATGCAGCTTGCTCACCTGCCTGCTTGTGCGCAGCTCCCGAACACGCACACGCAACCCCCCTCCGCGCCTGCTGGACCACTCGTCACAATGGGCAAGCGCGTAGATAGACAGCCTGAAGGCTCAGCGTTGGCGGATGGAAGATTCATCAACACACATGATCTTAACGTTAGCAAAACTGTCGACAGCTGTCGACGCGACTGTCAAGACATGATATCAAGACCCAATACTAGGTATAAAAATATTACCTTTCTTTGCCGATTTTCTTGTGTCTCCTTTGAATCGCTTTGTTGATCGTGGTGAGAATCCTGTTGTTCAACCGCTGGACTGAAACTGTACATGCCACACCGCTTCCAGAGTGTCCCTTGATTCTTGTCGCCACTCAAAAAGGGTTCGAAAGCTTGATCGGTTTTAAGATATGCTTCAAATTAGATGATGCAGTTATGCTTGAGCCCGTAGCTAGCGTCGTCATAGGGCTGGCCAATTGCGGATGTTCCTTGTGGTTCGGAGTTTGGGCGGCTGCGGCCCTGAAGATCTGAATGCGACACTTGCTTCCTCTTTCGCTGTACACAACGCTCACATGACTGAACAAATGCTAGATTGTCGTGTGTACTACTGGAGTCAGCTTCAGTCTTCTATCTGATTGCCCTAAATAACTGTGTCAGAGATATGTGGACAAGAATTCTAGATAAACACTTTGAAGTAATCACTTTGGCTCAATCTTCCGTTGAACGTTTTCCTTTACCTTTCTCTCACTCCCTAGTACAGAGAACTTACTGTCAGCACTAGAAGAGCGCGTCCTGACCTACTCTACATCAATATGCATCAAAAGATAGCGTGGGAGACAGCAGGAGCTTGTCATTCACTCGATACGTTCATGAGATAGGGTTCGGGTTAGGGCATTCGGCAAGATGCTGAGATCGATGTCATTGATGTTAAATGTATACGTACCATAGTGTATCGCTTGCTGAGGCCAGTACGTAGCCATTTCAAGTTGACGGGAGTATTGGGGTCACAGCGGAAGACTATTCAGTCGATTCAATGTTGCGGAAGCCAGTCATGTAAATGATCTCAGGTATAATATTACAAAGTGTACTGTATTCCATTACATGTGTCGCGAGCAAGAGAAGAGACGCCATATCGCAAAATTCCCAAAACATTCTCCCTATTCAAGCACGCGCAATCTCACCAGTACCAAACGCCTCCATCTTGATCCGATCCTGTCCAACGCCGAAATCGACCAGCTGCTTCTCCATCGCGCTCATGAAGCCTTCTGGCCCGCATACAAAGTATTTGGTCTGCGCGTTTTCCAAGAAAAGATTCTTCGAGCGGTCGAGGACTTCCAGCTTCACACGACCGATATGGTGGTAGTGTACGCTTTTGACATCCTTCGGCTCCTTCGGTGTGCCAATGAAGAAGGAAGTCGAGACATTGCTGTGCTGCTTGGCTGCGGCTCTGACGTGGTCGCCGAAAGCTTGCACGGAGGTACTACGTGCGCCGTGGACGAAGCTGATGGGTCGTGTCGAGCCGCTTTCGAGAAGAGTGTTGAGGATGGAAATCATAGGCGTCAGTCCCACGCCGGCAGAGAGGAGAACGACGGGAGATTCCGTATCGACTTGGGGATCGAGGAAGAATTCTCCTGCTGGATGAGACACAGAGAGGATGTCGCCTTCGTTCTTGAGGTCATGTAGAACATTGGACATGTAGCCTGGATGGACGACAGCTTCGGGCTCTTTGGCGGGCAGACCTGCTTCTCTCTTGACGGAGATTCGATAGTACTCTGGCGAGGGCTTGTCGCTGAGAGAGTACTGTCGAGGTTGCATGTAGTTGAGCTTGGGTACCGTGGTTTTGACCGAGAGATACTGGCCAGGCTTGTACGAGGGCAGGCTCTTTCCGTCGACTGGCTCCAGGTAGAACGAGGTGATCTCATCAGACTCCTTGACTTTCTTCGCAATGCGGAAATCCCTCCAATCCGTCCAGCCTCTGGTCTGTTCCATGATTTGGCTCTCCTTGCCAATCATGATGTTGGCCAATTGCCAGTAGGCTGCTTCCCACGCATTGAGAATGTCTGGTGTGAGAGCTGCACCCAGCACATCGCCCATGGCTCGAAGGAGATACTCTCCGACGACCTTGTAATGCTCTGGTTGAATGTACAAGCTGGCGTGCTTTTGGCAGATTTTCTCGACGGCAGGGCTTAATGCCCCCAGGTCGTCGATGTGTGAGGCATAAGCGTAGAGAGAGCCGGCGAGGGCTCGCGGTTGGAAACCATTGGCCTGGTTGGCGGTATTGAAGATGTTGTTGAGGGCAGGAATTTCATCTAAGACGGTCTTGTAGAAGTGTGTTGTGATGTCGTTGCCGTGGGCCTTGAGGACCGGAACAGTAGAACGGACGATTTGAACTTGTTCGGGAGTTAGCGGCATGGTGATTTTGGTTGGTTGGTTGGGTTGTCAATTGATTGATAGGTTGACTTTCTGGACTCACTCTGACATTTCGACTGCTGTTTTCAATTTATACAAAATCCGAATGCCAGATGTAGGGATGTTGACCGCGGAGATGCCTGTCACTGGAACAAGACGGAGGTAAGACGGGATCGTGATGACGGCACAAAAACTCGAAGATGCGGAAGCGAAATTACAAACATTCGAGCTCGATGCACAGCTCGTGTTGTTTCGCTGACATACTACCTTACACGAGATCAGATGAAAGAGGCAGACTGTATACATCGCCTTTCTCCACGGAAATGCAAAGTCAACAACACGCCATCACGTTGGCGGCTGGAAATCCATACAGTCAGCGTGCACTTGGCAACAGGGTTAGGGGAGAATGAGAGGTCGCGTAATGCACTTGTGGTCGAATGTGATTGGACCAAAAGATTCGCATCATTGTGCATCATGCTTGTAGCCCAGTACACCGATCAGCCCAGGAGAACGTGGCTGTTCGTCATGCAACTGCATTTGGCGGTCGAGCCAGGGTCTCAAAAAAGCAGCCCAAGGCACCCCACGGTCTAGCTTCAAACTCCGTACTAGTATTTCACTAGCAAGCACAAGCATTACAAGATGTGATGCTGATAGTATGAGCATACTAGGTACTAAGAAATTAATCGAGCCTTAGTCAGTTTGAATAGTATCTCAGCGGAAGAGCAAGAGGTATGGAGTTTGAAGCTAGACCGCGAGGGCACAGGTAAAAGTTCGTAAGCTCGGGAGCTCAAGGATCGGAGTTGACCGTGACCGGTTCTAGCCCTAAGTGATAACACGACAGCGGGATTTGCAGCATGCATCATGCTGCTTCGGCTTGTGTCATTCAGAAGAAGGATTGAATCTGTTTTTATACAATTGTTTTAGCCGTATGACCAGTGTTGATAGCCTTACGCGGATTTCCACTCGTAGCTATGCTTGCCTGTGACCGCCAAACCCTCGGGATCATCGCCGCGCTTGTCAAACATGTGGTTGCCGAAGTAGTCTAGTTGCGCCTCGTAGAAGCTCGTAGGGAGATCTACGCTTGTCATGATCTTGAGCCATTCCAGAGAGGCGCTCAGAGCAGGGATGTTGTGGTCGCCCTCCATTGCCTTCAAGCAGACTTTCTTCAGCGAGGGCAAGCCCTTCTTGAACTCGTCTGCAACTGCAGGTTGGTAAAGCGGATTGAGGGATTCCTTCGAGGCGTAGTCCTTGTAGATTGGGTGTAGAAGGTTCTCCTTGATGGCATCAGCCTGGATTATACATCCACCTGACCATATTTGGAGGACGTCGTTGTAATTGATGTTGAAGTGCTTTTGTTGGTCTGCTCGCTCAATGATGATCATGCCCTGCACATAGGATGCGAGGCAGGCAGTGTATGTCGCGAGGCGCAGACTTTCAAGGAAATCCTTCCGCTCGATGCCTTCGACCTTTTGTGGTGGGATATCACCGCCGAAGATCTTGTTGACCTTGCGACGCTGTGCCAAGTCGGAAGATGCGAGTCGCAGGTAGTGAGCCACAGTCAGCGTAGGCGCAGGGATGTGCTGTGCAATGGCCTCTTCGTTCGACCAGACGCCAGTGCCCTCCTCGCCAGAAACATCTTGGACGACCTTGTCTTCAACAGTGTCGAGAACCCTCTCTCCAGTGTTGGGATCTATCGTCTTGCAGATCTTTGCACTGATGTCGATGAGGAACGTCCCTTTGAGCTCTCCGCTTTCATTCCATCGCTGGAATTCGTCACCGATCTCATCGTTGTCCATGCCAAGGCCCTTGAGCATGAAAGCTGGATAACATTAGTGGCTGGTCAGGATGATGTGATGCAAGAACATTACCCCAAGCTTCTGAGATGGCGCTCATCATTCCATGTTCGATGCCGTTGTGAATCATCTTCACGTAATGGCCCGCGCCACCTGTGCCCGCGCGGCCCACACAAGGCTTGCCATTTGATCCCTTCGCAGCGACCTTCTCAAGGAGTGGCATTACCATGTCAAGAGTTTCATCATCCGAGCCAGGACACATTGATGGACCGCGGCGTCTGGTGATATTAGCAAAATCCCGTCTAGTGCCTGAAGATGGTTACTTACGCAGCTTGATACCCTCCACTAACACCCATACCAACATAGCGAATGCCCTTGCTAGTGGCGATTCCCATCCGTCTCTCGGTGTTGGTCCAGTGCTCGTTGGCGGCGTCGATGATGATATCGCCTTTCGCCAAATGCGGCATCAAACCTTCGAGAACTTTGTCACCGACGAATCCGTGAGGCAAGCTCCACACGAAGACCTTTGGAGTGTCTAGCCAAGCGCATAGGCTGCCGTAGTCATCAAAGCGTTTCAGTTCGTTGGGCACGCTGTCCTTCTTTGCTTGCTGGATGAGCTTGTCCATAGCCTCTGTTGACGGGTCTTGTAGCCCTACTGTCATGCCGTTCTCTGCAAACAGCTGCGCCATACCACCGCCCATTGATCCGCAACCGATCATGGCGATCTTCTTCACATCCAGGGTAGGAGCCATGTTGTCGTTGGATCTAAAGTTGCACAGATGAACGCGAATCCAGGAATCTTTCTACTTGTTGGCTTTTGAACGCTCAGAAAGAGGAAAGTGTGTTGTCTGATTTTAAAATGATATGCTGATGCAAAGCATGCCAGCCGCGGGAAGTTTTATCCAACGACGTCTCAAACGTCGATCCCACATCATGCTCATGATGCGGCATCAATGCGGTGCTTCCCGTGGCGACGTCGATTGGTGAGGCGGGGTCAGATCACTGTGACGTCTTGTTTGATGAGATTCGGACCGAAATCCGTGAAGTCATGCCTGCAGCTGCCATGTGATATAGTGGAGGTTACCACGAACTGACAGATTCACCGCGCGTTCAGAATTTATCGGACCACGGTCTACTACCGTGCCTTGTAATCTGGCTTCAAAGTCCGTACTGCTTGCTCTGCCGCTGAGAGGTGTGTACACAGTGTGAACCTATTGGTAGTGGTCCGATGAAATTTGAGCACGGGTTGGATTGTTCAGTTGTTGATCTCATTGGAATAATTACCTAGTCGACCCCAGTCGGCTTCGTCGTCGACCTCCTCCACAGGCATGGGGTCGACATTGCTCAGGGGTGTGTCGTTCATCTCGTTGGCAGAATCGACTCTGTCGTTCTCAAAATCGTCTGCAAATGCCACGCTCTTCCGTCTCGACGGTCGCTCGTGTTCGCTTCCATGGCTAGATCTGATCATTTTCGACATGAGAACGTCTCCACTCCATGGCTTGCAGTACTTGACTGCTGTCTCTCCGCATCGTAGACATGTGAAGCCTTCGCCCTCTTCGGCCTCAATGCGCTGTGCTAGACAGACGTAGCAATAGATGCATCCGCAAGGTATCGCTTCATATGGGTTGGTGATGTCTGTTGCGGCACTGCCAATGATGCCACTGTTTCCTCCTGCACTAATGACCTCTTGCTCACTCTGCCCTCCAGCTGGATTTTGATCCTGGTAGCAGATGGCACATGTTCGCTCAGGCAAGAATGCAAGCTCGCCTTGCTGCAAATCGTCCTGGTCCTCTGCTTTTGAGGAGCTAGATACCATCTTTGTGACCGTACGGCCGACATTCTTCCATGCCTTTGCAAGCCATCTGCGCCATCTGCTGATGCCGACTAGAGGTAATAGGAAGAGTAGGAACTCGGTAAAAGCGTGCCAGACGAGTTGTCGGTTGAGGTACTCGAAACTGACTTCCCTGTTTGTCTGGTTTGTGGAAGGGACGAGTCGCATTCGGAGAATACGATCGGTCAAGGTCCGGTATCTTCCATTGTAGAGGAAGATCATGAACGAGAAGAAAGCAGCGATGTTGTGTGTATTGCTAGCCAGCGTCGTAAGGCGGCTCAATCGTTGTATCATTGTTGAAGGCTCATCATAGCCATTCTCCAGGCTGGATAGCCGCTCTTCCCATCGAGACCATCCGTACCTTCCACCAACTGTTAATAATCCGTATGCTGCCCGCTGCCATCTCGTTGCTTCTTGTACTGCGGTGTCATCCGATCTTGCGTCTACATATCTCAGGCCCTGCAACGATGCACCGTAGCTGGCGCCATGGTCCCATATCGAAAGCTTCCATAATGCCGCTCTTAGAGCAGCACTGATCTCCGCACCCCAGTCGTCTTTCAAATGTGCGCCCAGCAATTTCAGGCCTTCCCCAGCCTGTGTCTTCAAGAGATCCAGAAGTTCTTCATCTAGAAGCTCCGCGTCGACTTGGCCAACACGAAATGCTGGCCGAGTACCGAAAGGCGATTTAATGAGATCCCAAACGTTTGTTACTCCAAAAGCGGCAGTCCTGAAAGAGGGTGGAAGACGATGTAGGCGCTGATTGCGCTCGCTCTCATGTTGAAGTGCCAGAGAGCGTTGCTGGGCAGCAGAGGCGGCTCGCCGTGCGTGTATGCGCTGTTGCGCGGCGGCGAAGTCGGTCATGACGGTCGCATGTCTGGTCTGTACTTGAGATGCTGCAATTGAAGCACTCGGGAAGTGTAGTGAACGACCTTCGACCCAAAGTTAGACAGCGACGCGACTGGTGAGCCCTGAACTCGGGCTGTGTGACGAACGACAAGGAAGCCTCGGCTCGTTCGGGACTTCCTGCCCTGCGCAGTCGGCACTCACCAGCCACCTGCTCAATGACCAAAGCAGCCTCACAAGGGCACCTCTTATTTCATTGTCACGTGCTCGTTGTGGCTTGATCTTGTTCTTGTCATTAACTTACAGTACGAAGGCATCGGGCCGGCGAATTGAGCGACATATGTACAGTACATGCCACCGGTAGCCACTCGGTACCTCCAAACCTGCCTTGCGTCAAATTAGGCGACAGCCCTTGCCACGATATCAAGTAGCAATCCAGCAATGCCTGGTCTTGCAAACCACTTCCTAGACTAGATCGCCTGTGGCCAACATAATGGCTCAAATCGTTCTCGGAGGGTCGCCTCTCAACGCCCACGAGAACGCGACTTCAGTCCATCATACGCCATTCTTCGAAACCCAGATTTGTTGGCACCATCCATGGGATATCAGACAAGCCAGGTTTGAGCCATGCTTTGTCCCTGCTGTCGCCGCGTTGCCTGCAATCATCGCTTCCGCTGTTGTGATCTGGCAGGCTATCCGCGTTGCCATTACTTGGAGACCGCGTTGGACTCTACCATTCAGCACAGATGGACCCGACCCATATCTCGACGATTTGCTTCTTGCGGCCATCAGTAAAACAAGCGGCTATCTGTTACTCCTATGGTTTCTGATAGGCGCTGGATGCCTTACCAGGCTAGCACAAGCCGTTCTCGCGTGGCCTGCGATCGAGGCCATGTTGCAATGCGCGCCTTGGTTCCTTGCTATCGGTCTACTCGTTGTACAGAGACCGCGAACGGCGCCTATTTCCGTGCTGATCATCCTTTGCTCGTCCGTTCTATGCCAGAGCGTGGTGATGGCGAATCGCAACCAATGGTCCAAGACAGACATGGGCCTCGACATCACAGCGCTTATTCTAAGTGTCCTTGCAGTGGGCATCATACTGATGATGCCACTGCGTGACCCTTCCCTTCCTCACACCTCAATCAGCAAGCCATTCACTGAAGCTACTGCGTCCTTACGCAGTCCTGAAGACAACTTAAATATTTGGCAATTCATGACCGTCTCATGGATGACTCCACTCATCAGAACCGGGTTCAAGAGGCAATTGGATGACAATGATGTATGGCAGCTGGGCTACGAATTTCAACACAGAGGCTTGCACGCCAACTTCAGGAGGCTCAAGGGGACTGTAATGCAAAGACTGCTCACCGCAAATGGCATTGACCTCGTCATCATCACGGCTCTTGGCATACTCGAGACTGTCCTAGGCTTCACGGTCCCGGTACTCTTACAGAAGATCTTGAGCTCCATGCAGGACCCAGATGCGCCGAGAAGCGCCGCCATAACCTACGCAGCGATCACCATGGGCGTCCAACTGATCAAATGCCAATCTGGCGTTTTCAGCTTGTGGTTTGGCCGAAGATGCTACGAACGGTCCAGAGGCGAAATGATCACCATGTTGTATGAGAAGACTCTCGGCCGTAAAATCAGCTTCAATCCCCCAAAATCGAAGGCCGAGGCTGAGGGTCAGGAAGAGGACGGCGATGCTCTCAATGGCAATGGTCATGCGAAACAAGCGGAGCGGCGTATGCCTTGGCTCAGGAGTCTATTTGCGAAACTGAGAGGAACTAAAAAGGAAGACGCCAAAGAACCTGCTTCAATGGGCAAGATCTTGAATTTGATGCGCAACGACGTCTACGAAGTTGCACAACGATTCTGGGAGTTCCAAAGCCTGATTACAAAGCCTCTCAGTGTAATTTTCTCGCTGACACTCGTGGTGAACTTTCTGGGATGGCCTGCCATGCTTGCGGTTATCATCATGATCGCTGCGCAGATCACGAATGCAATCCTTGTGCGGTTTCTAGTCATGTTTGAGACGCACCGGAGGAAGGCTACCGATGGCAAATTGCAGGTCGTCTCACAGTTTGTCGAGGCCATTCGCCATCTGAGATGGTACGGTTGGCATGCCAAATGGCTCGAACAAATCATGACTGCTCGACAGAAGGAGCTAAACTGGCGAATTGTGACCAGCCTTTGGGGGCTACTGATCAGTTTCATCAACTCCTTGGCGCTGGACCTCTCGCCGTCGATTGGATTCTTCGCATATACTGTTATTGGAAAGAAACCACTTACAGTGGACATCGCATTTCCTGCGTTGACTCTTTTCAATTTACTTACCAATAGCTTGCAAGACCTCCCGAACCTAATCACAGTGCTGCTGAATGCTTATGTCGCTGTCGGCCGTATCGAGGACTTCATGGCAGAGCCAGATAAGGACGAAGCCGGCAGGCCAGCGCAACAAGGCGATAGTCTTGCTGTGGCGAACGCCACCTTTGCGTGGCCAGGCACTTTGAAACCTGTGCTCCGCGATGTATCTCTGTCCTTCCCCGAAGGCTTGAGTGTGATTTGCGGCGAAGTAGCGTCCGGAAAGACTGCTCTGTTGCAGGCGTTGCTTGGCGAATTGGATATGCTAGATGGTAAGCTTTCCGTCCCACGCGAGCCTGTTGGGTACTGCAGCCAGACTCCGTGGCTACAGAGCATGAGTATTCGCGAAAACATTCTCTTCTCTGCGAGCTACGAAGACGAGCGCTACCGAGATGTGCTCGACGCCTGTGCTCTTACTCCAGACTTGATCGAGTTTAAGGCTGGTGACCTGTCTTTTATCGGAGAGAACGGCATCGGTCTATCCGGTGGTCAGAAAGCGCGAGTCGCTCTAGCCCGTGCTGCGTACAGTCGCTCGACAATCCTCCTCCTCGATGATCCGCTGTCTGCGCTGGACCAACAAACCGCCGAGTCGATCGTACAAAAGCTGTTCGCCGGCCCACTGATGAAGGGTCGTACGGTAGTGCTTGTTACACACCGTGTTGACTTGATCCTCGGAATGGCTGCACAGGTGATCGAGTTGCAAAACGGAATTGCTACCGTGATGGACAACAACGAGCCGCCTGCGGAGTTTCTCCAGCGCACGGTATCTGCTGTCTCCGCGGAAGAGACCGACCAGAAGGTGCTGAAGCAGCGCAAAGAGGCTGCAGTCCCAGCGAAATTCGTCGAAGATGAACATCGCGCAAAAGGTGGCGTGAAGGCTTCGGTCTACTGGGAGTACATCAAGGCCGGTAAACTACGTTGGTGGTTCCTGCTTGTGATCACGCTGGTAGTCTATCGTCTACTCTCGTTGTCTGGAGCCTGGTTGCTGAAATCTTGGGGCGAAGCCTACCAGACGAAATCAGAGCTGTTGAGTGCTCTCAGCCAACAAGAGGGTGCTGTACATAGCCTCGGACTCTTCGACCGCCTACCCCCTCCCGACGAGAACATCAAGCCGTGGGTTCTGGCTTTCTTCCTCATTGGTCTCAGTCGAACCGTGGTCTGGAGCGTCTCGCGGGCGGTCATGATCTTGATCATCTACACCGCAGGAAAACAGATGTTTGGCGACATCATGGTAAAAGTCGCGCACGCCAATTTCCGCTTCTACGACGTAACGCCGGTCGGAAGACTGATGAACAGGATGACGTCTGACGTTGGAGTCCTCGATGGCAACATCTCTGAGCAATTCAATATCGTCACGTGGCTTACCATCTCTTGGATCTCTGCCGTCGCAGTCATCGCGACAGTGACGCCGGTCTTCCTTCTCTTCTCGGTCGCTCTCACGGCGGCTTTCATCCTCATCTTCCGTCGCTTCCTACCGACGTCGCAGAGTCTCCGAAGACTCGAAATGGTCAGCCTAACGCCGCTCATGTCGAACTTTGGCGAGCTATTGAACGGCCTAGTGACCGTCCGCGCCTTCAAAGCGCAGGAGCGTTTTCAGGATAGGGTCGTCCGGGTCGTCGACACTTTCCAGAAGATGGACCACTTCTACTGGTCGCTGCAGGCGTGGCTGATGTACCGTTACGATGCTCTCTCGGCAGTCTCGACTTTCTTGCTGACGCTGCTTGCCCTCGTCACCGGCGTTTCGCCTGGCCTGACTGCTTTCCTCCTCAACTCCGCGCAGAAGTTTGTGAACAGCACACACTATCTTTGTCGTACGTACGGGCAGTTGCAGATGGAGTTTGTCAGCGTCGAGCGCGTGGTTGAATTGCTCCATATCGAGCAGGAAGCTGAGGGCAAAATCCATCCGCCCGCTTGGTGGCCTTCTCTCAGCGGTGACATTGTTTTCGACAATGTTGAAGTGAAATACGCTCCGCATATGGATCCTGCTCTTGCGGGAGTGTCGTTTACTATCAAGGGCGGTTGGAAGACTGCTGTTATTGGCCGGACGGGAAGTGGGAAGTCGACGCTTGCATTGACGCTGCTTGCTACTATCCTGCCGTCGAATGGGAGGATTGTTGTCGACAATATTGACTTGGCGGAGGTTGATAAGCAAATCTTGCGCACGCGCATCACGTTCCTTGCGCAGGATCCGGTGCTGTTTCCTGGGACTATGAGGATGAATCTCGATCCGTTGGAGGAGCACACGGATGAAGCTTGTGTTGGTGTGTTGCAGCGTGTTTGCGAGAGACAGGGTTGGGCGCTTGATACGCCGATTGACGGCGGTGGACGGAACCTCAGTCAGGGACAGAGGCAACTTGTTGGGCTTGCCAGAGCTGTCCTACGACGCAGTAGTATCTTGATCCTTGATGAAGCCACGGCGAGCATCGACATGGAGACTGCGTTGCAGATCCAGCAGGTCTTGCACGAGGAGATGAAGGAGAGCACAGTTATCACCATTGCTCATAGATTGGAGGCGGTCAGTGGAGCAGACTACTGTATTGTGCTTGGTAAAGGCAAAGTCATTGAGCAAGGACCTGCGGAGGAGCTTCTCAGGACGAAGAGGGAGAGGTTGGAGAGGGAGGCGGACGAGGAGGAGTAGAGGCTGAAGTGAGTGATGGAGAAGATCCTTGGACACTGTAAAGTGTAAATTTAAGATAGAAGTCTACCCTCAAAGAAGTCTCTTGTTGTGTTGAACGTGTCTAGCATGACCATTTAGACTCATTCGACACGTGTAACTTGGTCGAAGAAATTATCGTGCTGGACATGCGATAAGTGGTTATATCAACCCCCCATCTCGTTAGGAAGCAAGGCCAATATCAGATTCGAAGCTAATGTAATTAGCACAGAGGTACTCGGTCATGCCGAGGACTTCAGAATCGCCGCGGCAAGAAACATTCCCGTCGTGAGGAGCTTCAGCCAAGTATGTGAGGTCATTGTACGTGCTAGGCATCGAGATACCACAAGGCTGAATACCTCGTAGTGAGCATCACAGCAGGCACAATAATGTGCCCAGCGACATCTCAATGGCACGCAAAGCTCCTAGACCACCTCTGGCCAGTCACAGCAGCGCACTGGAAGCTGCATGCACATGTACTATGGCCAGATTCACAATATCTCAGCAATGGACATATCCTGGTACCCAGTACCCACACAGCAGTCGTTATCGATAAGCAGAGCAAGTACACGTAATCCCCGTTCACGACGCTACCGGGTTTGATTACTAGGAGGGATTACGCCATATTGCGACGCTGACGAACACTTGGTCTCTGCTTGCAGAAACGACCGAGGTGGAGGGGGGATCTTGAATTATTAATTTCCTGAGGTAAGATTGATTTGGTGGAGGAGGAGCAGGAGGAGGGAAGCGAGATGGGATCTACCAATACCAGGCAGGCGGGTGGTGGGGCTTTTTTTTGCGTTTCAGGAGATGGGGTGTGGGCAAAAGTGGTGGGCGTGTTTAGGGCTGGCGTGGTTTGAGATGATACCATCAAGGGACACGATGTTTGTAGTGTAGCAGGACTAAGGAGGTATAGACACAGTCTTGATCTGAGATGTACTTGCGACTACTCGATCAAGTTCGATATGTGTTCAAGATAGAAGAAGAGGGATATCGAACGAAGACTTGTGGCAGGCGAGCATGGCAGCCATGCGGCGCGTGCGATGGCCAGTTGAAACACCCAGACGCAGCGGTGACATGCAGATCTCTCTCGCGCGCGGCTTTTAGCTCACCCTTGGCCTTGGTTATGCCCGCCAGCAGAAGAGAGAGAATTGAAGGAGAGGAGTAATGATGGATGACAGGCATATCATAGTCGTAGTCATGTGACGAGACAAACAGCAAGACATTCACAAACATGGTTGTCACTTATCAAACACCGCTGAAACGCAGACACATGTATCTCTCAGCCGTCGTCCTTTCCTCACACTGCTTCTACCCGCGCTGCAGCTGAAACGAAGGGTGGAGTCGCGCCAAAGAAGACGAGCTAAAAATAAGGCAAAACGCCCCGCCACTTTAGCGAAGCAGCAGTGAGTGCCAAATCCACCGAGCAGTGAGCACCCAACACCACCGCCGCCGCCATACAACCAGAAACACACGCCCACTACTGCCTGCCTGCCTGCCACCGCCTACCCCATTCCCCTCCCCTCCCCTCGACAACGCACTCGCCCTCACACGGCCACGTGCGCTGGTCAGAGCATCCGGTCTCCTCTCCCCTCCTTCTCCCCACGCATCGCATCCCGGCCACACCACGAACAGACTCACTCGCTCACTGCTACTGCCAGCCGCCCGAGTCTCACCCATACCTGACCCGGCGCGACTCACGAACCCTCGGCCCGCGCTCGCGTCGCACTCTCATACGCCTGTTCCAGTACAACCGCGTGTCGTCTTTAGCCTTCCCATTGCTTACACACTTCCGCCGCCAGAGCGTGGTCTTGCTACTGCTGCTGGCCACCGTCACTGCTGTTGCGTTGCACACATTGAAACCACCCGCTAGACTTCTGCCATCTACCCGACATTGCTGGCCAACCTCACCTCCACAATAGCCTGCAACTCTATTGCGCATGCCGGATACAACACAGCCAACCGACGCTTCAGCAATGGCCGAAGTGTTGACGCCGACGCCCGTCACCTCTCCCAATCCCATTCCATACACCACCTCCCCGGAGACCGTGGACGGTGCACCACAACGACCCCGGGCACCGCGCGAGCGAGAGCGCCTGCCCAGCTTCAACAGAAGTCGCATGTCAATTGTCTCGCTGCAGGCCTCTCGCTCAAGACCGCAAAGCTCAGTCTTCCCGGCCTTCCACAGCAGTCTTCCATATGCAATGGTCCGCGACTTCGCATATCCCGCCTTCCATCCCATGCACTACGGTCCACCGCCCGAGCCACCTTCCGGCGCCACAACCCCAGGCTCAGAATGGAGCCAAAGCCGCCGACTATCAGAACCGCAGGACGGCTCCTGGAGCAGCAGTCGCGCTGGTGCATGGGGTGGAAGCGGTAGCGTGGAGCCTCTGCCCAGCACCAGCTTCGGCGACGTAGGCGATGACGGAGAGCTACGGTCAAACCAGCACAGGAGAAGCAGGAGTTACAATGATGTTCCAGATTGGGATATTCGTGGGCGCCGACGTGAGAGCAGCGACAACATGTTTCACTTCGGCGGAAGCTCGCAATTCGATCCGGCGGGAAGTGAAAGCCTTCGCCATAGTCGCGGTTTTCACAAACGAGACTCGCACTTTGCGGCCACGCTCACGTCAAGAGCTTTCCACACGGCAGACCAGAATGCTGGCGAATCGACCGGCCGCAGACCCGGCGAGGACGAAGATGTCATTCCTCTTGACTCTGAGAATTCAACGCATGCGCAATCGCCGCAGCGCGCAAGCATGGGACCCGATGATGAACTGTTTGCCGGCGAGAGCCTTGCGCTTTACGCTTTCGAACCTCTGAACCCAAACGAATTGCGACTACACGAAGGCCAGATCATCCTGGTATCCTATCGACACGGACAAGGCTGGCTCGTGGCAGAAGACCCCGCGACAGGAGAGCAAGGTCTCGTGCCGGAAGAGTACGTACGACTGGTGCGCGAGATCGAAGCTTGGGATGCGGAAAGGGGAGCTTTCATCGACGAAGACGGCGCAGAACTTGACGAGAGCGAAGAGCTCGTGGACGAAAGCACGCAATCTGCCATGTCCGGACGGGGCGAAGAAGACGTCGACTCTGGCAACAGCAGCGAAGCCGTCACAGACCGTCCCAGCAGAGCAATGCTCGCAGAGCCTCCTGATGTTGATCACGAGGAAGGCCTGCAGATGAGCGCCAGCAACAGCCCTACCAGCCAGAAGAAGGCGGACTGGAAACGGGAAAGGGTCGACGACGAGCGTAGGCAGGACAGTGGGCATGCGGAGAAATGACCAAGGCTGGGTCTTGCTGCAGAGGGAGAGAGAGAGATATCCAACAAAGACGAAGACAACAGGGAAGCAAGGAAGGAAAGCACGAAATAACTGTCGAAATGAGTGAAATGTGATTACGTGCCCTCCACTTCTGCGCGTTCTTGAGCTCACATTGTCGTATGTGGAGAGACGTAGTGTAAAGACATTGTCTTGGATAGCACTGCCGTTCCTCATTACGACGATGGGAGGTGAGACTACATCACTGAAAGTCACACAAACTCAAATGGATCCTGCTGTACACACGAACCAAGCAGCAAGAAGAACCTCTGGAAGGCACCCCAAGCCATCGTTGAAACCAATGGATAAACCCATAGCATGGAAGTTTCATTACCCACGCACACCACACGACTACAATCTCAAGACGAAGCATACCCCTCCAGAAGCTTGTACTTCTCCCCCCTGCTCTCCAACGCAGCCTCCAGCCGCTGCATCACACCCAGCACCTTCTCCTCCTCCAGCCTCCGCCCAATAACTTGCACGCCAACGGGCAGGCCAGCCATCTTCACAGCATCATAGTACTGCCACACGCCCTTCGCCACGCCATTCTTACTCATAGCAGTCTTCACCTCAGCAGGCGTAGTCATATCCTTCGACGGATCGACGTGCGTAACAGGCAGAACACCAACCGAGTAATCGAGCAAATTGAACAAGAAAGTGTACCCGCACGCCGCGGCCGCGTACTTCATCGCGCCGTGCGGCGTGGCGGGCAGAGCGTGCGGCGGCGCCAATATCACATCCAGACCCGTGCCATCCAGCACGTCAGGCGTATCCGGGTGCGCGAACGAGTTCCACCAGTCGAACCACTCGGCTTTGTAAGCTTCGCGCTTCGCCACCCACGCCCACTGCTCGGCGGCGGACTTCGCGTGCCAGAACTGAAGCAGACCCGCGTAGACGTCGTCGCGAACGATGTACTTTGTCCAGGCCCAGTAGAACCACTTGAAGAGGCGCGGGAGACGCATGTAGGAGCCGAACGCCGCGGCGCCGGGGTCATCGGATTCGCCGGTGCGGAAGTACGAGCGGAAGGTCTTGGTGCCGTCGGAGTTGAGGAGGTTGGAGGCGATGACGAGGGCGCGGTAGGGGGAGGGAGGGGAGATGGGGATGATTTCGTGGCCGGCGGCTTGGAGGGCGGTGACGGCGGTGTTGAGGGCGCGGGCGCAGGCTGGGGAGGGGTCGACGACGTTGTCGGTGCGGAGCACGCCGATGCGCAGGCGTTTCTTCTCTGTGGCGAAGGCGTCGAAGGTGCTTTGACGCCAGGAGAGCGGGTGGACGGAGTGGTCGAATTTCCAGGGCTCGAGCTGAATGAAGGAGCGCGTGAAGTAGGAGAGGTCGAGCAGGGTGCGGGTCATGGGGGAGAAGACGGAGGGGATGCCTTCTTGGCCTGGCATGGAGGTGTTGACGCCTTGTTTGGGCCAGCGCCCGGTCGAGCAGCGCAGGCTGTAGCAGCCGGAGAAGTGGGCGGGTGCGCGGACGGAGCCTGCTACGTCGGATCCAATGCCTATTCTGCTGCCACCGAAGGCCAACAGGGCGCCTTCGCCGCCGGTGCTGCCGCCGGGAGAGTACTTTGGGTTGTGCGGGTTGAGACATCGCCCCCAGACGTCGTTGAAGGACTCGAAGCTCAAGAGAGTGATTGGAAGGGCGGTCTTGACGAAAGGTACAGCTCCCGCAGACTTGAGCAATCGGACCAGACTCCCGTCGACAGGATATGGCTTGCCAGTGTTGACACTATACCCAACACTGACATCGAAGCCACCGACCGCTATGCTGTCTTTCAAACTCACGGGAATACCAGCCAGAGGGCCCTGCAAGTTGATCGAGCCGTCTTGTAGCCAGCCTTCGGCTTCTTTGATCATGACCTCGGTGAGGCAGTTCGTCTTGTCCTGCGCGAGAGAAGCGGTTTTGCCGTAGGCGCGGAGCACGTCGAGGGCGGGTTTCTTTTGCGATCGGACATCTTGGACTAGCTTGTCTATGGGCTCGTTGAGGATTGTCTTTTCGGCGGCGGAGAGAGGGGTGTGGTAGGGTGATGGGAGGTTTGCGAGGCGGGCGGCGCGTTCAGATTGTTTGCGTTGGCTGTGGTGGAGGGAAGGAGGTCAGCTTATATTCAATGTGAGTAGAGCAGCATGAGTGTGTTGTAGGTTTGTGGAAGCATTGGCTTCGCAGGGCGTAAGCACATTGCCAGCAGTGGAGCTTGAGACAGCTAGCTAGCTACCCACGAACAAGATCGTCCAGGTGATGGCGTGTCTACATACCAAGCCGAGCGGTGCTCGAAGTAATCGAAGGGTGGCAGCATCTCGGGGTCACGGCAATAGTGTCAGCGCTCAAAAGTAGAGTGTAGGAGGAACAACGAGCATGTTCGTGTTCACGATCGGCAAGAGATAATGATTATGGTCGGCCCACGCCTACTCTCGGCTCTCACCTGTAAGCTTTCGGCCCATGACACGATAAGAGAGCAGCAGCTGTGAGAGCGATTGAGCGATAGAGCGCGTGCAGGAACGTGGGGAAGCTGGGGCTGCCACCGCTGCGGTGGTGGAGTCGAAGTGGAGCCCTTGGACGCATTCCGCGGCATCCGTGTGCCCTGAGAGTCCTCCGGTGCTCGTTCCATCCCTTGCTGCAGGAGGAAAAAGGCGTGTTCGGGAGTCGTTGATGTCCTTGAGCTTCTCGTGATGCGTTTGACTTTGACATAGCCGCGGTAAGAATATCAGATCCATGTCATGGATAACAACTCCTCTATACTGCGAAAGTGGGAGACAGCAACTTGATCCTACAAATGACTCGCGCATTTCTCGCTATCTACAGTGGATACCGTAACCAGGATGGCAGTGCTGCTATCATGCTGGGGAGAGCGTTTGTTCGATAACAATGGTTCACTGCACCATCCGCCTCTTCTCATGGGCAGCTGGCACTGCACCCGACAAAGTAGTATCAAAGCTGAGAGCAAGTGCGAATCAGAAGATCTTGGTTGCCGGAGTACCTCATGGCTGGGTATACAGAAAAGTGTACATTAAACTGGCTAACCACTTCAAACACCATCAAAGTCTCAATCGTAAGGTCGTCCTGTGGAGGCAGGTGCGCTGAGAATAAGCAAAGAAAACACACAAAAAGAGACATCCAGGCCATCCGCGTTTTACTCCAACTAGAACGGAAAATCCTGACCACGATACTTCCACTTCCCCACGCCCCAAACCGATGGATCGGGCGTCTCGAACGACCAGTAAGGGAGAGCTGAATTCTCCTAGAATCCAAGCCCGTCCGTCCCGCCGAAGTTGGAAGGGAATTGCAAGTTTCCGTCGAGAGCCCAGCTCAGAGGGTCGAAGACGGCGTTGCTTCCGTAGCTTCCCTCCCATGACATTGGGTCGATGTCAGCGGTCAGACTGCTTTCGAATCCAGTCAGACCTTGAGTGACGTCTCCTCCCAGCAAGGCGTTGGGACTGTTGGGACCATGGCTGTCTGCAGGGACGTCCGTGGGGTGCTCGACGGCCTGAGCAAGGCCTTCGCGACCGCTTTGGCCGACCTGCTGACGCCAACGCCAGATTGCGTCGAACAGGACGGAAAGAGATGAGCGGCAGCGGACCTTGAGTTGCAGGCCGTCGTCCTTCAGCTTGCTATGCTCGTCACCGTTGAACATACGCTGTTCGCTGGCGCTTGAGCTGTGCCAGAGTTGGGCCATGACTTCGGCAAGACGTTGCGGAAGGTCGTTGCTGCGGACACTGAGCTGTCGCAGAGTTTTCACAGAGCGCGAGAACAGCGAGCGGCCTGCGGGAACGTCCACATGGTTTTCGAATGACGAGTTCAAGAGCTTCAGCAGGGTCACCGCTCCAGCAAGTATCATCTGCTCAATGTAACGCGGCACGTACAGCAGTGTGTCCGCAGGCAAGTCGATGACAGCGGTGAGCATGCTGGTGGCAGCGATGTAAACATGACGCAAGTCAGCGAGATAGTTTGGCTGTGTGGGCTTGTCGAAGAAGGCCGATAGACGAAGGTGCAGGCTCGCTGCTTTCAAGTATAGGAGCTCGATGTCTAGATGAAAGTCAATAAAGATGCTGGATCTGAAAGATGACGATGAACATACGTGAAGCTCCTGCGGAAAGAAGTGTCGTCTCGAGCTCTCCCAGCTCCCTGGAGTACATGTCGATGGACAAGCCGCGCTGAGCTTGATCGACCTCCACGATGTGATCTCGTTGCATGGTGAAAAGTGTTCTAGTGACAGTGTCGATGAACTTCTCGATGCGACATCTCGTGTCAAGCTCCCGCTTCATGCGGTCGAGGTGCAGACCGTAGGTGTACCATGCCCATCTTGCCAAAGGCGGCTGGCCTTGGCCGGTAGCTACGTTCTGTGCAACGATGTTCACGGACGCCCAAGTGTTTAGACGGTCGGCGATGTCCTCCTCGCGCAGATCGATGCGGAACCTGCTGAAGTCTTGCGCGTGGCTGGGACGGTGGAGACCGTACTGCATCGCCAATTGGAACATCACGCCCGCAAGCATCATGGTCGGTTCTTGGGAAGTCGATGAGTTTGGTAGAGGCCACGAACAGAGCAGCGCAAGCGCCTTGCAAACGTGATATGTCTGGGGTACTTGCGAAAGTGTCGTCCAAAGCATGTCCGTCAAGGGGCCTTGTATCTCCACCAGCAGGCCAGGTCGCGCGTCAAACCGACGAGCCGCAGTAGCTATGATGGTCCAGTGGATGAGTGGATGCAGGTTGTAGTACGCGTCAAGGCGCATTTCCTTCATCATCAAGTCCGGGCTCAGCAGTGGCAGGAAAGGATGGTAGTGCTGGAAATAGATGTCGAACAGCTTCTTGAGATCATCCTCGGTAATGGTGATCCCACCAAGAGTCATGATCGTAGTTCCAGGCGTGATCGAAGGCATTGAAGAGTGCGGGAGCTCGCGGTACCCTTGGCTGAGGTCAAGCAGACTCCTCGAGGCCGCTGCTTCGCTGGGACCGAGGAACGGCGCATTTGACATGTTGGCGACTGGTACGCCGGCAGGCTGCTGAGGATAGGTATGGTTCGCAGCTGACGCGTTTTTTTGACTTGGGATGAGACCCATGGCTTCATATTCGGCCAGCTTCTGCTTGCAGGCCTCAAGTTCTTTCGCCATCTCCTCATGCTGGGCGCGTTTTCCAAGTCGCTTGAAGTCGTTGTCAATCGAACAGTGCAGCTTGTGCTTGATGCAGCGCGAACACGGCTTGAAGTCGCCAGGTCCACCCGCCTGTACATTGCAACGAAGCTGTCGAAGGGGTTAGTTGACAAGCTCGCTATCTAGTCGCAAAACGTTCGCCTACCTTCTGCTGGCGGCAGTCATTGCATGCGCGCTTAACGCCTGGCTGGTGCTTGCCCTTGGTCACACTCGAGGGAGAATCCTGCATCAACCCGTCGCCACTACTGTTGTCCACACCGTCGTCCGCAGTGAAGCTTCTCTTCCTCTTCCTAGCCGGGCCATCTCCAATGATCGAGCCCTGGCGCGAGGACGAGGGGTAGTGCTGGAGGGTGGGCGAGATGGCAGAGAGCGGTGGATGCGGCGACTGCACGCTGCCCCCGATCAGAGGCTGGCCCGGGTCGATGGAGGCATCAAAGGTGGTGCCGGCATGCCATGACATCTTGGTGTTTGGGCTGTGTCCCGATGTCGCTCGGCCGATGGCTGCTGCGAGGTCGGGGAGTGTTCAGCACAGCAGATCCACGAAGGGGCTTGGGGGATGGTGAAAATTGACCGACTTTCGGTGACTCGATCGCGGGGTTCGATCGATTTTTGCCGGCACACGCGGAGAGCTGGCGGGAGGATCACCTTGCCGAGCATGGGGAGAATGATGGAGTGGTGAGGGTTGGTGAGGCTGTCTCGGCTTCGTGCATGTCACGAAGACGAGTGTACCATGGTAAGGTCGAGAGACTGGTGACAAGACGAACACAATTGGGGACTGCATGAAGTGAATCTACAATAGCAGTATACCCAGTTCATCGTTTTGATCTGTGGGAAGAAGTTTGCATGCTTATAGACACGTGATACTCGTTCTCTCTTTGGCACACAGTCGCTGTACTTGGACCGTACGGCAATGCAGAGCCTTCCTTCAATGCAAGTATACTGCACTCGAGATGTCTCGTGACCGTATATATATCAGGGCGGGTGTGCATCGCCGTAGAAGTAGAATGATTCGAACGATTTCGACGCGTCGAGCTTGTGACACTCCTCACCGATGTAGCTTGATATTGTCACCAATGCTTGATACGTAGACCATGATCCTTTTTCGTTATCTACAGATTACGGGCAGCTTTGATTACATCGAAACATGTAAGTTACATGCATACATACATGCACAGTGCATATACTGGCAGATAAGAGCGGGTTGGTCCAGGGCTTTAGGGTTACGCTTGCTGCTTGCCGCGATCGTGTTGTTCAGGCTGCCACGACTAAGTTACCAGCTTCATTTACTACAACTGCCAACTCCATGCGCGCGCAAAACGTCTCCGACGACTATCATCGTCACATGCAACCACACCGACAATGACGGTGCTAGCAGTGCAATCCTGCCGACGAGCGCTTCACCATGCCCCAAGCCGCAACCATCAAACAAGCGAAAGCCGCGTACAAAACCCGCGCTGAACAACCCTTGACCGAGCGCGAGAAGAAGCAACTTGAACGCGCAATACAGCTCGATCGTAGAGCATGGGGTCTACGTGAACGGGAGAAGAACAAGCTCGATCTGGCCAAGAAGCGTGCAGCGCAAGAGAAGGCGCAGAAAGACGAGGAGCGCAGGATTGGGACACAAAGGCGAAACGACAAGTTTGGATTCAAGAGCAGCCAGTTTCACTTGGGAGCTTTTTTTCGCAAACCGGGCCCTGCGCCAGTGCCAGATTCGAAGAACCGCAAGGTCGATGTTGCCAATGAACAATCAGGCGTCTTACCACCTGCTACGACTACCACGGCAGAAGTGGAGATGACCTTCGATAAAGGACAAAACAACGATCTCGATGATGGCAGTTCAGACGAGTTTGAAGGAGTGGACGATGAGAGCTTGCTTGAGGCGCTGCAATCGCCAGAAGTTGTGCGGGTCAATCCAGTGTCTCCGGGTGGTCAGACCTCATCTGTCGTTAGCATGCCACCACCACCTCTTCCATCTTCCCTAAAGCCTACGAACAAGGACCTAGCTCGATCACCTGTGCAGAGAGTAGAAGATTTCGAATGGCAAGACTTCCTCGAGTCGAGCACTCAAATTGCTCGCGAGATCAGCGCAGAAGCCTCGACGATACAACCACCACCAAGTCATATGCCAGCAACAAACGAGACTCTTAGAGCGGGCTCGTTCAGCTCAGGCTCGTTCGAGTTCACGGAAGATGATATCGAGCAGTTGGACCCAACGCCATGCCCTCGCGTCCTGTATGGGCAAACGCCAGAGCAGACTAAGGCAGCTGGTGAGCGCATGGCAATGCCTCCGCCGCCATTACCCATCAAGCGATGCGCTCAGGGACAGGATCAAAAAGGTCTCAGGGGACATCTCGATCCAAACTTCGTGACCAAGCCTGTCCATGCCCCGGATGAACTTGGTTTCAGCATGACACAGCTCGAGAGCTTCGTGGAAGATGATCTGCAATTGACACAGGCGGATTAGAGACACACTTGCAGAATACCATGCATTTTGATTATGTTTTAATTTTCTTCTGTCGTTAGACGATCGTTATATACCCATTGAGTACGAGATCACGAACAATTACAGAAAAGGACTCTTTGGCAGGCCGACAGCAATCACTGTTGCGGGAGAATTTTAGACTTCCACCATACATCCAGCCGAAGCTCGCGCTTTATAGCTCTTGAGTGATATAAAACTGCTGTGCCACGCGTGGCCATCGGCTGCAGCTGCGGTTCCCAAATGCTATCCGAACAGTTCCTAAAGCAACACAAGCCAAGCAGTCAACACACAGAGCCTCCTACCTCACACTTCCTGTCCGTTTGAAGCTCGTCGTTTGCTTTCCCTGCGCCACCCTCGCTTGCTTTGCCACTTCACAAGACTCAGCATCTCTTGTGCACTGACGTGCTTGGGACCGGTGACGCCGCCAACTCAGAAGCAAGGCCGATAGCCACAAACTAAGCAGACTAGGACGCCGCTATGCCTATACCAACTGTGGCTGATGGTGATCAAACCTTATCCCCGCGTCTGGTTCCTGGTTTCTGGAGTTGATGTTAGCCGCTACCCGGATGATCGACCGGTTTCGAGACACGCTAACCGTCGATCCATCATATTTTCGTCACTCTCTCGGCTGGACAGCCCTACGAGCGTACGAGTGACCATGTCCGGTCTCCATGTGGATACGACTTGGGGCCCCATTGAGAGAGGAGGGAATGAGAGGGTATATAAACCTTCACCTGCTGGGAGAGTTCCCTTCTTCCAAATCACAATCATCATCATCATCATCAATCCAATTATTACTCAATTAACAAACTCTACCAACCAAACAAAATCGCCACCATGAAGTTCTCACAAGTCGCCATCCTCGCTGCCGCTTCCTTCGTCGCCGCCCAAGAGACCACCACCACAGGTGGCGGTCTCGTTTCCTCTATTACTGCTGCCCCAAGTCAGACTTCCCGTTGAACCCACTCTCAAACGCTCGTGTCAAGTACTAACAACAGCTTAGGCTCCGTTCTTAGCAGCATCACCGGCTCTGCTTCGTCTTCCGCTTCTTCAGAATCCTCCTCAGCCTCCTCCGTAGCCTCTTCCGCGGCCTCTGAGTCGGCCTCGAGTGTCTCGAGTAGCTTGAGCTCGGCGTCCAGCGCTGCCTCCAGCAGTGCCAAGTCTGTCTCAAGCAGCCTCAGCTCCGCTGCAAGCTCTGCTTCTAGCGCTTCTTCTTCGGGCTCTGGTGCTATTGCTACCGCCTTCCCGGGTCTTCTCGGTGCTGCTGGTCTCGTTGCCGCTCTTTTGTAAGCGAGTTTCGACTACCGCTGAGCGGTATGTGATGCGGAAGGTCATTAGCTGGTGTACGTAGCATGATGTTGTAATGAAAATGCATATCCGATCGATCAAGCCATCGTGAGTTCACATGTGCACTTGCCCATGGAATCGTCGTCATCATCTTGTTTGAGCTACTATTTGGAGCATTTAGTCATTTTTCACAAAGGCCACTAGAACAATCATCCAAAATCTGGTTCAACACCCACTTATGACTAGACTGCGGTATGCACAGTGATGTGTAAGGTACAACCATACCAGAAAAAAACCGTTATGTAGTGATGAGCTCCAGCTTAAGCTGTAACGAAGTATTTAATTCGAACGATAAAAGACTGGAGCCATTTTGGCCAATGAGACTGTCAAACAGCCGAATCCTACCTTAGTGGTGAAAGAATCGAACGACATGTTCTTTCATAGACAACCGGCTTGGTTGGACTAGCTTATAAATAACTGAAACAAACAGCACAGTACACGAGTTTTCTAACCCAGAAATCAAGTTTTGCTTTCAATTATTCATCGCATGTTCACGTCAACAGACAAACCTGCAATGCTCAGATTACACGCTGCTGCTGTGCGGCTCGGAGACTGAACCATACTTTGATCGACCGGCTGAACAAACGCGCTAGTCGCGATCGATCGCATTCATGTTGCTCTTTCGCTCGAATGGGTTTGTAGGAGCTAGTTGACCAGTGTTTGAGGGAAAGCATGAAATGCTTGATGTAACATGAACATCTTTGGTAGGGAGGGTACGTCAGCCTTGCCCAGCTGGTCGGGTTTCCAGTGCTTCTTTTAATCACAATTTATCGTTGAATCTGTTCGCGTATTGTCATTTCATCAATCGATCTATCTAACCAGCCGAACCAATAATCGCCTCAAATCCATCAATATGAAGTTCTCACACGTCGCCATCATCGCCGCCAGCTCACTCGTCGTTTCGGCCCAGGACACGACTTCCACCGGTGGTGGTCTTTTCTCATCGCTCACCAACGCAGGTATGCATTGAGGGGAAATCAGCCTCCAGTTGGCCAACAAAACAAATAATCCCAACCATTGGCTAACTTCTCCAAGGCTCCATCTTCTCCAGCGCCACCGCAGCTCCAAGTCAGAATCCCATTTCCCCATTCCTCCCCAATCCAATCATACTAACAACCACCCAGGCTCCATCCTCAACAGCATCACCGGCGGCAGCTCGTCCACCTCCTCAGGCTCCCGCGCCTCGAGCACCAGCGGCTCTTCTAGCTCCTCGGGTACGAGCTCTGGCAGCTCGTCTTCTACGAACGCTGCAGGTGGCGCTGTAAGCAGCGTCAGAAGCAGCGCCGCCTCAGCTGCAAGCTCTGTCGCAAGCAGTGTTACCGACTCAGGCGCTTTGGCTACTGCACTTCCTGGTGTGCTCGGTGTGGCTGGTATTGTTGTCGCACTTTTGTAGAAGGCTTGATGGTTGCTGGATTGGAATATGGCGCGAGTATCGGGGCGGATGTATAGAACGGGTCTGTGATGTAGATGGAACGAATGTAATGTTAGTTTGACGAGATGAACTTGATTGTAAAGTGTTCGTAGGTACCATCCTTGTGCAGCATGTGCATTTGAAGTCTTTGTCGATGCTGTATGATAACACACAGTAATTGGGTTGATAGGAAGTCATGATTGCTGAATCTGGTATGATGAACGTGTGTGATGGTTTCTGCGTGGTCCGCGACCAGATCTTGTGCAAGAAGAACGTTCGTAATGTAGAGTACAATATGCTACCGCTACGTGTAATGTATGTCCGGTTGCCGTCAATGTCCCAATGCATAATCCTTTTTGCAGCCCTCAAAAACGCCTTCAACCTCTAATCACAAGAGGGATGTCTAAGCATACACAGCCAGTGAACAACGCCTTCATCCAAAGCGGAAACCCCTTCCCAGAGGCTACGAGGGTAAAAAGTGGAAAAGAAAGAGAGAAAAGGACACCAAGCCGAATCTTTCGATGAGGAAAATTACCTCCAAGCAGCTTTGTTGAGACTGCTCTGCCTCTGAGCACTGCCCGGAACAATGGAGCTGACTCTTGCCGGAGCCCGATGCACTCCCGCTTCCCTGGGAGTACCTTCCACAGCCATGCTCCTTCTAGCAGCCACAGGACCGGCGCCCTTGAGCACGGGAGCGGTACGTGGGCTCAGCACACTACGCATGGCATCTTCCTTCTCGCTCCTGACCATTCTTCTCGCGTGGCTAGCAGAAAAGATGCTCTGGCCCTCGCTCTGAGGCGGCGGCGAGGTGGCTGTAGGCGAGCGGCGACCTTGAATAGACTCTCGGTTTCTAGCGCGAGAGATATGCAATTGAGATCCCGAGTTGCGCCCAGTTGAAGATGTGCGTTTGAGCTTCATGGCGGAGCGGATCTTGCCTACTGCCTCCTTGTCCGCCACGAGAGAGCGTTCGAGGTCGGATCCCGACGACACTGATTCGGCATCGTCGTCGCGAGCAGGGCTTCGGTGTGCGGGTGATCCGGTTGCAGGTGACTGGCGGAAGCTCAACGATGGACGAGGTGCGCTGTTAGCAGCCATCTCGCGGAGAGGAGTTGTCTCGTCCTCATTGATGAATGCGCTGAGGTTAAGGCTAGGTGGAGGAGGCGAGCCATCGGTCTTTTTCGTGAGGAATCCAGTTGCGAAGCGGCTACCGCCTGACCTCCTAAGCTCGGAGCTGGAGATTGGTGCAGATGGCAACGGACTGGAGTTCAGGTCTGAATCATCGTGAGGCTCTGATGCATGCTGGGGTGCTGAGTTCTCTGCTTGTGCGATGACCTCGTCAGGCAGTGCTGGACTACTGCCCTGGAACTTTGGTGTGGGCTGGAAGTCTACAAGTGGAAGTGCAGCTTCGCCATCTTCATTCTCGTCTCTCCACCTGACCGCCCTCTTCTTCGTCTTTTTGGGCGTGTTGTTCATGACGACACCTCGTCGAGCACCACCAAGCTTGACTCGCCGCCTAGGCGATGCCGCAGATTGGCCATTGCTCGGACTTGGTACTTCAGTGTGGTTGATCATGTGTGCCGGCACAGCTGAAGCACTGGCACCACCAAGAGATGGACGGATCTTGGCTTTTAATGGGCTTGGGCCCATCAGCGAAATCGACCTGTTTTTTCTTGGAGTTCCTGACTTGCTTGGAGGAATGGCCTCAGTAATTTGGAGACCACCATCAGGCTTGATGACCTGGCTGACCGCTTCCGCACAGCTTTGCAGAAGCTTACCGAGCACATCTCTCGCAGCTGCGACTGCCTCTTCTTCACTCATCTGCATGATCTGGTTGAGAATCGCCACAGTCTCGAAGTGCGCCGTGAGCAAAACCTGTGTTAGGCCTTGATCGGAAAGCCGCTCTTGTTCTAGGACTGCCAGGTGAGCTTCGACGTCTGCCTTGCTCTTCAGAGCTTCGACCTCCCTATGCAGTGATGATTCTTCCATCTTGTCAACCGGAGAGGCGCCCTGCGCTTGCAATTGTCGCAGACTGTCCTGTAGTGCCGTATCGACCGCGCGAGACCAGTTGTTCCTCGCCAGGCGCTGATGGAAGTGTTGTCGACTGCCTTCCAATTCCACGAGGATCCCTTGAGCAGTCTTGCGCATGGCTGACATTGACTTTGGAGCTTCCTCATCCTCGCGTGTATCGCATACTTGGTCGAATGCACCGATCCAGCCACTAATAGCACCAATACGGCGCTCGACTTGTCGCAACCGACGCATGTTGCCAATACGATCCTGTCTCTCGGCTGATGAATGGTCGAAAGCAGCTCTGATTCTTTGCAGGCCATCATGCGCGATTTCACTCCTCTTCGCCTCTGCCTTGCGGAACTTGACGAATGCCAACTCCTCGTACTGCTTTTGTTGCGCAGTCAATTCATTGATACGAGCCATCTGCTCGTCAATCTTCTTCAGGTAGTCCTTGACATGACGGTCCACGTTATAGACGTTGCGCACACTCTTTGTTTGGATGTTCTTTGCGCGGTTAGCATAGCGCAAAGTGTTTTGTGTCTCGTCGAAATGTTGGCTAGATGGTGAGACACAAACAATCATGACTGTTCTGCAGTTACCGCCCAGGGAGAATTTCAAGAGTCGGGTAAGCTTGGAGTTGCGGTAGGGAATGTGGTTCTTTTTTCTCGGGTCGCACAGCGCATTGATGCAGCTGCCAAGTGCCAGTAGTGATTTGTTGATATTCGCGCCCTCCATAAGACGCTCACCCCGATTCTTCGTCGCTGAGGCACGCTCTGATCCAGCCAAATCAATGATGCTCAATGTGGCCATGGTAACCGGCTCCGAGACGGAAGTGTCGCGAGATTTGGAAGAGACGTTGACTTGCAGAACGGCGTGTGAGCGCGATGATGTAGCGTTCGCTTCTGTGGGCGACTGTGTCCTGTTGGCGTTTCCAGTTATGACCATATCCATGACCTCCTGGACGTTTTGCGGGTTGTGCGAAGATAGACCAGCTACAGAGACAACCTGATTGGCATCCTCGCGAAGCATGAGACCTTGCTTGTTGGCGTGGTTCGGGTTCATCAAGTCGCGAATCGTCTCATTGTAAATCTCCAGGTATGAAAGGGTGATTTCTGTCGCCCTCTCCGATTGTAGTTCTCCCACTTTTTCAAATAGCTCTTGCATGGTAAGGAAGATGATTCCAGGCTGCTGTGCAGTGCCGGTGATTGTGTGTGTTTTTCCGCAGCCAGTAGCTCCATATGCGAATACAGTGGCATTGTAGCCGTCCAGTACCGAGTCAAGTAGGTTCTTGGTGGTCGCCTCGTACACGTCTCCTTGCGTAATGTTCTCGTCAAACACTCTGTCGAATCCGAATGTCTGATCTTTCACACGCTTGCCCTGTGGCATGACCGATCTGGTGAACCGCTGGACATTGTCCTCTGGAGGGTCGAAGATGCTTTTCAGACGGTCAGCAATGGTGTTGTCTTCTTGCTCAAAGGGCCAAGGTCGTCTCACAGGCATTTTTCATCCACAACCTTAATGACCGGTCGGATGCCCTTCTGCTTCATGTGCGGAGCTGGAGCAGATGCCAGGGAACCGTCCCCAAGGAACATCGGCCCTTCGTCGGAGCGGGTTAACTGTGCAGCCTCGCGGATGGTGAAAGGGCGCACGCGGACGGTCACTTGGATGCTGGACGCGCCATCTACACCAGCGGCGGCCATGTTTGTTAATGGGGATGAGCTCCGTTCCAGCCAGCTGGGAGGAGAGTGGTGTCGTGCTGGATGCGTGGATGGTGGGGTGGATTCGAAGTCGACAGGAGGTGATGGTGTCCAGATCCGGGAGTGTTCGTCGCAAAGGAGTGTGTTTGTCGTGGTGTTGTCGCTTTCCCAGCTCTGCATCATTCGCTCGCTGGCTCGCCAGCTTGCTTGAAGCCCTGAGCTTCTTGCATCAAAACGCCGGCTCGTCTCGAAGTTGTCCTGAGCAACCGGCTCGGTCCGCCAGCGTTTCGCCACCTATTCTTGGAGGATCTGGAGGAGGAATCGTGTACCTTGCCTGATTTTGCTGCATGTAAAATGGGTAGAGGATATACAATATCCGAAGATGTTACCTCGTTCTAGACCTCCAATGACTTTGAATGAAAGCCCTTAGAGCCCAGTTTTCCAGCGGGTCAACATACTCCAACTGGCCTAGCCGCTGATCACCTTGTGACCACGAACAATACAACGGCGAACAACCGTTGATATATGCACACTTATTAGTGCCCAAGCTTCATCGTGAAGATTCGACTACTGGTTGGAATCTGCTCTCGCCTACTCTGCAACTAGCACAAAGCGTCGATAACGGACCGCGGCTAGACTGGCACCTTCGATGTGTAGCAATGACGCCATGATCAATTGCCGCACTGCTGCTTAGAAATGCCACTCAAGATCGACCATTGCGAATCGTTGTATCCACTTGCCCTGGGCTGGGTATAAGTCTTGCATAAGAATAACTCGGATACATTTGTTGCTTCTCTATCCTCCTTTCGACCTTTCCAATTTCTCGCACCATTTATCGTGTTTGATTGCATACCTCAGAAAAATGAAGGAAGCTCTCGTCACCACTGGCCCCAAGGTCAACATTGTCGACAGCGACATCCCCAAGGCCGGCAAAGACCAAGTCGTTATCAAAGTTGTCTTCAGCGGTAGCAACCCCAAGGACTGGAAGGTTCCTGGTACGTTTAATCAGACACGCAATCAGAATCGCAGGCCAGTAGAACTAACAGCAGCGCTACAGGATGGCTGCCCGATCACGACAACACCAACCAGGGTGATGACATTTCCGGCACCATTCACGAAGTCGGCGAGAACGTCGTAGAGTTCAAGAAGGGTGACCGCGTAGCTGCTTTCCACGAGATGCTCAAGCCTGGTGGTTCTTACGCTGAGTACGCTGTCGCTTGGAAGCACACCACCTTTTTCCTTCCCAAAGGTAACAGCTTCGAAGGTAAGAAGATCTCCAAAGCCACACCTCTCCGTGGCCGACCCACTAACAACCACCACAGAGGGCGCCGCCGTCCCCCTCGCCGCCCTGACCTCAGCCCTCGGCCTCTACGCCCGCCTCCGCCTCCCCGAGCCCTGGCTCCCAGCCTCCGACGATCAGAAAACGCCCCTAGTCATCTACGGCGCCTCTTCAGCTGTAGGCTCCTACGCCCTTCAATTCGCCGTCAAATCCAACATCCACCCCATCATCACCGTCGCCGGCCGCGCCAGAGACCACGTCGAGAAGTTCATCGACCGCAGCAAAGGCGACACCATCATCGACTACCGCGAAGGTGACGAAGCCGTCGTCAAAGGCCTCAAGGAAGCTCTTAACGGGCAGAAACTGCTGCACGCTTTTGATGCTGTTTCTGAGAAGGGTTCTGTTGAGAATTTGGCGCAAGTGCTTGATGCTGAAGGCGCGATTACGTTCGTGCTGCCTGGTAAAGAGTACAAGGGCTTCTCGGAGAAGACGAAGCTTTCTACTACTCAGGTTGGTGATGTGCACGGCTCGTTGAAGGACTTTGGTTACGTTTACAGCAGGTATTTGAGCAAGGGCCTTGAGGAGGGTTGGTTTAAGGCTCAGCCGCAGGAGATCGTGCCTGGAGGTTTGGCGGGTATTGAGAAAGGTCTAAGCAACTTGAAGGATGGTACTGCGAGTGCTGTCAAGTACATCTTCAAGATTGAGGATACGCCGGGTGTGGGACAGTAGATATTGACTCGCGATGACATGTTGACATTGTACATAGAATGGCGCTTAAATGAATGAAGGAATCTGTCATGAAGCGGAATCTGCCTACAGCCTAGTCCGCGAAGTGTCGTCCTACATTTCATCGGTTGAGGGGGCCAAATGAGGGTCGCGTGAAGGAGTCGACAGTACGGACTGTCATGGGAAAACAAGACGATTGAAACTAAAAGCTCAAAAGAGAGCTGTGATATACATTTGCTGTGTGTTCCCCTATCTTACAATAAGCATACCTCTTTATCAACGGAAAGGCAGACAAAAAATATCGTCCCACGTCAATTACCCAGAACGCTAGAAATGCAGCACGTGCACCCGAAGCCGTTCCATAATTACAAGAGTGAAGAACGTCAACGATTCTGTCGTCTTCCCACATTTTCCTCCACCTTTGGCTGCACCCTCAGGTCAGCTCATCTCTACTCCTTCTTGGCTCCGCCGCCGAACCACGAGAAGGCACCGGTCTTCATCTCCTTGACTTGCGCCTCCATCATCTTCTTGGTCTCCTCTTCTTCCTCCTTGAGCCATTGTGCGCCATGCTCACGGATCTGCTTCTCAAGGTGCTCGTACTGCTTCTGGCCCTGCTCGCGGATCTGGTCGCTCAGCATCTTGCCCTGGGCAAGACCCTCGGAGACGCTCTGGCCGTCAGCGAGGACCATGCCGCCGCCCATCTTGTCGCCCTTGATGCCCAAGTTGGCACCAAGCATGCCACCGAGCGAGAACCTGCCTGCCTTGGACTTCTGCTGCTCGTACTGTGCCAAGAAGCGCTTGCGGGCCTCGTTCTCGCGGCGCATGAACTCCTCAGGAATGTCCTTGCCCTCGAAGGACTTAATGACAGGACGGACATCGTCGATGCCCATGGTCGCAACGTACTCGAGGAAGGGAATAAGGCCCACAAGGTCCTTGGTGTGCTCGTCCTTGGGGTCACCCTTCCACTTGGGAAGCACGATGGCGTTCTCAGGCTGATTCTTCACGTGAGCAGCGTTGGTGTCAATAATGATGGTCTTGCTCAAGTCGCGGTTCAGGTATTCAAGATCCTTAACGTATTGTCCGTTCTCGTACTTGGTGGCCTCACGGCCAAGAGGCCACATGATGAAGTGGAAGGGATCAAGCTTCTTGATAACAGGGTCGGCCATGGCGATTGGAACAGAGGTGAACAGTACCAGCTCGTAGTACTGCGAAAGGTAGCGAATGAAGTAGTCGATGCCAGGGCGCTTAGCAGTGCGGTAGCCATTCTTGCGGTCCCAGGTTGTGTGAATCATCAGGTCCTCAAGAGAAAGGACGAGAGTGAATGGCTGGCGCTGGTTCTCAGGGACGGTAGGCAGAAGCTTAGGGAACGAAGGCTCGGTGTAGTAACCAAGCTGGTGACCCATACGAGCGCGCACACGAGAGTACATGCTGGTGGGGCCCCAGCCGCTGGCGAGCTCAGGGTCAAGACCGGCAGGAATCTCCTCGTCGGCGCCGAAAGGACGAGTGAAGTAGAGACCACCACTGACACCAGCGGCAAGTGCTGCAAGGTACATGTAGTTGAATGTCTTCTCGCGCTTGCGGTCTAGAGAGGTTTCGTAGTCGGACCTTGAGTATTCCCTCTCGTCACCGCTCTTCTTTCCACGTCCACCCACCTCTGCAGCCTCAGCTTCTAATTGTGCCATATCGGCAGCCTCGTTCTGGACCTTCTCGGCCTCTTGCGCCTTGGGATCCTTCTTCTTTGCGCCTCCGAACTCGAAATCAAAGGTACTTGGGATACCTTGTCTGAGATCCGGCAGTGGTCCGCTAGGCATTTCGGGCTCTGTCTCTGCCTCTTTTGATGCTGAAGGCGCAGGCTGTGCATTGGGATCGGGTTGTGTGGTGTTCTCGGCGCCCGCCTGAGCGTTCTGCGCCTGAGCTCTCACATTGTCGGCTGGAGGCTCGTCAAGGTTCTTCTTCTGTGCTACAGGCTGCTGGGCAGCTGTCTTTGATGCTCCTGTCGCAGCGGCGGCGGCGGCAGCAGGCTTGCTAGTTGATGGCCTGGGAGGAGGTCTGGAGGCCTTTGGTGGAGGCGGTGGCCTTGAGGGTCGTGATGACTGTGCGTATGTGCGCGAGGCCGAGGAGATGGAGGGCCTGGCAGCCCGTAGAGCTGCTCTGGTGAACATGTTGATGATGGCTTATGAATTGATGACTGGCGAGTCGCGCAGTTGCGTCAGTCTCCCTCGCATCGTTCACGACTTTCGTTCGTTCGACGTTGCGGGAAGCGCGGAGGAGGCATCACGGCCAGACTTCGGGACATTCTGTTCGCTCTCCATATGACGATATCTATACAACAATACTGCATCAGTCGACTCCAATATAATCGCAATGGGAACGCAAGAGTAGTATTTAGACTCCTTTGTAATCTAGCTAGCGGAAGCAGTTTCTTCAAAGTTCATCATGCCCTCCGATGCGGCATCTCCTCTGCAGAACCACCTTCAGCGCTTTCTCACCACCAGACATCCGCCCAAGACCTTCTGTCCGTCCGAAGTTGCTCGCGCCCTTTCTGCCCAAGAGCTTGGTGATCTCGGATTTGAGACGTGGCGAGATGCTATGCGGGAGGTGCGAAGGCTTGTGTACGATCTGAGAGACGAGGATGGCTGCGAAGTCTTGCAGAAGGGCGAAGTGATCACTGGGCCGGAGAGCGATGTCAGCGGGCCCATCAGGGTGAGAAGGATCGATAAGGGCACAGCATGAGATGCAGAAGTGTAGCTCTGATTCTTTGGAGGAGTTTCCGAGTTGCAGCGCTCAGCGTGCATTACATTACGATTGCTTCTCGGCTCAGTCTAACGCCAGCGCCATCCAAAAGGAAAAGCAAAGGCATAGCACTATTCTCAATCTCAGTCTTTGCACCACCAATATCATCTTCTCAACACCATTCGCCGTGACCACCTACACGATCAAGACATGATCAGCTTCCACCTAAGCCTCACCCTTCGCGACCACGCCCTTCCTTCCCTTGTACCACATAACCGGAAGTACAACCGCACTAGTAGCAAAGAGAATACACAACGCCACACCAAGTCCCCACACGGCTTTCGTCTGGAAGCACTCAGCCCTGCCACTGCCAGCCCATCCAGTAAGACCCATGACCGCGCTGTTCTCCTGACCAGACGCGAGTGCCATGGCAAACGCCCAGGCTGATTCTGCAGAGCTGGCGGCCGAAGCACTTCGAATTGCGCGGCAGTCGAGGTGGCTGATCGGCCGGCCAAGGAGGACGGAGATGATAGTGAAAGCCAGGAGGAGCAGGGCATCGAGGGCAGTGAGGATGAGGAGGGTGGTGGATGCGGAGGAGTAGAAGAGGGGAAGTGAGAGGAGGGTGTAGAGAGCTGCGAGAGAGGTCTGCATGTTGAAGTCAGGATTTTGCTGGTTTGCTTGTGGAGATGAGACTGGATGTTACGGGACTTACCACTGTCAGAGTGCCTACGATCTCACGAGGCGGGTCGATGTTACTGGCCACCAGCTGGCTGACAAAGTGTGCCGTCATGCCGACTATGGAGACCATGGCGACGATACTGAGGCCACGAGAGATGAGGAAGGTCCTTGCGAGTGGGGCGGAGGAGGCCATTTTTGCTAGAAACCTGATCTTTTGATGTGTTGTGGATTTTGTCGTAGTAGTGAGCAGGTGTTTTTGTCTTTAAGGTCGATGTCTGCCAGCGGACAATCGAATTGTATTGATGTAGTCCGATGAGATCTGAGAAGATTCTGATGTGATCGTGTCTAGACTTGAGCAAAGGTGTACACAAAGAAATAAGGCAAGGAGATCAAGAAGAGATGAAAGCTAAGAATGTAGTGGTGGTTGTAGGTGAGTTTTCTGGCTTCCTGCGGCGACAATGGGTGGTAGCTCTTATATCAAGGTGAATGTATGCACGGTACCTATTTTGTTACGTAAATAGCATGATCTTGGCTGTCTATGAGACATCCTGGACACATTTCTGGGTGTGTTTCAATACCGGTCTGTGGAAGCGCCGGCTGCAGCCAATGAAGCTGGCAGCCTTTCTCGACGTCTTGCTTGTTGGCGGCTAAAAAGTGGACGACACTCGCTTCCAGGTTGCGCATAGACAGCCATGAGTTCACGGCTACTCTGATAACTGCGGTTCTATGTTTACAATTGAGACACTGCTTCTTGTACTCGAGTAGTGTTGTGTGTGTAGGCGGCTGCGGGTGTCGGGCTCAGTATCGTTGAGGTTTTCGTAGGCGCTCGTTGGCGAGAGGCCTAGCTTTCCTCTCTCTCGCCCATCGAGATCGGATATTCTTGGCAGCTCCTTGCAAACAACACACATACTTTGCATTATCTCAGAGATCATCAGGAGATGCATTGCGAGAGACAGAAGTCGGGATGCGGCCTTCAAAGACAACGCTGGCACGCCAAGCCTCGCAAGCAAAGCGCGGACTTCGATGTTGGACTTCACAACTGTAAAGTATTCACAGCAACAACATCACGCGCACGCCATGAACCCATTCGCTGGCCTTCTCGGCCCCTAGTATGGGCAAGGAACACATCGGCCGAGTGATGAAGTGGACGCAGGCAGTCAGCAAGGCGCCGCCATGAACAATGATCCTCACCGCCGGACTTCTTCCATGTCCGTGGCAGCACCGGGCATTCCCAGTGCACCACCGCTTCCAGCTCCCAGGCCTTTTCAGAGAGCCAGAGAAGCGGCTAACAGGATATTTGGCTATACTTCCAGGCCACCAAGCCCACAACATGGAAACGTAAACGAGTTCAACAGCGTGAACAGATTCGCGTCCCTGGGCGCCACGCAAAACGCCACAGCCAGCCATAGGACTGGACTCGAAATCAACACACTTTCCATCAACGAGAGTGGCAGCCATGCCTTACTCGGCGGGAAAGAAATCTTCAAGACTGTCAAAGTCGAAAACGGCGTCTGTGTAGAAGACGTCAATTTGCGGACTGCCATCCGCAGTACGCCCACGCAAGCTTCAGGCAAACCTAGACAGGTCTACACCATTGATATCGATGATGTTGCCTGGGCCAAAGGTACCTCCGGAGACTATGTTGCTGCAGCCACATCAAGCGGCAAGATCATTTTATACGACCTTGGCCATGCCGGCTTACCAGCCGCGCAATTGCATGAACATTACCGGCAAGTGCACCGGATCACCTTCAATCCGCATCGCGGCAGTCTGCTGCTCTCCGGTAGCCAAGACGGTACCGTTCGACTCTGGGACGTGAGAGACGCGCGCCGTTCTACTGGCAGCACGCAGCGGAGCAGTACTCCAGCGACCAGCAAAATGCAAAGTAAAAGCAAGTTCGCTGGCCAGAGTGACAGTGTACGCGACGTCAAATGGTCGCCCACTGATGGTGTTGATTTTGCTTTCGGCACAGACAGTGGCTGGGTACAGATATGGGACATGCGTAATTTGAAGCAGCCCAAGATCAAAATTCCAGCGCATGCTCACGCATGTACCTCTGTTGATTGGCATCCCGACGGTAGACATGTTGCCAGTGCTGGGTTGGAGAAGCTGATCCGTGTGTGGGATGTGTCGTCAAACAATCGAAGAAAACCCGGCTGGGAGATAAAGACTCCGTATCCTGTCTCAAATGCGCGTTGGAGACCTCCGTGCGAATCACCGGTGCCTGGCGATTGTGGTACTCGACAGACTACACAGCTGGTTGCTGCTTATGATCGGGAGCATCCGGTGTTGCATATCTGGGACTTGCGTCGCCCGGCGTTCCCCTTCCGCGAGATGACGCCACATCCAGAAGCTCCAACGGATTTGTTGTGGCATTCCCAGGACTTGCTGTGGACAGTGGGCCGCGACGGTGTCTTCATACAAAGCGACATCCAACACGCACGCAAAGCAATGGACAACATCAGTGTCAACGTCGCCGCCATCTCAGCCACTGGCGAGCTCACTGCCGCAACGATGAGGCGCGTACCGAAGCGGATACCTAGCAAACAGCCGCCCACTGCAGCATCCTCAGCACAAGGCGACCAACTCGGTCAGAGCCCAGATCCTGGTGTTATCAGTCGCAGTTGGGCGGACGACAGCCTCGACAACTCATTCCTAAGCGCCTACCCTGAGATGAGGCGCGATCGATCGGTCAGCAAAGGCAGTCGCCCCTCCATCAGCAGCACACCACCACACTCCTTGAGTAAATCACGCGTCGTCGGCCTTGACCAAGTCTTTGGTCATCAGAAAGCACACCGACCTCAGCAAGACACGTGGCGCATTCAATTGCCGCACCCGCTGTTCCATGTTGATCCGGCGGTCACCGCACACATTGCCAGAAACGCTGCCACCTCACTAGAAGAGGTTTCGGTCGAAGAAGACCGCCTCGCCAACGTCGAAAACACGTTCAAAAAGAACGTCAAAGTTCACATAGAGACCGGCATGACCGACCTCGCACAAAGTTGGCAACTCGCCGGCGAAGTCACCATGATGCATCTCCGCAGGCGTGAGAACCTCTACAAAGCTCGTAAGGGAGCTGAACGCGCGGTTGCTGTCAAGATCAATGGCCCCACAAAGCCACAAAGCGAAGAGGCATTCGCTGCTCCTCCTAGCAATCTCGCTGCTCATGCCAAAGTCGAGGCTGAAGATGGTTGGATCTACGAGCTAGGGGGCTTTTTGCGCGAATTGATCCGCTGCAACACTGGTGGCGAGCGCATGAGTCCTCAGCAAGCGGCTCACCTTATCCTTGTGCTTGGTCCTTGCCTCCCAGAGACGAGACCACTCTCACGCCAGGCAGCGGAAGCTGCAGTGGCCTCGTACACCGAAGCATACGAAGCTACCGAACATGAAGCCAACGAGATCCCTGGCTTGATCAGTCGCTGTCTCAACCATCTAATCAAAAGCGGTCTCCAGCCGCTCCAAATCGAGAGCATATTCTCTGCCTACCACGAAGAGCTCGTCCGCAACCGGCTCTTCATCGAAGCCGCACAGCTCCGCAAGCTCTGCTATCCCGCTTTCCCTGCCGTCTACGAGCAAGTCTCGCGCGATATGACCATGTCTCTCGCCTGCGGCACTTGCGCCAAACCACTGTCCACCAACGCTCACGGGAAACCGAAATGCGAGTTCTGCGACGCGAAGCCGCTCGCTTGTTCCGTTTGCTGGCAGGCTGAAAGTCCGTTCACGGACGTTCAATTGGGTCCTTATTTGCGGAGCCAGTGTTTGCTCTGCAACCATGGCGGGCATGCTGCCTGCTTGCACAAGGTGCTGGTGGAGGAGAATATGGGTGGGTGCCCGACGCAGGGGTGTTTGTGCGATTGCACTGGAGAGAATGAGTGTTAGTTTGATGTCTGAGTCCTAGCCGTAGTTTGATACCATTTGTCTGATTGAATGATTGAGTCTTCCTTGCCGACCTTCTCACTTTGTCAACATTTGCTGTGGTGGTACCAGAAGGTACAGTCCCGTGATTGGCACATGACTGCCACGGAAATATCGCTAGAACTTGAGCCGCACCTCAGTAGCTAATACGCTAACACCATTAGACCCAGGCAAAGAAATGGATATGCTTCCTGTTGAGATACCGCAGGAGCTTGTGTCGCACAAAAATTAACAGCACGCTGATACCATGAGATTCAGTCCCAGAAATGGAAATGCTTTGCGTCGAGACGCAGCTGACGTCAGTTAGGTGTAGAACGCGTCTTTTAACAGGCCGGTCCTTCTATCCTAGTGTGCATGTCTCTTTCGGTTGCCATTGTGAAACTTTTGGAGCTTCCTCTACCATGCTGCTGGTGACGTGCTGCTATCAATTGATCCATTCGGATCTTTGAATGAGGACATTTTGGGAGAGATAGTGAGGTACTAGGGGCAAATGATCTCAGCGAATCGACAATAATGTTTCGGTAGGGAAGAAAAGACAATAGCACTGGTTGATTTGACACGTGCTTGCGTGTGTAGGTGCTGAGGTAGTGCAGCTATTAGTCCAGTTACGCGAGGGCCCCAAGCCGCAGCACCGGCTTCTTGTTGACTCTTTAGCTATTGCTCTTTCTGGTTTCCTCGCTCTCTCCCATGGCAAGTTCCACAAGATCAATCACCAACGCCGAAGATAGTACACCGATCTCTCCCATTAAAATACAATCACCTTCAACACCATCTCCTCCTCTCGCGCCTATTTCGACAACGGGCGCAGCTTACCGCGTCTGGGTCGGCGCCATGGGCCGCGACGTGACCACTGAGACTCTCATGGCCACGTTCTCTCGCTTTGGGACGTTGTCGGGAGGTATCCGCCTAAGAACCGACCTCACGCATCGGTTGGGCTCCGAGGCCGTCATCACGTAGGTGCTAAGCTCGTGGCATCATCCTGCACTCCCATTTTCAAAGTATACATGCAACTCACGTCCGCAGATTCATCGACGAGCAAGACGCGGCGCGCGCTCTCAGCGCCGAGGACGTTGGAGAGTACCGTGTCTACATCAATTGGTACGAGCAGAGAGAGTGGTGGTCGCTCTTAGAGGAGGATCATTGAGCTCCGGACTACGACTAAGTGGCCACGCCAATACCATCAACACCCGGACTGGGTGAGCATTGCTGTTTGTCAGGCATTGTTGTTATGTCTCGAGGAAGGGGGAAGTTAGGTCGGGTAGATAGACTATCTGAAACCAGCATGCTCGGCATGATCCTCTCCCCGCACACCTCTCTTGTCAGCAACCGCGGCTGAGCCTCCTGAGCCTCTTCGGACGAGCAACCATTTCCTTTATTAGAACACCGTAGATAGGCAAATGGAACCAATGCGCGAGCCTTTACCTCTGCAATGGCGTTTCCAAAAGCATTCAACATCTTACCCTCCGATTTGAAAGGCCCCAAGGACAGCGTGACACTGATTACTGGAGGAGCAGCTGGGATAGGCCTCCAAACAGCTCTTCTGCTCCACGACATCTGCCCAGAGAACAAGTTAATTCTATTAGATCGTCACGAACCCAATCTGCAGCAAGCCCCCGAATCATTCATAGAATCCAAACGCGTTCTCGCCTTACAATGCGATCTCACGAACTGGACTAGCCAACGCGAAGCTTTCCAAGCCGGAGTCGAACGGTTTGGCACGATCGATAACGTTTTTGTCAACGCGGGCATAGCAGAGTACAAGGATCAGTTCTTCAAAGATGAGTTGGATGAGCAGGGCAAGCTGAAGGAGCCGGATAGAAGGGTCTATGATGTGGACCTTGCGGCGGCGAACGACACCGTGAAGCTTGCTATCCACCATATGCGGAAGAACAAGAATGGAAAGACTGGAGGAAACATTGTGTTGACAGCAAGTCTGGCAGGCTATCTGGCGAGTGCCGGTGCACCGCTGTATAGTGCTGCTAAGCATGGTTCGTTTGCACCGTTCTCATCATTGTCAAGTTGTTTTAATTGGTCTGTGCTACCTCATTCATGCTGTGACTCAGAAGTCAAGCAACTGGCTGTCTCTTTTCTCACGATGTTGACGCGTCTCCGCCCTTTTATGAACATTTTCACAACTGACCGAGAGTGTACCAGGGATCGTTGGCCTCATGAGAGCTCTCAAGAACGACACAGCAACGCTTAACATCTCCGTCTCCGTCGTTGCTCCAGGCATCACACTCACGAATCTTGTCTCCGGCCGCGACCCTGGCGAATCACTCTCTGACTGGGCGAAGCGTATGCGCCGCCTGGGTGTCCCAATCAACAGCCCGGTCGAGGTGGCAGCAGCCGTGGTTTGGTTGATGAGTTTAAGCATGGGAGCAAATGGAAAGGGCCTCCTCGTGCAAGCGGGCAAAGTTGCGGATGTCGAAGAGGGAATCGCTAAGAACAGGAAGGCTTGGATGGGGCCTGAGATGTTGGATTTATTCAGAGGTGGGAGGACTGCGCCATTGTTTCCGAATAAGTTGTAGACATGGTCGATGGTCGCCATAGAACGCGTGGCCTTCCATGTTGGATAGCACAATGAGGATGGCAACTAAGACCACAGGTCAGCAAGTTCAATGCATCTACTTGGTCTTTTGGTGCTTACTGTCGAAGAAAGATGGGAAAAATCGATGTGAGTCCCCTTCAATGCGCTGATATATTCCTGATCGTTTGACAAACATGCCAAGTAGTATGCTGTGAAAAAGCCTGACGGCCGTATATTTTCGGATCTGTTCAGGCGTGAGTTCTGGTATGTTTTGCACTTGCCGGCTTATTTCGTAAGTGCTTCAAGCTCATGTGAGCTGCGCAACCAGCAGAATCGGATCCCCCAGCTGCAAAACTGACGTGCTTCCACTCACTACTTTCCCTTCACAACGCTCTCCATCAACATCTACGCACCACAAAGACCCACCACTCCATCCAACAAGTACCACTGACAGCATGATGGCTTTATCACCTTCCCTTCATCAAAACCACAGCCCCTCTCGTCAAATTCTTCAGGCTTTGATGCTCGCTCGAAGATCACAGCGCGATCCTCGTCCCTCGTCCACATCATCGCCACTCATGACATCAAACCTAGAAGCCCTCGGACATAGCTCCCATCCATCGCGTGGCTCAGTGACAACCAAATCAACCACGAATACGTATGAAGCACCAGAAAAGAACCATAGCACACTCAGCTCGCTAACGACGACCACCAGCACCGAGCCACTCGGGTGGCAGTTTCATTTCATCATCCGCCTACCTCGTGATCGCGCTCAAACCCGACAGGTAGGCGCTCAACATGACTGCCAGATCACGAAACCACCAAGGCGTTCCGATCATGCCAAGTGGGCTGTCGGCGTCGCAATTATGTCAATTGCGCGACAGCCTGAACATCAATGCCACCACAAGAGGTTACGCGAGGAACCTCGGAAATTTACACAAGCTTCGGATCTTGTCAACTGCCGACTTCGGTCTTTCAAGAATCTGCAATCTTACACCAGGGTTGACTGCGACCGCTTCGTATCTGTCGTCAAACGCGGTGCATCCAGCGCCCACGATCACGCTCTTCAGATTTCGCACCAGCTTGGCTTGAACCAAACTGGACTCCAGAGAACTTCAAAGCGCTTTGTTCGCTTTTTTGCTCCAAGCTGCTGGAGTAAGCTCGTGTTACCTAGATTTGTTAATAAGACTTTCCTTCGTCTATCAGCCACCAGGGCGGCCATGGTACGTACATTATCTCCGCAACCGTCAAGGATGTCTGCTGACTCCTCGCAGGCCAAGGTGGCCGCTACGGCGGCGGCAACAACTGGTGCGCTCCTGGTGGCAGTACCAGGGCGACCACGGTCTGCTCTTGGTCGTGGTACCAGGGCGACCATGGTGTGCTCACCATCTCCATACTCGCGCAAAGCTACTCTCGGCCTTTCAGAAACCGATGTGGCCACGGTCAAGGTGGCGGCTATGGCGGCCGGCAGGGCGGCTAGTGGTAGAGAACTCCAGCAATTGCCTCTTTAAACTTGGTGGCATTCCTCACGACAAGTACGGCACGGCCACTCAGAGTGTTCGCGAGTAAAGCGTCGGGCATTCACCGCAAGCTCGGCCTCGACGAGACTCACGTCCGTAAGCTGCAGACTGGCGGCCCTGATGGTGATCTTGGTCCCAGCGAGATCCTGCCCAGCGAGGAGAAGTACGTCGCTATTGCTGGCGGTTCTGGTGTCCTCGTGGATTGTCTGGTATGTGGACGATCTGGCTGAATTCTGGATTATAATAAGTCAGCGCGAACGACTCTGGGCTTTGATTAGAAGAGATGACATGGACACAAAGGAAAATGAGAATGAAAATTTGGTTTCGATACGATCTCGTACTACGACTGAGCGATCAATGATGAGCCACTGCCAGGGCTGTCAAAAAGCTATCCAGAGTAGCTGTTGTGAGCAAGACATGGAAATCGCGAGCGACAACAGCCCGACGAGGCCATTATGTACCGCCACTCATGTCTGGAGAGAAAAACAGAAAAGGAAAAGGCAACTCATGCCGAGTTAGAAAGAGAGACGCCAGTCGCGCAGTGCAAAGAAATCCAAGACTGATGCTGGGCATCTAACGCATCGTACTCTAAGACCATTCGCGCTGCTGCATCATATCTTCATTTCACGAGCGGACCTCCGATCGGGAGGGGAAAGGCAAGCCATGCTTCAATCAGCGGAACAGGTCGATGCCA
The DNA here is from genome assembly GCA_019775565.1 of Melanodothis sp. VS III C KN 2. Lineage (NCBI taxonomy): Eukaryota > Fungi > Ascomycota > Dothideomycetes > Cladosporiales > Cladosporiaceae > Melanodothis > Melanodothis sp. VS III C KN 2. The sequence goes on from JACWFM010000066.1 coordinate 321,876, forward strand.
CCGCCAACACGGTGGAGAAGCTTGTCGCCTTGTCTGCATGGGCCGCAAAGCCCGGGCACAGGTACGACATTTGCCTCGAGGTCATAGTTGCCTGTCCACTGGTCGCTGCTGCAAGGAATCTGCGCCAAGGCCATCTTCTCGGCGTAATCGCGCATCAGCTTGGGCGCATTCGGCGGCAGAGGCGAGCCTGGAGCATGGGTTCTTGGATAGCTTGCTGCTTCCAAGTGGAGAGTGTTAGTGTTCTCGCGATAGTTGCGGTACACGACTGGGCTGTTCGGGTCGTGCTCTGCATCAGGTCCAATGCTTTTGAAGCTGATCTCGAGGCCGTCTCCGCCGGTCCAATGGTACCTGCGACGACCTTTGCCCATGATCTCCCACCGAGCCGGGTTGCGTTGGTCTTGCTTGTCCACCCGTGTCGGAAAAGCATCGTCCGACGTCGGAGAGTCGCCTGGGGTGTCGCCATAGATAAGATCGACAGGTCTGAGAAGAGTGGACTGCGGCTCAAACACACGCGCCAGCATCGACTCGTCTTGCCAAGGCACGAACTTGTAGCCGTACCAAGTACTATGTAAGCTACTTTCGGTGGGCTGGGGCATGAAGCCTCTGTCACTCAAGCTTCTAGTGCCATGGTCCACATGGTCGTCCTCGTGGAAGAGATCGAGGCTTTTCGGCCACCGCATGCCGCCGGGCCCCTCTACCCCGTACAACGCAGGATCGGTCTGGAAGGTAGAGTCTGATTCGGACGGTGGTACAAAGCACGTTGCCGTCGCACGCAAAGATCTGGTCTGGGAAGTCTTCCTCTGATCTGTGGTGTCAGCTGGAACCCCGTGATTCAAGGGACCACTGTTGAAGGCGATTGCAGGGTCTTGCGGCATGTCATGGCTTATTGATGGCTTCCGACCTCGGAACAGGATCGAAGGGTCTTGCGGCGTGTCATGGCTGACTGATTGCTTCCGACCTTGATGAAGGTTGGCCAGATCATCGGAGTACTTGCGACTCTGACGGACCACTGGGGCAACAGGAGCCTTAGTTTCTGCAGAATCAACAGACTTGGCGCTGGAAGTGTTGTGCTGGCCTCCAGCAAGGGCTCTACCGATTTCTGCGGAGCTCTGTCCTCGTAGACCGCTGATGAGTTGCGATATGGGCTCATTGTCAGGATCCCTGGGTCTCGGTTGAATCATTGCACGTAGAGCTTCTCCTGCAAGACGCACAGGATCGGCAGACGGGTTGTTGTCGCCCGTGGTATTCCTGTTAAGACGAGCAAGAACCGGTGTCAAAATACTGATACGGTCGGTGCGAGTGGATGCGGAATCTTGCGTTGAATCGCGGCGAAGAAGGTCCTCCTTTCCCAGTTTCTCTCCAATGGGATCCAAGAAATTTCCATTGGGGTTGCGAGGAGACAGAGTGGTGTTTGCCACGTGAGGAAGCGGCAATGGCAATTTTATGACCACGCTGGGACCGTCCGAAGTCTTCGCCGATGCGACATTCTTCAGCTGCGACGAGAGCTCTTTCTTCGACGTTGCGAAGCTGGATTGTGTCTTGGGCGAGACGGACGAATCGTCACGACAGCGAGCATCCTTGTTCGCAAGGGTTGTGTTGACCCTCAGAGCTCCAGCGTTCATTCGGAGAGACTTTCTAGTTTGCTTGTCTTCGCCGATCGTGGCAATGCTGCGATTCTGTGCCGCTTTGGTCGGCGACATGTAGGAGCTGGTCTTCTTCCGCAGTGATGGTCCAAGCGAAGACTGTTCAGTAGAAGTCGGCGTCTTGCCGCTTCCAGGGAGGATTTGCTCTTTCTTGTGGAGGCCTCTCTCGGCAGAACCGGTCTGATCTGGGCTCGACATCCAGCCATCTGGCAATGAGGTGCGCTTCCGGCCACGCTGTGCAGCCCTCTTGTTGGTTTCGAGATCAGGTGCCTTGGCTTTGATTGACTTTCCTGGAGTTGTCTCAGGGCTGGGTTTGGCTGGAGAAGTGTCTTTGCGCAGGGTCTCGTCCACGCGGCGGGAGGCTGCTTGCGTCGGCTGTGCGAAGTGAGGGCCTGCTTCCTGTTGCTGCGGAAATGCCTGCAAGTGCTCGACAGCATCGTAGTAGGATGATGTCGCGCAAGTGGCATAGCTTGAGGTCTCTGAGGTTGGTGAGATCATCGGGGCAGTAGCAGATGCCCTGATTTTGCCTGTGCCAGTCCCGGCGTTCAAGCGGTTCGCTGTGCTGGGCGACGGAATATCCTTTCTTGAAAATGGGTTGGCCATGCCGGTCTTGGACAGCTCGATGGCTCTTGCGATTGTGACTTGAGACAGAGCTGGTGTAGGAATCTTGCTGCCCGCCACACGGACTGAAGGATTGCGTGGCTGCTTCGGTGTGCTCAGCTTTTCGGGTCTTTGCCGAGACTCGGCTTCGGCGCGCATTATCTGGACGTCGAATTTGATGGTATCGATCTCCGCCTCGATGGTATCGAAGTCCATGAGCTTGGGTGGCAATCCGACCTCGCTTGCTGCGGTCGTGGATCCGTAGGAGGTCATGCGACGGCCGTCTGTGCCCACGTGGTGGTCGTCTGGGCAGCGGCTGGACTCTGTGATGTGGTGTAAGACGGCGTCGCTGTTTGTGTGTCAGTGTTGGGCGCAAGCTGTGGAGGTGCGGCGTTTACTCACTTGTGGAGGCTGCTGCTCTCGTTGGTACCGCGGATGCCCTCTTCGCGGCGGCGTGTGGTCTGGGTGATCTGCGCAGGTGCTGGTGCGGCCTTCAAAGAGTGTCAGTCTACACTCGCTGCGAGTATAAGTGCCATTGTTGCTCACATGCGTGCTTGGTCCGGACAGCAGCTGGCGGAAACCGCCCGAAGGGAACAGAGGCAAAGACGGCATGTCAGTACCGTAAAAGTCTTGCAGCGATGCTGTTCTCTCTGGTAAAATGTTAGTGAAATGCTGCCTCGCTGAGGATAGCTGCATGCGCGACAAGGCGAGGGAGAGAAAAGGAAGAGGAGATGGTATTATCCTAGGATGCACTTACGAAGGCCGCCGTAGAAGGTGACGGCCGGAGCCACCGCCTTCTCGCAGTACTCTACGACGGCACCTACGACCGTATGGCCGCAGGTGCCGAAGAGAAGAAAGTCGTACCTGCACATTGTTGTTGTGCAGGTTTGGGAAAGGGTGGGTGTGGAGAGCAGCGGAAGTCAATGTTGTGAAGCGCAGGGGAGGCACGGCGGACTGCACGTGACGGAGCATCCTGCTGGACATATCACGACTGAATGCAGAGGGAGTTCTTGAGAGTACCTTGGGGAATGACAATCTTACTTTGCATTCATTGTGGAATTTCCATGCACGATGTGCATCCATAATCCACACCAGCCTACTTTGGCGGATCGTAGTCCATTGAGGTACCTGTGTCTGGAGACAGCAAGGCAGCGACATCCTAGTCCAAGTCAACGCTCGCAGAACCAAAACGACCCAAGATACTGAACTCTCGGTTTAATGTAAAGAACGAATCCTTCCAACAAACCTCACCTTCCCGATTAGATCAGATCATATTAGACCATATCAACAAACTTACAAACATCAATGTTCCGCCCGTATCTGTGCCGCAACCCAGTGAGCTCACCAGCCGCAGACTTTTCAAGGCGAATGTTGGAAGACATCACTCTAGGCTATTCGCATCAGGGGAGAGCGAGAGACGGGTTGCCGAAGCGAACCAAGTAACTCGCCAACAACCTTCCGCGAAGCCTTTCCTCCTGCTTTCATGGGGCTTCTTGCGATGAACCCGTAGGCCTACGCAAGAAGGAAAGAGGAGGCCGTTAAGTAGCCGGGTGATTTCAGGATTTAACGTCGTACGTTTAGACATGGCGCATTTAGGCAGGTGGGAAAGAAGATGTTGGGGTTGAGATTGTGGTGGGTAGTGTTCGAAAGGTCTGGAATTTGTGCGGATGTGGGTGAGAAATAAGACATGGCGTGAATTGACGGTGATGGTGGTGGTCGCGGTAAGGAACACGTGAATCGGACTCGGTAGGTTTGAATTGCAGAGCTACGAGAAAGTCGGAATTGAAGTTGAGCCCGGCCGCGCTGAGCACACAGCCCATTGTTTTGTTATGTCCCGTACCATCAAAGGCATCAGCGCGCAGTCGTCCCGAAAACTCCTAAGAAAACGGGCCGCAAGTCAGCCTGAGTTCTCCCCGACCATGTCTGAAATCCACCTCCATCTACTCCAGCCCTCTCTCCCTCTTTCAGTGTAGGAGAGCAAAGGCAGAGCAGAGCAAGAAGCGCATCCACAACAACATTCCACGTACCTCTCATCCCAAATCAATCCCGCATTTCCCCCATGGAAAAAAGAAGACGTTGCTCAACACAATCGCAAATCTAGTTTCCGCTCGCGTTCCAGACACCCTTGAGGTAGCCGTCCCTCTGGGTGAGGCGGTTCATGCAGTCGTCGCTCTCGCCCATCGCGCGCACGAAGCCGCAGAGCGCGTAGACCTGGTTCTCGCCGGTGTAGCGGCCGTTCTCGTCGACCTTGGCGATGCTGATCTGGACGGAGCCGTGGTCCTTGGCCTTGATAATGCGGTTGGTCGCGCTGCACTTGCGGGGGACGTACCTGCGCGGTAGGAAATCATGGGTTAGTAAAGGATTATGGTGTTCTCTTTTTTCTCAATTCCTCCTCGACTCGAGTTGGTGCTGATGCTGTGGCGTGGGCGTGGAATGAAGTCTTTCGTGGGAGTCGCTGGGGGTTTTTCGGGGGTCGCTTACAGGTCGACAAGCTCGCCGCGGTCGTTCTCCATTTTGACGGTTTTTGGTGGGTGATGAGAAGGGTTTGGGTGGTGTTGGTGGTCGCGAGGGTGCTGATTTGTCTAGTCCGTGCCTTCCAGTTCTTCGAAGTCGCAGTCGTCGACTGGTAAATTCGAACGGGCAGTGGGCTTTGCAAGCGGGACGTTTCCGCACCGCAGCTGCCCGCCAAGCCTCAGCATGTCACGTGCAATGCAGCGTTTCTGCAAGGGGGCTGTAAAATGACATGGATATTGGGAATGTGAAATGCTAAGGTGTGACAATAAAACCAAAACTCGATTTATCAAGCTCATGCGATTAAGTGGCTACGAAATGTGCGGAAAATTGCGAAATATGGACACGAAACTTCGGTGACGCTCAAGTCTGGAGCATGAGAATGCCTCGCGAATGAAAAGAACCTGACCCCCAAGAAAGAACTCCGATGCATGAATCAAGATATCATTACCTCCACATTCACCTAATGGCACTCATAACACCAAGGCTGCGATGAAGAAACCAAGGAGAGCCACGGCACTGCCAGCGACAACGTGGTTTGCTTGGCTGGTGCCACTTGAGCTTCCAGAGCTGCCAGAGCTTCCGCCCATGCCCTGGTCGAAGCTCGTTGGGCCGTTGCCGCTCGCAGCCGGGTTGTCGAATGCACTTCCGCTGGTGTCGCCGTTGCTGTTAGTGCCGCTGCCACTGCTACCACCACTGCTGCTTGAAGATTCGCCTCCACTGTTGCCGGCGTTGCCGCCACCTGACATACCAGGAACCGATTCAGGGACGACAGTGGCAGTGCTAGAGGACTTCTTCGAGCTGGTGGTAGACGAGCTCTTGGAGTCGCTGCTAGGAGAAGGAGCACCCTTCTGTGGGTCGTCACCAGTAGCCTGCAGAGAGCCAATGATCGTGTTGTTGGTGCCAATGGCGACAGTGTCTTCAGTACCGGCAGTCGAGGTGTAGTAGTAAGCCTTGTTGTTGCCAGAATCGTCTCCGTGAGGAGGCTTGTAGCATTCTACAGAGAGATCCTTGACTTCGGCGTAGTAGTAGCCGTTGGTCATGTAAGAGCTGTCCCAGTCCACGAGACCACCAGCCCATTCGATCGTACCCTTTCCGTTGCTGGGGAGTCCACCGGGCCAAAGCGAGAGCTGCACGCGTGAAGGGGTTTGAGGGTATTTGTACTGGTTGGTGGTCTTGTTGTAGGTGTCGTCGCGTTTCAGGGTACGCACAACCTTGTCATCAATCGACCAGTTGATGTAGTCGGGTTGCCAATCAATCTCGTATGTGTGCCAGTTTTGACGAGTGTCAGAGACATCTTCGATGTACTTGCCGTTGCCGTCTGCAATCTCATTAGTCCATGATGTTTCCTGAGTCCATGATGGCAAGAAAACTTACAGTCTGTAATTCCCTGGAAGTAGTAGTTGGTCTGCGCAGTGTTCATCTCTGTGCCGACGAATTCGAAATCGATTTCATCCTTCATATCGCTCATCAAAATGAACGCTGTGACAACACCCGCGCCCTGGCTAGTCTTCATGGTCGCCTTGATCTTGCCATACCAGACGTAGTGTGCGCTCATGAGCAGTGTGCCGACAGTGCTGGGCGCCATGGTCAAAAGTACGCCGTCGTTGTACATCCTGGGCTCGCCAGATGTGACCCAATTTGTCTCGCTACCATTTCCCAAGTATCGTGTGTTGGTCCTGACACCGGGCGCATCTAGCGAGGTCAAGCTGAAGTCATTGCTTTTGCATGCAGGCGCCGCAAGACATGACTGGAGGTCGAAGGAATGTCTGGGATCGCAACCACCCAGACAGTATGCGCCGACACCACACTGGCCGTACTGAGAGCAACAGGGCGCATAGTCTGGACACTGGCTTCCATCTCCGCACTTGGGGATATCGTTGGCGGCGTGGCCGAGGGCGGAGAATGCGGCGACCAAGGCGGCCGCGTAGCTGATCGAGTACTTCATGTTGGAGGCACGACCAGGGAGAGAGTGGGTCCGAGATCAGAGAGCTGCCTCGGGAGGCTGTGGTATGCGCGTCGAAAGCGAGAGTGTGGCGATGCGAATCGCGGCGTGTGGTACGGAGTGTGTTGACGCGGCCTAGGGGAGCACGGAATCTGCTTGGGCGGGAGGTTGCGATGGGTAGATACGCTGCGTGTGTAATATAGCGACAGTAACGAGAGTCTGGCGTGTGCGCAAGGAAATAGAATAGACGAAGAGAATGATTGGGACAGCGAATCTGGCGGCAGTGCTGCTGCTGCTTCTGCTGCTTCAGGAATTCCTCGTCGACTCGTCAGGGGATCAAGATTCACGGGTACAGCGGGAGAGGGTCGTGAGCTGCCAGAAATACCCCAGCGCCATGCCTTCATTGGCCAAGTGTTGCGTCGTTGGAGTCTAGCGTCACTTTTGCTTCGTGTTCTTGACTTACGGCATCCCGACTTTCCGGTGCATGTCTGACAATTGTGATGTCCGGCAAACTATTACAGGTGTGCCCGAGGCGTGAAGCATTGTGGCCTTTCTTCACGGCGGCTGGCAGGTCGACCCTCCAGTCCATCCTCAATATGCAGACGATGAGGCAGCACTATCTGTACATGTAGGCAGTTGCTGGAGTAACTTGTGGCGCAATCGACAAGATGATAGCCCCAATGATGTTAAGGTCGCCACCTCGCTTCTTGGCTTGTTTGACTACACCGAGGCGCGGCAGCCGCTGGTGGCAAATAGATCACCAATGACTGACTCGACGAGTAGCCTTGCAAGTCGGCGTATTCGTTTGTCGAATAAGCCCACGATAGGAAGATGAGACCGCTCATGTGCGTGATGGTTCAACCATTTCCTTCGCTCGACGTCTCGTAGGGTTACTTGTGGCTGTAACAAGACATACGCCAGCACAGCACAAGGAAGCGGCAACGGCGTTTGACAGCTCGAGGGTTGCACGACAGGTTATTGTTATCGTACGATAGCGGCACGAGATATCATGGTGTTCATATGCTTAATACATGTATCCTGCGGTCTAATATGGCAGGTCGTACCTTCCTCTAGACCTTGTTGTGCAACAGAGGCTTGAGCACATGTCCTGCCGGTACCCCAGCGGCGATCGCATTCAAAAGTGCCCAATGTGCCGGCGTTTGTGGCATCATACTGTTCAGACGAACATAATGTTAGCGTCATTCAACTGTTCGGTGATACTTCACGCAGGACTTACACAGCAGCAACAGCAAAAAGACCACCAGTGAACAGAATCGAGCGACCCTCGGTTCCTCTGCGATAGAACAGCGCAAGAGTAGCCAAAGCCAGCACAACATACGCCGGAATCTGGTAAGTGAGGTCTGGATAGGCACTCGGGTGCTCTGGCCAGCGCTGAATCTCTTTGAAGAAGGCACTCAGAGTGAAAGATGCCAGCTGCGTTACAGACAACTCAGCACCAAGAACGAGAGGAGCGTCCGAGTGCTTGAGCGTGCTCCAGCCTTTTTGGAGTTGCATGGCCGATAGCATGGTCATTGCTGCTATGCTGGCGATGGAGACGGAGAAGCGGGCGAGAGTGCTGTGTCACCATTGTTAGTGTGGTGTTTTGAAGGGTTTGGGGTAATTTGTGCCAGCCAGGTTGACGTACACGGCGACCGCGAGCACTTGACATGTTGTCTTTGCGGCATCAGTGGAAATTATCCTGTACGCTTTGAGGGCTATGCAAGTTGTGAGGCCTGCAAGGAGAGTAGGAGAGTGCAGCATGGCGTGAAACGATGCTGTGGTATGGATGGGTGAAGGAAGTGTGATGGACGTAGAAAGTCGACTGATACGCTCCCAAGTTGCGATTTACGTTGGCTTCTTCTGACTTCACCCTTTACTCTGGTCTGTTCTGAGACACAGACTTCGCCAATAGAGCTCGTGGAGCTACCAAGCAAAGCATCGCCTTGGCACAGCATGATGAGGCTGACACCTACACCTGCGGATGCAGCACATTTCATGTCTCATCGTGCGGTGTCGAAGCCCGAAGAACATTCAATGCTTTTCTCTTCAAGGGTGGGAAGCACACAACTATAAGGTTGTTGGGCGGCATGCTCCAGTCATTATATGCGCAGTGCTACACCATTGCGATGCGGACAACTCTCAAGCGGCCGGGCGCTGGTGATCGGAGGCGTTCATCGCTCGCTACCATCCGACGTGTCTTCTTCGGCTTTCTATACCATATACTGATCCCCCAGGTCTAGCCGTGCGCCTCGCCGCATCCACATGCATGGAGGCGCCGTGTTGTGCAGCATGAATGGAAAGAGGTATGGTCTGACCTTCACCCTGCGGCCTTCCGCCAGAAACTCTGTAGCTGCAGGAGAACTTTACTGTCAACATTGGCACGTGAGGTGCCAAGCTCGCATTTGCCCGTGGAGTCAGCAGTCGAGATTGACATTGATGAATGCCAACATGGCCAACTTGAGATGGCGTTGTGTGGACCTCACAAGTCTGGCCATCGCATTCTCCAAGCGCGATCCACTGGTGGAGATGGGATTCCAGCGAGTCTGCACGACGATCGAGATTATCATCATCATCACGCTGTTCGGGGCCACGTCGCGAATAGAAGACGATGGACTCGGCTCCGTACGGAGCACGGCGCCGTGGCTCTCTGTAGGCTTGCAGAGCCCGGGCGCTCGCCGCCGCTAGGAGACAGCTCTCTTGCTCGCAGTAGGGCGAGTGGGCGAGTCTTGCGCTGCAAGTCTGCAAAGGCCACCGAATAACCGCCGCTGTCTTCGTTGCCCCCGCGCGCATAATGACGTTGGTGTCAAGTTGTTCCCCCGGGTGTTGGCGATCGTGCACGCGCGACTTCATGTCAGGATGTTTTAGATGGAGGAGGGGTAGGCTGCGAGGTACCACGGCCATTGGCGATGATGCCCATGCCGATCTTGGTGGGATGGTTACATCTTTTTCCCTCGCCCGCCCGCTTACTGAGGTCTGACACAGCAGTGGTGCCGGTGATATGTTGAGAGTGGCCACTCTAATTTCCGTGCAAAGACACGAGACAGCAGCATCACATAACTTCTCAGTCATCCGGCTGCATCCACGCAGGCGCGCTGCGATCGCGATCAGGTAAGCTTGGGCGAGCGCGTGGGCGTGGGCGGGCATACTTGGTGGGGCTCAATGATGCTGGTGATGGCACGTCTCGCCCTGCCCGCCAGCTCGTAGGTTGGGACCGAGGAGCATCCTCGCATCTTTGGGCACTGCTCCCTGTCGATGCCATCGCTGCTCGATCGCAGCCTGCATTCATAAACCTTTCTTGCCCCCGCTCACGACCACTCCTTTCTTCTCTTCACATCACCACCGCTCTTCTTATCCTCCGCCACCACGTCTACCCACGCAACTTCCCGCCTCCGATCTATCACAAATCACATCAAGATGCCTGGCCAGCAAGCAACCAAGCATGAGTCCCTCTTGGACCAGCTTTCCCTGAAGGGCAAGGTCGTCGTCGTCACCGGCGCTTCCGGCCCCAAGGGCATGGGTATTGAGGCCGCTCGCGGCTGCGCCGAGATGGGCGCCGCTGTTGCCATCACCTACGCCTCCCGCGCCCAGGGTGCCGAGGAGAACGTCAAGGAGCTCGAGAAGACCTACGGCATCAAGGCCAAGGCCTACAAGTGCCAGGTCGACAGCTACGAGTCCTGCGAGAAGCTCGTCAAGGACGTCGTTGCCGACTTCGGTCAGATCGATGCCTTCATCGCCAACGCCGGTGCCACCGCCGACTCTGGCATCCTCGACGGCTCCGTCGAGGCCTGGAACCACGTTGTCCAGGTCGACCTGAACGGTACCTTCCACTGCGCCAAGGCCGTCGGCCACCACTTCAAGGAGCGTGGAAGCGGTTCCCTCGTCATCACCGCCTCCATGTCCGGCCACATCGCCAACTTCCCCCAGGAGCAGACCTCCTACAACGTCGCCAAGGCCGGCTGCATCCACATGGCTCGCTCCCTCGCCAACGAGTGGCGCGACTTCGCCCGTGTCAACTCCATCTCCCCCGGCTACATTGACACTGGTCTCTCCGACTTCGTCCCCAAGGAGACCCAGCAGCTCTGGCACTCCATGATCCCCATGGGCCGTGACGGTCTCGCCAAGGAGCTCAAGGGCGCCTACGTCTACTTCGTCTCCGACGCCTCTACCTACACCACTGGTGCCGACCTCCTCATTGACGGTGGCTACACCACCAGATAAGCGACTCGCCCACAGGCCAGTTGTCTATCTGAGACGGAAGGAACCAAAAAAACAAAAAATAATGAAACCCAGCTGTGATGATACCCCGGCTGAAATCACCAACAAAAAGGAACTTCGGATGAAGTGTATTCAATTACGAACCCCGCGATTTGCGCATAGCGGTCGTATTACCTACATAATTCCTTTGAATGAAGCCAAGTGTTACGATTCTTACATATTTGTTTCGTGCGTGTCCATGACCAGTTGTTCGGCTATGTCGTCATGCAGGTATGCCTATTGCATTTTCATTCCACTCGCAGCAACTTCCGAAGAGACTTTGAAAAGAGCTGTTGCCTGAACACCTAGGAGACAATGATCCACTTTGATGTCAGGCCTGACTTGTGTGTTCAAGGAAGTTCCACCTGCCATCACGGTGAAAAGCTCCACGGCATGTCGACCCACATCCTCCTGCATTCAGCACATCGACAAAGGTTTCAGAACTTCCTTTTCTTCTTCACAGGCGCCTTCGCCTTTTCTTCCAACTGCCTTTTCAACGCATCACGTTTAGCATTGGCCCTCTCTACCGGATCCTTCGGCTCTTCAGGCTCGGCTTTAACGTGCTCTTTGTGCTTCTCTGCGGGCTTTTCGATATAACGCTCCGGTATTGCTGAAGCTGTAAGAGCCCGCGAAGATTTCGTCTCGCCTTTGCTTCCACCGATGATGCCGAGTTTCTTGCCTTGCTTCGGTGGTGGTGTGTCTACGTCTTCTGACTCTGGAGTTGGCGCCGTTTGCTGGGCTTTGGCTTTGCGCCCACCGAGCATCCCGAGTTTGGGCTTTGCTCTGAGTTTTTCTGGCGATGGCGAGGGAGATGCGTGCTCTTCGATCGGGCTCATGGACATCGGGGTCGGAGATTTCGTGCGTGGTCGTCCACCGAGTGTGCCTAGGCGTTTGGGGGGCGAAGGTGCTGACGATGTGGGTGGTTGGGGAGTCTGGCTTTTTTCACGAGAGGGTAGTTGTGATTTAGATGGTGTTGGTTTTTGGGAGGGTTGGGATGGGCCATCGAGGTCATCGTCGTCTTCGGCGTCTTCTTCGTGAGTAAAGGGGCCACGTATGATGGCGTGTGCTGTAGGCTTTGCTGGAGGAGGTGTTAGGGCTTTTCTTGTGTTGGATGGAGCAGGTGCGCTAGTGTTGTTATGTTGGATATGACGTGGTGAGGGTTTTGATCTTGGAGGTGGGCCGTCGAGATCGTCCTCATCTTCTGTAGAGTCTTGGTCGTGCATTGGGTCGTCAACATCGCCGTCCGAGGCCGGCAGCGTGGATTGAGCACGGAGATGAGGCGGTGTTGCCTGTCTTTGGAAATCATCGCTGTCGTCACCCGCATCGGAGTTGCTACGTCCGCTGAAGCTTTGCTCGTGACTCAGACCTTGATCTCGAGTCGTGGCTTCATCGTCCACTGCTTCTTGAGTGAGTGGGATGTGTTGCCCGTTCGCTAACTTCCGCCACCAGTCCACGTGCGTCTCCTTTTCAGCTTTGGCTGGAGGCAGCGAGGCAAGTATCGCATCTGCACATTCATCAGGCACAAGAAGACCATCGCTGTCAGCAGCAACTTTGGCCGACCAGCTGGCTTCGTCAAACTCTCCAAGTCCTCTCACATGACGAGCAAATTGTTCCCGCTTAGACTTGTTGCCTGCGGTTTTCACGTTCGCAACGCCAGGGAATACTGCAGTCAAATCATGTCCTGAAGTCTCCAGACGATCTGTGATCTTCCCGATCACTTTGTCTTTGGCTTGTAATTCGGCGATCAGCATCTGCATGTGACGTTCGAAAAGACATGCTTTCTGTAGTAGAGGAAAGACAAGATCAACTTCCACACTACGATCTGACATCTGCTTGAGGTCGACTATCCACTCTAGTATCGGTAACGGTGACGGCAGTGGTGACTGGAGATGCAGCTTTAGGTTACCATTCTTCGAAGTGGAAAGAGCGAGAGTCGTGTTGCCATGCTGCTGCAATGCATTCTGGAGTTTTTCGACAAAAATTTCGTATTGCTCAGAGTCTTCGCCCGGATCAATACTGCAGTTGCGAGCTCTTGCACGAGTGATAATCTCGGCTTTGTCCAGTTCCTCAGCCCAGACGCGAGAGAGATCGGTCAAGCGGATGCTATAACCATTCCTGCTGAATGAAGCTTTGACCAGAAGGGATGGGAGTTGTGTGTCACTTTGACGTAAGTGCTTCCACTGCTCCATTGTTTCCGCACAAGGAATGTGATATAGCGGATCCTAGTCCTGCACGTTGACAAATTATTGTCTTGAAGCGTTTCTTGGGTGTTGTGAGTTGGTAGGCAACAGAGTTCACGGAGCAGGAAGACGGCTGTGGAGGCGGCCCGGAGTACCCGCAAGCTGGGGCAATCTCCAATTGTTTGCTACAGGCGCATTCGAGGGCTTCATGTAGACTACTCAGGCGTTGACGCGATCGCTGTTACCACACCTTCACTACGTTTAGCACCCTCACGATCTCGCTCGTCGCGACCCGAAGTTTCACAGCACCACGTCACTGCTGGCGCTGACTCGCGCACCCTCAGCTATGCCGCCTCGCCCAACCATTCCAGCCAAGCGCCCTGTCGCTGAAGAGCAAGAGGCAGCCTGGGTCGCAGATGAGGATCGTTTCGTGCTACAACAGGCCAAGAAGAAGGCTGCCATTCGTGCGAAGAGCGGTCGCGCCCAGCCGATCGACTGGCTAGCTGTGACGCTCGCCCTCGTGGACCCGGAAGGAAATCCGTTGGACGGCGAGTTGGAGGATGGAGACGTTGATTCACTGGATCCGGAAAGCGTCTTTGAGGGTCTAGACCAGGAGCAGCTCACCGAGCTCGAGAAGGGCATCGACACATACATCACGTTGGAAGGCAGCAGGAGCAACCGTGATTACTGGAATGTAAGCCGTAAACCCGCATGCTTGCTTATTCCCGCACACTAATACTGACAGATTTCCAGATGATGAAAACCATTTGCCGGGATCGCCAGAAGCATTTCCAGTCGACCCAATCGTCTGCTCGCGGCGTGACCTCCGTGGCTGGTAATATCGACAAGCTGCTTGCGCCTAAGACCCTGGCCGAATTACAGAAGCTGGAAGGCCAGATCAGGACAAAGCTGTCCTCAAATGAGCCAATCGACACCGACTACTGGGAACATTTGCTCCAGAGTTTACTCATCTACAAGGCTCGAGCAAATCTCCGGAATGTGACGCAATCAATTCTGGCGTCCCGTCTGGGCGGTTTGCGCAAACAGCAAGCAGCTGAAGCCGATGCTTGGATTTTACGACTGCAAGCTAGACTCCGAGCCGGCCTGCAGGCTAGTGAGCAATCTTCGACGGCTGCCGTAGTTGAGGTAGCGAACCAGTCCTCAAATGACAGACATCCATTGGACCCGAAGCCACTTTTGCGTCTGCGCGCGGGAGACAAAGCACTTGACTCCTTGACCCAGAACGACTTCTCGCAAAGCCTTGTGGCGGACAGGCGGAAGGTACTGAAACTCGGATATGTGCCCGGCCAGAAACGAGGCAACCATTCCGGAAGTAGCCTTGAGCCCTCGTCAAAGCGTCAACGCGCCGGTGAGCCACAGAACACCAAGACTTCTGCCATTTTTGATCGTGAGGTTGCTCGTGGACTCAGCGAAAACGAGGAACTCTTGACAACAGAAGTTCCTGTTGAAACGAAGAACAAACATACATGGCCTGCGGATGCTCGCCCACGCAAACCACAATATTTTAATCGCGCCATCCTGGGCTACGAATGGAATAAATACAACCAAACACATTACGACCACGACAATCCTCCGCCAAAGGTCGTGCAAGGTTACAAGTTCAACGTCCTCTACCCAGATCTTCTTGACAAAACTCGTGCGCCCACGTACAAGATCGAGCGCGAAGGCGGTAGAAGGAGAGGTGAGGTCACTGCAAAAGCTGGTGAAGATGACACTTGTATCATTCGCTTCGTTGCGGGTGCGCCTTATGAAGACATTGCATTCAAGATCGTCGATCGTGAATGGGACTACAGTGCGAAGAGAGAAAGAGGGTTCAGAAGCAGCTTCGACAAGGGTATTCTTCAACTTCACTTCCAGTTCAAGAAGGTATGTACGAAGACGCTCGATGTGGAAGTAACAGTAACACTGACCAGAGTCATAGATCTATTACCGCAAGTAATCAGACTAATGCCCGACATCGCTCACAGCGTACGATCGCTGTGCGTAATGTTGATTGCATAGCATGCCGTGTTACACCAAGTCGATATACCATGGATGGGAGAAAAGACAGTATGTATCATGAACAGCAAAATATTTCGGGAAGAATACTTATATAAAACCCAAGCCCATTCCCATCAAGTTGTCAGCTGTTACAGTCTCCGATTTGTACCGGAGTACAGAAGACAGAGTCCGATCAAGCTCGATATGGTCAGTGCAATAAATTGAGTATATGCATGTCACCGCTGCGGTGGCATTGACAGGCGACACTGCAGCTGCCATCTTGGCACGAAGCTTGACTTCATCTACTACCGTGCCGTCCAGAACATGGATACCTTGACACGCCGTGGGCACAACTAGACTGTCAAAGTGCATGGTGCCACCTCAACCGAGCGGACAATGGCGCGGCCGTTACGCCACTTTGTGTCGTGGCCACAAGACGCTCGATCTTCCCTGAAGCCACTGCGGTGAGACACAAAGACTTCTGATTTACATGACTCTCTGGATCGCGCGCTCTCGCATGGTGCACGAGGGCGGGTAACTGCAGACAGCCGAGTGCCGCTCGCTTGGCTGGCTGCTGTTGTGGCGCACCCGCTTTCTACCGTGCAGAGAGAGTAGGCAACGTGAATGAGGCGAAGCAATTTGGGCTCGACCCATTGTCCTTGTCACAAACCCTGTCGTTCTCGGTTGCTCTCTTTCTTCGTTCATGGGTTACACAGCAAACATCACGGTTCCCAGGCTCATCGCCAACGGATCTTTAAGGCCATTGAACGACACACTGGTTGACAAGCAGAATGAACAGTCCGGGTTTTCCGGACAGAAATAACACCTAGGCCCGCAGCGCTTCCAGAGGGATTGCGGTGTGCAGCCATCCGCCGCTGCCATCCTTCCGCCCGCTGCGGCCCTGTATTCCCCAGGCGCAGAACCCACTCGCCGCATAACTGCTGCCATCGTGAAGTAGTCGGGTGGGTGTTCCACTGCGGTCTCCCGCCTGTGCCTGCGCCGATGACACTAAACTCCCGTGAGCATGTCTGCGTGGACTTCTTCGCTCCGTCACGTGCGGTCGTAGTCATGTTCTGGCGGCCCGCGGCTCTCGCATCCGCTACGAAGATGATATAAATCTACACACCAAGGTTGCTCGGCCCGCATCTCTGTGCCACGCTTGAGTCTACCCTGATCATGACAATGTAGTACGGCAGCCATGGCTATGCTGGCGTCGATTCTGTCCAATGCTTTCAAAGCAGAGTACACGTACGTTTGTCGCCCAAAGTTGCTATCCTTGCCAAGCTGTTTCCTTTCACGGAGCTTGAGAAAGCGACCAATCACCAATAAACGGCAATCACTTTTCTGTGCTCCCATGCTGTCAACGCAGTCACTGCACGCCCTCCATGTGCTAGTGCCCATGACTGGGTAACGATGCCAGCGTGTGCACCTATCCGTGAATGCCCGCTTCTCTGCACAGCCTGACAATGACATCTGCAGGTTGCGTATGCGCGGGCTGTCCACATGAAGGCACCTCATGCTTAACGCACAAGCGACTTAGCGTGATCATGGTGCGGCCTCACCCTACGTTCACTGCCGTTGTCTTGGAGTGCCTTCCACATTGTTTTTCTTTGCTTCCATGCCCTGCCAGATTCCCGCTCTCAATCCCATTGGATCATCTTCTTCCCGGACGACATTGGAGTATATCCCGGGTGCCGGAACAACCTCCCTAGGCTTGCTAACGTTGCGCTCGATCTGGACGTCGTAAGGTTAGCTGCCAGCGAGCCGTCTCCGCCCTGCGCGACGTAGCAGCGCTCCAACCTCTGCTTGCCGGTCTTGATAACGCCAGCTTCATCCCCATCGATCAACCCAGTCACTTAGACTACTTCCAACATCTTCTCGATCGTACCTGTTGTGACAGTGCACACTGAGCAGCTCGAACCTTCCTGAAACAAGCACCTCCACCTCCCATACAGTCTACATGGACATCGTCATGGAGACTGATCAACAGACATGTACTTTGACTGATAAGAAGGTCATATCACCCCAAAAGCCGATGTCCTGCGACGAAGCTGGCGAAGACATACTTCAGGACACTTACTTCGACCACACTCGGCCCCTTGATAGCAATGCTCTCAACGACCTGCTCAACACAAAGTTCAACACAAGCTTCGATGATATCGAAGACGACCTGCCAGCCTCTATGACCGCAGGACAGTGGAGGCCGGCGCATGCCGAGACTTTGTCGCAACAGCAGTCGCCTTCGAGAACGAGGTTGGAGCTTTCCAGTCACTACGCGAAGCGTGATGCAGTTCAGCCGACGCAACCCGGTTCTCAGTTCGCCCCGTATGGCTCAGAAGCTCAAGTCACTTCGAATTTCAACGGTCATCTGTATTCTGGCCACGCTCCAACCAACCCGTACGAGCAACACAAGATGATGCACCAACCTCATGCTGCGTCTCTCGGCCATATGCCTACCCACATCGATCAAGGTCGCTACTACCCGACATCGGGCTCCGTGGCCATGCCTACGATGAACGATGCCTACCCTGAGATACTTGCACCCTCACACACTCCCCAATTCGGATACTATTCACCCAGCAACGTTTCTCGGCAAGGAACGGCTGACCTCGTGGACCACGAGAACACCATCCGCGAAGAGGATGATGGCGGCGAGGCTGTCAACGGTGAATTTGCCGACCCATGCTACGCACAGCTTCTCTACCGCTGCCTGCGAGATGCACCGGATCACACTATGGCTTTGAAGGATGTCTACAAGTGGGTTCGCCAGTACAGCCAGAAGGCGCGAGACTCGGCTGGCACAGGCTGGCAGAACAGTGTCCGCCACAACCTCAGCATGAACGCCGTAAGTTCTGAAGAACCTTCCAGTGATATCTACCTTTATGGGAGCTAAGTCATCCATGCAGGCTTTCGAGCGCGTTGCTTCCTCTGCCATTCATGGCCCAAAGAAAGGCTCGCTCTGGCGACTTACCAGGCAAGCCCTTCAAGATGGAGTCATCTCCACTACACGTTATCGCAAAGATCCAAAGCGTAAACCAGAACGACGTTCCTCTCCAGCTCTCAAACGCCAGATTTCTGGCGCAAAGGGCGGACAAGCGACTCGCGCAGCATCAGCACACAAGAGGGCTATGCAAGCTCGTGCACTCGGTACGACGAACATCAGCGGCTTTGAGCGACACCGACGTGCTCTTCGCCAGCAAGAACAAGTGTTCCTCACCCCCACATCAATGCCAAACTCGAACCGCGCCACCGCTTCCCCAACGTCAGGCTGGATGCCCTATGGCTTGCCAAGTCACTTGCCACACAGCACTTCGGTGCCAGCAAGCCCTTACTTCGTGCAATCTGTCGAGACCAACTCTTTTGCCATGGGCCTGCCGCAGAGCATTTCCAACCCACACACTCCTCCCGAGATCCACATCGGCTTCTCTGCGCCGCCAAAGCCTAGTTCGGCCACTGCTTTCGACAGCCCGTCGAAAGGCTTCTTGAACGATTACGAGCTAGCATACCACGACCATGCTATGGGCAATCTTTTCGGCAACCATGAAGACTTCGGGCCCAACACTCCAAGTCTCGGTACCGAGATGAGCTTCACTGCCGATGAGTTGACGCCTATGTCAAGACTCTCTGTCTCGGTTGAGCCCATGCGCTCTTGAGCGGAAATCGCTTTCACAGCTTGTGAACTGGCTGGCTATTTCGGCTGGCGCCTCTTTGACACCTTCTCTGTTATCTGATTACCACTGCATCACTCAATGACTAACGAACAGTTCATGTACTTCACACCAAAAACCAGGCCGGCGACGGGTATCAAAGCAAGGACAGAAATGGCTCGAATTTTGTTAACTTTTCTTTTTGTGCTCGAGATACGACTTCTGCAAGGCTTTTTGCTATGCTCGGCTTGTTGGTTGTAGGGATTTCCTGTTTGCCTGGGTTAGGAAAAACAGGTGTTGGAGCGCTGTCTTCCCAACTTTGTATTAGGTAGCTCTATTCCTGTTTATAGTTACTTATGCAAGCTGAGTGAATGAGCAGTCCATCTCCTTATTTTCTGGAATCACAATGATGTTGTTGAGTCACGTCTTCTGATAAGCGCTCTATTCTCTACTAGGATGGTGATAGATCTTTAGTGGTATCTCAGTGGCGAACAATCGCATTCCGGCGCCTTTACTTGACGGTGTCAGCAATCTATGACTTACTAGGTCTGGGACGTGCATACCCGATCTTTGTGCGGCTGTGGCGTCGAATCGGCGAGCCAATCTCAAATCTGGTGGCTTTGTTCAGGAACGATCTGACTGTGGAATGAGATCACCGTTGATGACCACAAACTCATCTAGGCTCGCATCCAAAAATGCGCATATGCACTGGCCCTTGTGCACTCTGCCCCGATGGCTGACAGCTAAGTAAATTGCCATGGTAAGAATCGCATCCTCCCTTTACTCTTCACGTTTCTTGACCTGTCCCCTGCCTTCCGTCCACCTTCGACAAGTACGCCTCTTGAGCCTTCTAGCACCGCCTACCCATTAGAGAGGATTGGCTACCATGGCTCCCAAACGGAGAGCAACATCGCCTATCCGCCCACCTTCTGCCAGTAAAAAGCGCGCAATCGTACAACCCAAAGATGAGCCAGTCTTCGACCACTCACGACCTGAAGAGCGCGCCGGCATCGTCCAGCGCGAGTTCTATCCGTCAGAAATAAGCAACGAGCGCTGTAAACGCTATCTCGACAACGAGCTTCCGCGACCCATGCAGATCCTCAATCGCACGTTGGCCGAGACGCGAGCTGCGCGCGACAAGATACCAGTAGGGAGCAGTGTTGTACATTGGTTTAAGCGCGATCTACGGCTTCAGGATAATCGCGGCTTGTCTCTTGCGAGCCAGAGGTCGGAAGAGGAGGGGATACCGCTCATATGTGTGTATATTGTCAGCCCGCAGGATTACCAGGCTCATCTTACTAGTGCTGTGCGCGTCGACTTTGAGCTGAGGACACTTGAGGTGATGAAAGCGGATCTGGCAGAGTTGAACATACCATTGTACGTGGCGACTGTCGAGGATAGGAAGGCCGTGCCTGGGCATCTCATGGAAAAGTGGAAGGAATGGGGAGCCAAGCACGTGTTCTGCAATATCGAATACGAAGTGGATGAGCTGAGAAGGGAGGTAAAGCTGGTTAGGAGCTGTCTCGAGGAAGGGATCAACTTAACAGCTGTGCACGATGATGTTGTAGTTCCCCCGGAGACGCTGATGACTGGTGCTGGAAAGCAGTACAGCGTATACTCTCCTTGGTTCAAGGCTTGGATCCGATACGTTCACGAGCATCCACATGTTCTCAATGCTTCCTTGCCACCAACCGCCAACGATGAAACCGCTAAGCAGAAGTTCAAGGACATCTTCTCCGCTGCTCTGCCCGCAGCACCTACGAACAAACTGTTGTCAAAGGATGAGAAAGAGCGATTCTCCCATCTTTGGCCCCCAGGTGAGCATGAAGCTCAAGCCCGGCTCGCACGTTTCCTCAAGGAGAAATCGACCAAATACAAGGACAACCGCAACCTTCCTGCTGTGAACGGCACGTCAGTTCTGTCTCCTCATTTCTCTTCTGGCACACTGGCCGCGCGCACTGCCGTGCGTGGTGCACGCGACGCAAACACGGCCAAAAGGCTGGACGCAGGGAACCCAGGCATCATGACCTACATTTCTGAGGTTGCGTGGCGAGATTTCTACAAGCACGTCCTGGCTTACTGGCCATACGTTTGCATGAACAAGCCCTTCAAGTACGAGTACACAAATATCGAGTGGGAGTACAATGACGAGCACTTTGCCGCCTGGAAGGAAGGACGTACTGGGTTCCCAATCGTGGATGCCGCAATGCGCCAGCTTAACGAGATGGGTTACATGCACAACCGGTGTCGTATGATCACAGCTTCTTTCCTGGCCAAGGATCTGCTGCTTGACTGGCGCATGGGCGAGCGTTACTTCATGGAGCATCTCATCGACGGCGACTTTGCTTCTAACAACGGTGGCTGGGGCTTTTCTGCGTCCACGGGAGTTGACCCTCAACCTTATTTCAGGATCTTTAATCCTCTGCTGCAGTCGGAGAAGTTCGACGCTGAAGGCGAGTACATTCGTCGCTGGGTGCCAGAGCTCAAAAATGTTGCGGGCAAGGCGATACACGATCCGTATGGGCGCGGCGCGGCTAAGCAGGCGGAGAAGGCTGGTTACCCAAGACCCATCGTGGATCATAAGCAGTGCAGAGAACGAGCTTTGGTAAGATACAAGGAGGGTCTTGGGAGGAACACGGCAAATGTTGGGGGCGGCGTGCACAATTGAATAGCTTTGTTACTCGCGTTGGAGCGAAGGTGTAAAAGTATTACAGGACAGCATGCTGGTGCTGTCAGGTCAAGGTTGGAACGGCTTTTTTCCGCCGTTGACTTACTGCCTGGCTGAGGCCGATCGCTGGAGATGATACCCGAGATTCCATGGCTATTAGATGAATTGTATTTGTGAGCTATTCACTTCATGTCTCTTGCTATAGCGTATCCTTATGCTACGTCCGACAGCAGTGTATCGTTTTCAGGCAAACATTTTCGATACTGACAGATACGTGTCCATGCTTGCCTTTCGACACCATGTCCACGTACAGTATCGCTGTGTACATATGATTGTTCCAGCTGCTGAATCTGCGACTCTATGACAGCCACACAGCAGCACCCCCAACAACGCTAGCAACAATTCCCACCCACTTTGTGACTTCCAAGTCTTTGCCAAACTCAATAGCTTCGACGATACCAGGGAAGGTTGCGCCAGCATAGCCAGTCCACAACCCTGGCGCAAAGACAACATGCTTGAACCAATGTCTGCTGTCCAGACCAGGCTGGTACAAGAACTTGCGTTCGAGCAGCTTGTACTCGCTGTTCACTGCATGAATCTTTGCAAACAGAGACTTCTTCTGTTGTGCGGTGAGTTCAGGTGACGACAGCTCGGCTTGCAGCTCTTCCGCGTGAGCGTCGAGTGATGTTGCGGAGAGCTTAAACGCGTGGATCGCTGTTTCCAAAGGCCAGAAAACGTCCTTGCCTAGAGTTTCTTCCGCCTTGGTCGTTTCGCGCATACGCTGGAGGTAGCTTTCCAAGCCAACGGCGTAGTCTGTGGCATTGAATCCGACGATAGGTTCTTCTGCTAGCTTCGCGGCAAGCAGTGCGATGATCTTTGCAATAGCTTCGTGGTACTTAAAGCCTGGATCGCCATACCTTTCCATCCAGGTAAAAGAATCGTAGTTGGAATGGTAGTGGTAGACCGGAGCGTTCTTCGCCTGGCCGAATTCGAGGTTGATGGAGGGGATACCTGCGAAATCCTGGAAAGCCGTGAAGTCGCTGCCAGATCCCATGGTACTGATGTGCCCATCCCAGAGGTCTGCGACAGTTTGACCAGCTACGGTCTGGTTAGGGCTTTGCACTTCAGCTGACACCTCGTAGATAGCCTTGTTGAGAAGCGGTGCTGCCGAGACCTCGAAGTCAGGACCGTTGGCAGCCACGTCAACGTTGATGTACGCGACCGCTGCTTTGGTCAGCCAAGGTAGATACTCCTCAACCCATTCGGTACTGCCGACAAGGCCATACTCTTCGCCATCCCAAGACGCGAAGACGATGGTTCGCTGCGGCTTCCAGCCTTTCTCCAAAGCAGCGCCGAAGGCGCGCACGACCTCGTTGAGAGCAGCAGAGCCGCTGTTGGGGTCTGCGGCACCTCCAGCAATCCAAGCGTCTCGGTGGTTGCCAATGATCACAACCTCATCCGAGACGGTGCCGTTGATTATGCCGATCGTGTCCCACTGATCGGTGGTGATATACTCTTGCTCGTTCACGAGGTTGAGAGTGATCTCGGGAGGAGTCGGTCCAACGTTGTAGCTTACGTTCTTATAGCCCAGACCACCTCCGTGCCACCAGGAAGAAAGAGATGACGCGGCTGGACCGTGTCCGTTAAGTGCTCGAAGAAGAGGCAGGGCCTCCTCGTAGGAGAGTGGAAGAGATGGGATCGTGGGAATCTTGCCTTCAGTCGATTGGCGTGGAACTCCAGGTTTGGAAGGGTAGCCAATGGTCGTCGGGTCACCGGGTCCAATGCCTGCGTGGCATGTTAGTCCTGTGGGCAAAGATTTGGATCAGGCTGGAACTTACTTAGGTATTCAACGCTACCTCTTTGCACGGAGCGAGGGTGCCTCGCTGGACCTTCAGGGTAGGGCTTGTATCCATTTTCTTCAGTGATCTCGCCATCGTCACCAGGATCAGAGTAGATCACCACGCCCAGCATGCCCAGCTCTTCTGCTCGCTTGACTTTCAGACCACGGAAGATGCGCCCGTACTTGACAAGTGCGATTTTGCCCTTCAGCTCAATGCCAGCCTTGACGAGCTCCTCGAAGTCGTAGTACGTTCCGTAGTTGACGTAAACGTACTGTGCAGTTGCGTTTCCGCTTGCGGAGTACCCATGGAAAACAGGAACGCGATCTTCAAGACCAGTGGTGGGGTCGTCTTCCAGCACGTCTTCCTCAAGCGTCGCCTCGAAGTCTACCTTGCCTTCTTTCAGTAGAGCAAGGCGATGGTCGACGGGATAGTTGATGTATACGTTGTACGCAGCGATGTGGCTCTTGACTCCCCAGGCCTCCCATCGGTCGCGTGTCCATTCGGCCTGGCTCAGGTTCTTGCCTGCAAGATGAGGGCCAGCAGTGTAGTATTTGCTCCATTCACGCGCCTTTTCCGCACTTGGAGTCTTGAGGAGGATGTCCTTGAGCTCGGAGTAGCTGAGGCCGTCGCTTTGTGGCCATGAAGGATGAGGGAGCTCAGGGAGTCCTAGGAAAGGCACATCTGACGTCGTAACATATCTCCGGTCGCCGAACAAGTCATTGTCTCCGCCTATAGCGAAGCCAAAGAATACGATAACGAGTGCGAGGAGGGGTGCAGCTATGAGAAAAACAGTGCAGAAACGGCGAACCTAGAATGCTGTGTCAGCTGAAAGATGTTCGTCGGAAAGCTAGTCGGAACACCCACATTCGTATGAGGGTACCTATCTCTGGGCTCAGCCACAGGGACTCTCTCCAGCAGAGGCGAACGTTCATGAGGCATTGTGGTACTCTTCTCGCCGTCCAGACGCTTCTGGTATTTCTCGCGCGCCATGTACGGATTAAACGCAAGAAACAACAGCACAAATACACTTACAAAGTAGTATGTACAGGATACAGGTCACGCGATGCGTAGACGTCGCCAGCGATAGCGGCTCTTATGAGTGTGCCTCAACTATCGCGCAAAGCTATCACGAGCTTGCGCTGCGTCATGACGATTCCTATCAGTTATCTCCTCCTGCCCGTTTCGGCGTAGCATCGGACAAATCGCCGGCATACCGACAAGGGTATGGGGCGGGGACATGGATCCAACCTCACCTCTTGCTGTCTAGGTTAACACTTCGATTGAAAGTATTTCTAAAATCAGTTTACAATATTTCCACGCTCAAAATATGCTATCACCAAAGTTCAAGTCTTTGAATAGGCTGTCAAGCTTCTCGCGGAGCATTCCATCAAGCATCGGTCCCAGAGCGATGTCTTCAACAATTCAAGTCCGATCATCTACGGAGAACAGCACAAAATCACAAGAGCCACTCGCACAACGACTGAACATCGATGATCCACAATCTAGCGACCTTAGACAAAAGACCCAAGCTGCGCAATCAAAAATTGAGAATCTGGTAGAGTCAGTGGCGGAGACCTCTGGCTCAGCACCTCAGCCGACGCGCGAGCCTGTGGCGCAGAAGGACTCTAAGGATGAGCCGCCTCGTGACAGCTTGAGAGGTCAGACGCATGAGGCCATGTCGCGAAGTGAGAATACTAGGGAGATCTAGATATAATGCGCTTGTTTGGCGCGAGTTTGCTTGGTTTATACGAAAATTCAATCAAAGATATGGCAAATGTTCATTGAACGCGTTTTCTCATTGTTCAATTCGCGATGTGGCTATGCTTGCTCTCTCTGTCGTTGTAGTCGTGCTATTCCTTGTCATCGTGTTTGCCCCGCTGCCATAGTGCTTGATCGTTGCTTTGCCTGCATCGTTCTCTCTCCGTATCGACATGCTTGGTGTCCGAGCTCATATCTCATCATCTTCATGATACTAACGCGTCAAGCGCTCCAATGCACCGTCGTTGATCTCTGTGCCGCCGAGGCATGAGTGAAAAGGACTACCGACTGCTTTCGTCAGTTAGATCCCAGGATGCTGATCCATACGTGGTGATACTTACAAAGGATTGTGCTGTTTGGCGCGAGACCAGCATCAACACCCGGAGCTTCTCAACTCGAATTGGATGTCGGCGCATTTAGCGCTCACGCGATCATAGGTCTTCGGATAGAAGGCCCATCTGTTTTGGAGTGCCTTCCAAGCTGACCAGTAGACATCCTACGCGCTCGGCACCACAGAACCTGTCGAGAAGGCGGTGCTTCTCGCGAGCAGACCATCACTTACAGCCCTGCGAATGATGTCGAGCTCACCTGGCAACCAGAGCACGCACTTGGCCTTCCATCTGCCCTCGCTAAGGAATAGAAGGAGGACCTAGTCGTGAACCAACGAGAGCTGAAAGGTATCTCTGTAGCCACCGATGATCTGCTGGTCGGTGCAGTTCAGGTTGTTCAAGATGGAGGCCTGCTGGACCACGTCGAGACTTATGCGAATGCTGCAATCGAGCGCTGGGACGATCTGAAATTTGGAGGTATTCCAGACGTGATTGGGGTTGTAGTTGTTGTCGAGGAGCGCGTCGAGTGGTCTGGCGGCCAGCGGCGAGCCGTCTGACTCTAAGCCAGGTAAGGTAGGAATGGTGAACGGAGTAGGGAAGCTTTCGTAAAGGAAGAAGTCATCTGGAGCCACCATTTTGGAAAGAGATTCCATGAGGTTGCGGTCAGTTCCGTTGACGAAGCCTGAGTTTGATTGGAGAAATCCAAGCAGAACATTGTGTGCTTGCTTTAGCTGGAGTCACAACTGTTGCTTTAGGAACTCCAGGCCATTCTGGACAGCCTGGGCTTGCTGGACAGCTTGGGCAGCCTGGGCTTGTTGCTGTTGGAGCAGCTGAATAGACGAATCTGACTGAACGGTTCTTGGTGTGCGCTGGCCATCCCTTACCGAGTGCTCCCTGGTGGTGTTGGTAAAAGTGTACTGCTCGTCTTCGAGCTCGTCGAGCATGTCGCTGCTCTCAAGGTGGAGGTCGCTCGAACCCTGCATATTGATGTCTTCTGCGTTTCCTTCGACTTTTGAGTAGCACCGCGTTGATTGTCGCGTTATAAGTTCTCGACGAGATGCTTTTGATAATGGCAGCATGTCTCGAGTAGTTTGGCGTGATCAAATACTTGTTGTGGCCGAGGGCCTTTTTGCAATGTGCGTGAAAGTATTCAAGGTCAGTGCGTTCCACACTGCGCGCGACAAGGGCGTGTATGGATTTAGACTGCTGGCTGAAGAGCGCAAGGCGATGGTTAAAATCTCTAAAGAGCGCACAGTAACAAAGTGGATGGACCTCTTAGTGGCATTGCAGGAGTCGTAGCTTAGAAACACGCATCACCCTTCACGATAACATAACATAGACACTTTCACGCTGATTTTCAATGAGTTGAGGTCTGAACCGTTCGATCGATAGCCACCCTCGTAACCCTTCCAGCAAGAACGGGCATGTTGTAATGCTGCACTTCTGTTTCCGCGTTAGCAAGCACTGAGGAAGAATTCAAACTCCGGATGCTAGACAAGCACCAATTGCTATAACGAATCGTGACACTCTTCATTCTTCCCAGCTCATATTGCCCTGCGGGCAATATCGTCAAGGTGGGACCGCACAGAAGCACTGGCCCTGCACGTGAGCTCCAAAGTCCGCCTCCTCGCTGTTTTCAAGCTTAGAAAGCTCACAACAAACGCAGCTTCGAGCCCGCCTAAACACAACACATCTGCACAACCTCAACCAGCACCACTTCCTCCGGCGCAGTCAACGAAAGAGGGAGCATCACATCATGTTGCTCAACAATCGGTGAGTACTCACTCAACCTGGCGGACGCCTCGAAACCGCCGCGACGGGGATCGAGCCACGCTCAAAACTGCACATAACTGACAGGCCAGCGCCTCGAGGGCAACCACAATGACTCCTCATGGTAACGACTCTTCGTGATGCAGTCGATGCACTCGAATGTCGCCAGAAGAATCACGAGTGCTTTTAGAAGATGACCCCACTAACCTTGTTGCAGCTCGAAAAGCCGCACAGCGCCTCCAACTCACCTGTCCCCAAAAACAGCGGAGGCCAAAACACGACCACACACCAACCACCTTCGCCGTTCTTCAACGTCGGCCTTGCGATACCACACTACAAGTTCTCGGCTACCTCGAGCATCATTTATATCCTACTCAAGTTTAAGGTCAGCCCAATCGCGCTTTTTGCACCTTTACACGTACTTACGCGCTCCCAGCCCGCACGCCGCGCTCGACGCACAACCCACCACCTTCCCACCATCCAACAACCCACGTCACTTAACGAGGTGCAAGGTAAGATGATCTGGCCTCTGCTACCTCTTCAAATGATGAGAACCAGATTATAATGTCATACACCTTCTGGCCAATGACCGTCGACATTCCTTTGGAATTTCTCGCAATCGGCTGGCTGGCTCTGATGACTCCACTCCAATGCTAATCTTCTTCTGACCTCCAAAAACTCACCTTTCCTCTGAAAGTCTGGCCAATTGTAACAGATAGCTGACCATCGTCTGTCTAGGTTGGTCGTCGCCGGCTAAGGCGGGTTTGCCTTGCGAAAGGGACGCGACTCACTTCACATACCAAGTCTCGCTCCCGCAAAATCAACGCGGCTCTCTTCTGCAAAGATTAAGTCAGTGGAAGCAAGCAATATTCCCAAAAAAATTCCGACCATTAAAGAAGTTTCACTGATCGCGTTGCTGATGGATTTTCTTTCCAGATCGCAGCTTCGAGACACGGATGGCGTCCAAGTTTGGTCAGCATACGCGAAAACACGAGCTGTGAAACGCTGTAGCCTCCAAGGACCAACATTATGACTCCGGGTATCTCGCTTCCTCTCTTCCCTGGATCAGCTTATGATGAGGCACCTGAACAGATATCTCGAACTCAGCAAGCCTCTTGAGCCGCGCAATCGGCCTGAACAAGTCAGTCTGGAGGCGAAGCGTTCGGCGCTGCCACTGTTCAACATGGCACGCGTGGCTCTTGTATGGTTCGCGAAGGCGCTCATGGTCGCAAGACTTACAGCGTTGATGAAGAGAACCCAAACACACACCTCTGAAGCGCCATCAAGACAAAGTATCGTCGTTCTAGAGATGGCGGAGCAATGCTGATGGTTTTCCAGATTGCAGAATGCTGCCACGGAGCCGATCTCCATTTGCTCTGTGGCAGTGACGATGCTTTAACAATCTCAAGAGCTCTGGACCGAACGCCACCATGTTTCCAGGCTTTCCACCAAGGACAAGTAAGTCTGACCTCAATATCTCATCACCCCTGGGAATGATCACAGACTCCCATCCTCAAGAGCCGACGACAGTATTGCGCTTTGTGCACCAGCGTCGGCATCAAATGATGGTTTTGCACTGCTTTATTGTTTTCGCAATTAGCAAAATCTGACCCTCAACCAATCTCCTGCATTCGGCTTTTCGCTGAGGAACATCCGCTGACAAGAAGCGATATAGGAGAAGTGGCTTCGACGACAAGTGAGCCAAGCGTCAGTCTGTGACCCTCCAAGAATAAGTAAGTTTGGCATCAGCATCTCATCCTCCTGGGAATGATTAAAAAAACGGCAAAAACCACCATGAAGCCGACGACAGTGTTGCGCGTTGCGCACCAGCGTCGGCACCAAATGATTGCACTTGGATTTCAGTTCTGACCCTCAACAATCCTTCTTAATCAATCGATCGGTTCGCTGAAGAATATCTGCTGACACGAAGCGATACAGGAGAGATTGCTCCAACGAATCGACGACAAGTAAGTCAGCCTTTGTTCCTCTGGCCCTCTCGAGAGTGATTACCAAAACATCACATAACGCAAGAGCCGGCGACAGTGTTTGCGCGTTGCGCACCAGCGTCGGTATCGAATGATTGCACACCAACCCAAGCACTTGGATCTGACCCTCAAACGATCCTCGTCATTTAATCGATTTGTTGAGGAACATCTGCTGACAAGAAACAATACAAAAGGGTTTGCCGCAACGATAAGCAAGTCAGCTTTTTGTCCTCTGATCTTCCCGGGGATGATTACAACCAAATTGCAAAAGCCGACGACAGCGTTACGCGCTGCGCACCAGCGTCGGCACCATATGATTGCTTTGAAGTCGCAGTTCGCAGATCTGACCCTCAATCAACTCTCATCATTCGAACCGTCCGCTGAGGAATAGCTGCTGACAAGACAAATGTAGGAAAGCGCGTCGACCACGCCGACCAGTTGAGCGGCCGAGTCGAGCGTTGCGTAAGAGATGCAAAGTCCTTACCGCGGATGTCTGAGAAATTGGCTTGGACATTTGTGGCTTCTCCGGCTCGCGTTCATGGAAACCGCCTGTAAGGCAACAAGGTCAGTAACACCCACACTCCAGACGGCTGGTAATGATGATACCACAAGATACTACCTGTTGACCCGAGCCTATCACAAACCCGTAAGTCCAGCTATGGCCGCGGTTTCGTAGGTGAGGCATGATCAAAACGCGATGTCCTCTGACGCACAGCACGGCCATACCCTCTTCATTTTCGCACTCAGCTCTCCATTGGACGGCAGAGGAGCTGACAACCTTACAATGCAGATGCACCGCCTGCCTTCGATGACAGGTCATGCCGAGTCCAAACACTAGAACGGTTAAGGTCAGTACCACGAGAACCTCCACACCATCCACCTTATGATTCAAAGGGGCCATGCAACCGAGCACTTGACCCAGGCTGGAAACAGCTCTATGTTTCGACACTGCTGACAACGGCATATCTTCTCAATCTGTCTCAAATTGCACACCTTCCTCTCTCACTTCTCGATGAGCATGAATAGTGATTCAATGGCTGACGAAGTCGAATGTCCAGGTGCCGGTCCGACGTTGGGTTCGCGGCTTCGAAGGCTATTATCGCAAAGGTCAGTCCACCGTCCCTCCCTCTCATTCAAGCTCCGCACGCCTCTGAGCCTATATGATTATAACACACATACCGTACCTTTACGGGGACACATTCAGTCCTTCTTGTTCTGAACATCGACTTCCAATTCTTCCACACGAGCAAGTTGGTCGACGAGCAATCGTGCTAATCATCTCCAGCATTCAGCAAGCACCACAGCATATACCAGAGAATTGCGCATCGTTGCCCCTTAGGCTTCCAGCTTCGAAGCATTGAAGTCTGACATCGCAAAGGTCAGTCTACCATCATCCTCTTCCCAATCCAGAGCGCTGCACGCCTCTGAGCCTATATGATTAGAACCAATATGAATGCTGTGTTCGGCCGCCAATCCGAACACACATCTCCTGAAGACTTCGTGAGGGAGTAATTAATCAATACGTCACCTGATCTGAACATCGGCTTTCAATCCTTACACAAAAGTAGATTGGTCGACGAGCAGTGATGCTAATTGCTTGGGAGACACAGACACATTTCGCGCCGGGCACCCGTAAGCCGCGTCCCCGGTTGTGCTCGTCGTCTTCATCTAGGCGCCCTCGTCCTTCGGTCAATCACCTCAGAGGCTCTGCCGCGTTGCCCTCATAGTCAGTGTATCGTCCCCTTCACCCCGACCCCTGCCTGATCTGATGAGAACAACCGACCGTACCTTCATGCCGGACCAAACACTTTTCATCTTTCTGAATAGCGAGCGCTTTGCTACCCTTTCTCACAAGCAAGTCAGTCGATGAGCAATACGCTAATACTCGGGGGCTTCAGTACACTTCGCGTCGGGCAACCGTAAGCCGCATCTCCGGTCGCCCTCGTCTTCCTCTTCTCAGCGCCTGGTCGGTCACCTCAGAGGCTCCACCGCGCCGCCTTGATGGTCAGTATATCATCTCTCCCAGCCCAAATCCTGCCTGATATGATGAGAACAACCTTAACCGTACCCCTATGCCGAACCAAAAATTTTGGGGTGTTCTGAACGGCGCCGTTTAACTCTGCCGCACGATCAGACCAATCCATAGGCAGTATGCCGACACTCGCAGGCATCAACATAACACGCGCTGGGTACCGTAAGCCGCATCTCCGACCTTCCTTACCTCATCTTCCTCGCCTCCTTGGTCGGGCTTGACCATCGCCTCCGCGGCACAGTTGGACGATGGCATAACAATGGTCAGTGAATCATCTTCCTTGCCCCCTTGAATTCCTATGATGAAACACCAAAACATCAGTGCACAACAACCGTACACTCCTGGCGGACAAAGAATGTCGAAGTTGAACTGACCAGCACCTTACCACCCTTCTGCACGAGCAAATCGACCCATGAGTATCGAAACTGACCGCTTGCAGAAATCAGAGCAAGGACTTAGCGCTGGGCAACCGTAAGTCGCATGTCCGACCACGCTGGGCATCATCCTCGTCTCGACCCGCGAGCCCTGGTCGGCCGTGACCGTGAACTCAGTGGTACAGCTTGAGCGAATGCCTTCACAATGGTCAGAATATCATCCTTGCTACTTCTATTTCCTGCGCATATGAGGAAAAACTTTGAAGGTAACACTGTGGCGACTTGAATGTTGAACTGATCAGCACCTTACCTCCCTTCTGCAAGAGCAACTTCGGTCATGAGCATTGATACTGACCGGTCGCAGACTTCCAAGGAAGCAAAAGCGCGCTGGGAAACCGTAAGCCACGTTTTCGACCAGCCTCCACGCCATCTCACTACCTGGTCCTGGTCGGCTGTGGCTCTTCCGCCACGCAACTCTGCCGGCTCCCGTCTCAATGGTAAGTGCATCATTCACCTTGCCAGTCTCGAGTCCTACACATTTGATGAAATACCTTTCGACCGCGATCTTATGGCGGATCAACAAACATTTTGCCGATCTGATCAGCATCTTGCTGCCCTTCTGCATAAGCAAGCTTGCTCATGGGCATCGACACTAAAGATTTGACAGACATCCTTAAAGTGCGCCGGGAAACCGTAAGCCGTACCCTCGACCTTCTTCGTCCCTCTCCTTCGCACCTCCTGCGCTGTCCGCCGTAAGCCGCACCCTCGACGGCCCTCCTCCGCCTCCACAACCTCTCTTCCTTCCTCATCCTCGCGCCTCCCGCCGTAAGCCGCACCACCCACCGAATGTAACGAAGGACCAGGGGTTCTGCAAGAGCCAAGAACCGGGCAAGAGATGGGAAGGCGAAAGAGCCAGGATCGGGCAAGAGACAGGAAACCCGGGAAAGAGGAGGCCAGGGAAAGAGCTAGGGACTTCCGAAAAGCGGTGTATCATCAAAGGAACAGGCGCAGGCTTCGAGCTTGGTGATGGTCATGGTAGAACGCACACAGTACACCGGGATAACTGAGTACAACACATTTCTTTTTGAGTATAATTGAGGATATTTGCTGGAGTACACCGGATGGATACGGTGTGCTTGGGCTTTGGGGGATAACGGTACGCTTGGTGGGCTTGCGAGCTATTGCGTTTGCGAGCGTGTTTCGTCTTGAGAGAGGCATGGAGTTGGCTTGCGAGCCGTTGTTGTCTCGAGAGGCACAAAGATGGTACACGAGCCGTTGCGTTCGCGAGCGTGTTTCGTCTTGAGAGGCGCATGGAGTTGGCTTGCGAGCCGTTGTGGTCTTCAAGCGGCGTGAAGTCAGCTCATGAGCAATAGGCGTCTTGAAAGGCACAAAATTGGCTCACGCGCCTTGATGTTATGATGAGGCGAGTTGAAAGCAGTAGTAGCAGAGCAATTGGACCAGGGAAAAAGGAGTCCGCCGTTCGCAACGCAGCATCGACCGTAAGATCACCAAGTTCTTCTGCGTCCGTTTTCCGTCCGTTTGCACTTATTCTTCGTCCGCGCTTCAGCATGCTCGTTTGCGGGGCATGTCCCTGGAGACTCGCGAGGATGCGCCTAATTGTGTTCACGCCTGCCCGTGCAGCGTCAAGATAGCTGAAAGATTGCTAAGCGTTGTATTTGTTCGCCTGCCGAAAGCGAATCTGACGATATCATGGCGAAGGAGGCAAAGCTCACAAGAGGTGAAGTCCGGTGATTGCTGCTCTTGGCGATGCCTTGGCACTCTTGTCCAACATGAAGTTCGGGAAAGACGCTACTAGAGGACAAGGGGACGAGAAGGCAGGACACATGTATTTGAACGTTTTTGATTGTCTTCAGAAATGCATATGCATGTGTGAAAATGTAGATGGTATATACAAGCCCCTCAAGAAAAGGTATAAATGCTCGCTAAAACTTTCTTATGAAGTGGCACCAGACAAATGATGATGCCTCCCACGACACATCCCTTGGTTGCCTCCATGTGTGACGACCCCGCGTCACAATCAACGCCATAATAAACACCCACATGTTTCTTTGGGGAATTAGACCAGCCAACCAGGCCGGTTGCAAACTCATCAACTAAATTACTTCCTCGTCGTCATGGGAGACAGCTTTGCGCCTCCTGCGGGGCCAGGGCTTTGGGACCTGCTGGGCGCCGCGCTGGGGACGACAGAGCGGTTGTGGGCCATGTGAGCCTTGACCAAGTGGCCAGCGGCGAGCGCTGAGCACAGGGAGAGCTCACCGGCAAGGACACCTGCAGCGACGATCTTGGCGAGCTGCTGGGCGTTGGCGCCGGGGTTCGTCATGTGAGCGCCGCGCACGCCGAGCATTTCGAGCATGGCAGCTTGAGGCTCGAGGATGGTTCCGCCACCGATGGTGCCAACCTCGATGGAGGGCATGGAGACGGAGATTTGGAGGTTTCCTTTCAAGCTGGGATGGATGTTAGTATGTGTTGTGCAAGACATGACAAATTTGGTGATTAACTTACTTTCTCATGACCGTGATGCAGTTGCTGCTCTCCACGTTCTGAGCGGGATCCTGGCCAGTGGCGAGGAAGATAGCAGTCACGATATTGGCGGCATGTGCGTTGAAACCACCGATGCTGCCAGCCATGGCAGAACCGATCAAGTTCTTGCTGATATTGAGCTCAACGAGAGCATCGACGTCGCTCTTGAGGACGGACCTGACGACCTCGCCGGGGATGATAGCCTCGGCGACGACGCTCTTGCCACGGCCATCGATCCAGTTGATAGCAGCAGGCTTCTTGTCTGTGCAGTAGTTGCCAGAGACGGTAATGATAGCCATGTCTTCGAAGCCGGCCTCGTTCGCCATCACACTCAAAGCGTGCTCAACACCCTTAGAGATCATGTTCATTCCCATGGCATCACCAGTGGTGGTCTTGAAACGAATGTAAACGTATGTACCAGCGATAGTGCTCTTGATCTCCTGGAGACGGGCGAAGCGAGAAGTGGAGTTGAAGGCATCCTTCATAACCTTCTGACCAGGGATGCTGTCAAGCCAAAGCTTAGCAGCGGCGGCGCGAGAGAGAGTCTCAAAGCCAACGCAAGGACCACGAGTCATACCATCACCGGTAAGAACGGTGACAGCTCCACCACCAGCGTTGATGGCCTTGCAGCCACGGCTCACACTGGCAACGAGGACACCTTCTGTGGTGGTCATTGGCAAGAAGTAGCTACGGCCGTCAATAACGAGCGGGCCAGCAACACCAATGGGCAGAGGAGTGTAACCAATGACGTTCTCGCAGCAAGCACCGAAGACGCGGTCGTAGTCCATGTACTTGTAGGGAAGGAGCGAAGTCTCAAGCTTGGCAGTGAGTTCCTTGGTAGCGGGCGTGCGTGCAATAAGCGAACGGCGAATCTTGACAGCGCGAACCTTGTCGCCAAGAGTCTTCTCAAGAGCGTAACCTGGGATCTTGCCGCGAAGAGCAAGGTCGACAAGCTCGTTGTCAGTGAGCAAAGGAGCCTTTCCAGCCTTTACCATAGCCTCAGCCTCTTCCTTGCTGCGGTTGACAGAGCCGTTTGGCGCTTCATCGAGTGGGCTGAGTTCGCTGAATGTCCTGTCCTCGGGGTTTTCGGCCTTGGGTGCGATCGCGTGCCCGTTGGTAGCGGGCTTGACAGAAGGAGTGGTGGCAGAGCTCGAGTCTTTTTCAGCACCCCTGATGCTCCACCTTGCGGCGTTGAAAAGGTAGCCGTTCAGCACCAAGCTGAAGACGAGTGCGATGATAATCCACTTGCTGAGTACGGGGTCTTCGAAGCTCTTGAGAATGCTCTCAACAACCCTGCCGCCAACGGCCGAGAACATGCCGTCAGAGTAGTCGACCTCGAACATGGACCAGTCCGACTTCTCGGCAGGGGAGTAGTGAACAGAGGGGAACTGAAGGTCATACTTGACGGGTGAGAAGACGGTGACAGAGAGTGTCTTGTCAGCAGCCTTTGCGTTCGCGGACAAGTGGTCAAGAGCGCTTCCTGCAACCTTGAAGGGGTCCATAGGAGGCTGGCTCATAACGTTGACGGGTGAAGGGTTGTAAGTTCCGCGGAAAGGCATAGTGCAAAGGTTGAGCAGGTTGATCAGGAGGAATCCAGTGACCATCAGGACCTTAAAACGAGGAATGCTGCTATCTCTGGCCTTGCGGCCGAAAATGCTGAGATCGCTACCCTGCATCAGATCATCACGTGGCCAGTCATTGCTGTTGGCAACGTTCTCGGCGACAGCCTTGCTGACACCATCCTCCTCAAGGGCCTTGCGGGTGGCGACGTGGCGCTTGATCCTGGTGATTTCGAGCTTGATGGTGAGGATGGCAGTGTAGAAGGTGAAAAGCATGATGCAGTCAAAGAAGAGGGTCCAGGCAGCGAGGAAGCAAAATTGGCGGAGACCGCCCTGGATGCCAGAAGCGGCGCCCAAGCACAGAATGGCAATCTCAACAGCGTAGTCACGGACAATCTCAAAGCCACGCTCGCGGACAGCAGATTGAACGGCGTTCTGAATAGTGAGCGGTGCCTCGGTGTTGCTGTTGTTCGGGCTCGGGCTGCCAGGAGGAGACGGGCGCCTGCCATGGATCGCAGCAGACAGAACAGCCTGGGTGAGAATGATAGGCTTTTCAAACCCGACGGTAACAACCAAGAAAGGAAGACCTTCAGAAAGGAGGACAACGTTCACGGGCACGCCCATCTTCATGGTGACCATCAGGCCGAAAAGGAAAGCCATGGCGGATGAGAAGAGGACGCTGGTGCCGAGCCAGAAGTTGGAGCCGAGTCTGCGCATGCTGGTGAAGAGCGAGATGAAAGTCAAGTACATGGAGATGTAGCCAAGAGACATGATGACAATGTCGAGGGTCTCCGCGTTCTTGACCAGGTCAATGAAAGCAGTCCAAGAGTTCTTAGCCCACTCCACGAGGCTGCCAGAGCCGGCAACCTTGGAGGACTTCATAAGCCACATCTTCTGCTCGGGCTCGTCGTCGCTGCCGTCTGCCTGGGCGGAGAGTTCAGCGACTGCAGGAATCTCCTTGACGCTCTCCAAGAATTGCGCGGTCTGGTGGTAGGGCATGGAGAAGGCGAGGGTGGCATCGGAGGAGATCTGGGAGAGGATGTTCTCAGAGGACGGCATGACCTCGATCGAGCTGTCCTGAGGGAGCGAAAGGCTCTGGAGCAGGGCATTGGGCGAGACATTGGCGCCAGCGTCGGGGAAAGCCAGCGTCACAAGGGCGACGTCGTCACGCAGCTGCTCAGCGACACGCGGGTGTGCTCCATTCTCTTCCACCTGCCACTTCCAGGCAGTCTGTTCGCCGATTTGTAGCCTCCTGCTGCCTGCGCTCAAGGCGCCGAAGTCGACCTTGCCGTGTGCATTGACAGCGGCGGGCTGGAAGAAGCCGGTCTCGAGCAGGCTGATGTATGTGGTGCTGGCGAGGATGGCGAAGAAGGAGAGGGTGTAGACGGGGTGGGTGCAGGCCTTGTGCGAGACGGTCTGCAGGTACGGGGTGATCTGGCGGTTGTAGAAGCCCGGCTTGTCTGGGTTGGTGGGATCGTAGTTGCGCCGCCAGCGCGTGGGAATGAGGGAGTCGAGCATGTTGAAGCTCTCCGACGAGGGTGGTGTACGAGGACGAGGGAGGGGTGTGCCACAAGGGTAGTGGCGGTGTTGGATTCGTTGTCGTGGTGAGCACAAGCCCTTAGTATTGTTTGTTGAATGGGCGAACGGCTTCACTCATGCAGTGCCCTTGATCACGGTGGTGCCTGGTACAAGTCGCACCTGCCTGGCCAGATCGGATAGAGAGAGCGTATCTTCAATGGCACAGCAAAACAAAAGTGGCCTGCGCTGCCAACTTCCAACCAACCCGTCGTCCGTGCAGATGCGCTTCCCTTGGGCAAAGGTGCTCTCGGGTGGTCCCTGGGAAAATGGCGAGCGGCGGCGGCGGGCAGGAAAGTTCCAAGAACGAACAACGGCCGCGCCCCTAGAAAGATGGGTAGAAAGGCTATTAAGCAAGCAAGCAAGCAACCAAGGCACTTGACCGCCGAAAGCTTTTCACCGCGATGTTGCTGTACAGCTGCAAGAAGCAAAAGCTGCGGGAATGAATTGACTCGATATACAGCAAGACAACAAAAATACAACAATGCACTTCCAAATCTTCCACCACAGCGGGATAGAGCGGTGTAGGCAATAACAATAATACTAGTAACCAACTGCTCGCCTCCTCCCTTTCGTGCGCCGCCCAAAAAATTGTTGGTGAGCAGTCAGAGAATCTGGCGTTAGCTCCGCCCAAGCAATCGTAGCATATGCGAGAAATATGCAGCCCACCAACGCCACGCCCTGGACGCGAATCGCTCGTCTTGCAGGCCACCGTCGTCTTTTGATTGGACCGCCTCTGCTTGTGGCCCTGGTCGAGCTCCCGTAATTTGGGGGACCCACCGAGACGGGCACGGCAACTGCACGGTTCAGAGGAAGGGTGGAGGAGTCAAAATTAATGCGTTGATGGCGACTTCGGCTGCGCGAGTCGTCCCATTCGCAATCGCTGCTTGCTCTGAAGAAACAGGTGAGGATGCTGGTGGAGGTGGTGGGGGACGTGTTGAGGCTGTTGAGTCGTGTGTGTGTCTATCGAGAGCCATGGCTCTATCTTCACAACTACCTCTGCAATCATTGAATACCGTTACATACACCACGAGTATGCACCAGACACCGCCCAAAATCATGACGCCAACACTGCATGTCGTGCCACTTCGACGTGCACCCACCCATGCAAGTTACAAGTGTACAAGATTTGTTATTCCGCCACCACAGTCGTCCTTCCTCCTCGCGTCCAGGTACCGCGGTACTGCTACTGCAGCCATGCCCGCACGCCACGCGGTACCAAAGTCTCTTGCTGCTTCGCTCCGACTGGCCAGTTTCTTTGTCTTTGTCTTTTATCCCCGCGTTGCTTGACGTTGGTCGTCGTCGTCGTCGTCACACGCAACCTCACGAAACTCGTACGATTGTGTTTTTGGCCAGCCATATGTGTATATCGAACGATACGGGTACACGTGTACAGATCATATCATACGTGATCGAACCGCGGTTGTGCAAGTCATCACACGCGCAGACATGCTACAATAACAGGACTCCGTGGCAGGGAGCCAGGATGTCAGCCATGTACGCTCATTGTTGCACGGTTGTACATTGATATGATGATTGTCGTTACTAGCCGCATGAACAGGCATTCTCTCATGGGTCTCTGCTCTGTGCATACATGTATTACCACCTTCATGGCCTCTTGAGCTCTAGAGGTCGATTCTGACGAGATGCATTGGTTTTAGGGTTAGTGTTGGGGTGATGACGAGGAGGGCGACAACATCATAACTCGTCAGCCTGTGTAATGATCCCACTCGGATGTTGCAGTGTCGTATCATGGGAGCTTACATACTATTCTGGTGTCCGTGACTTTGGCGTGGAATGTGTTTCTGCTGCAATATCCCATATCCGGGCATTTCTTGGGCTTCGGCTGACAAGCACATCGACGACTATTTCCAAAGACAAGTCATTTCCAATCGCACGAAGAGAAGAGAGTTGTACCTATCAATCGTTTCGCATTCCTCACCAACCAGGCTCAATCTATTGTGTATGGGGTTATCTACCCTTCACTTGTATCAAGCCGCAACACATTTCACACCTTGTATATCCATATACCAGCCCTTGCGACCCGGTACCTCACTCACACACAGACCCACAAGCACCTCGCAACCCACCCTGAACAGCACCAAGAACCCCGCGAATACCCAAACCCACCACATTCAACACTCACACTCAAATACACCG
This sequence comes from Melanodothis sp. VS III C KN 2, assembly GCA_019775565.1. Lineage (NCBI taxonomy): Eukaryota > Fungi > Ascomycota > Dothideomycetes > Cladosporiales > Cladosporiaceae > Melanodothis > Melanodothis sp. VS III C KN 2. The sequence goes on from JACWFM010000066.1 coordinate 361,249, forward strand.
CCTTCAACCCTCACACCCAAACTCACCACCTTCAACCCTCACACCCAAACAACCCTCCTCCTCCTCACAGCCCAACCAACCCCCTCTGCACCTTCTCCGCCGAACTAACATCCCCACCCGTAACCTCCCTCACAAACTCCCTCGGCGGATGAAACAGCATAACATGAAAGTGCTCCACAGCATGCACGCTCTTCAGCGCGCCCCAGTTCCGAAACCAAATCACATTCTCCTCGCCGCACGCGCCGCTGAATTCCCGCCGGACGAAAGCTTCGATCTCGGCGCGCGAGGAAGGGAGCAGGTCGTCGGTGACGGGGTCCGAGGGCGTGGCGAATTTGGTCCAGACGACGAGGTGGACGATGCGGGTGTCGATGCCGTAGGGCCAGTCGTTGAGAAGGATTTTGTAGTCGTCTTTTCGGGTTGGGAAGAAGAGGTTAGCACGTGCAATGTCACGCAGCATATGTATATATATATATATAAATACAGGAACATCAACGCTTGCAACACCATCTTCCGCAAACAAGATTAAAAAACCAAAAAAAAAAACTAAAGAAAATACATACCGCCGCCCTCGAACCTCCCCCCTCCACTTTCCCCGTCCCTCCACCCAAGCCTCTCGTCCAGCACGAAGCGCATCACGCTCCCGTACTCCCGCACCAGCTTCTCGGTGTACTGGCGATACCGCCGCAGCTCGCTGGGGACTCGCGTGAATTGGTCGAGGCGGTTGGCGGCGACGTGAGCGCGGACTTCGGGCCAGGTGAGGCGCTTGAAATCGGCGTCGAGGGTGCTGAGGTTGGCGCGTTCTTTGGGGTGTGTGAGGGCGTAGGTTAGGTAGGGTGGGCAGGCGGGGGTGTGGTCGGTGGGGGGTAGATTGGTGTTCCACCAGAGGGTTGAGAGGGAGGGTTTGGGGGAGGAGGGGGTGGTGGTGGTGGTGGTGGTGAGGGTTTGGGAGGGTATTGAGGTCATTTTGATGGATTGAGGTGTGGTTGTGAGAAGGGTGTAGGTCTATAGTGATGATGGGTGGTGAGATGCGTGTCAACAATAGTGTTGGTGAGAGACGTGTGATAACAATAGTGTTGGTGAGAGACGTGTGATAACAATAGTGTTGGTGAGACGTGTGATAACAATAGTGTTGGAGGTGTAACAAAGGAATTTGCAAGGATGAGATATGGCCTCGTCGTCGACTGCAGAGCACATACAAACGCTTCCAGAGCAGCAAGTGCTTGTTTGCTCGAGCTACCCAAAGCTCACCAAAGCCACAGAAAGTCACTCGGCCGCCGCAAGCAAGTCAGCAAGCGGTGTCTGTCGGAGCGAGCGAGCGAGCGGTGTGAGGTATACAGACGGCCACTATACATGCCCTACCGCTGATATAAGAGGAATGCGTGCAGCGGGTTATGACAGGTCATCATCACGGCAGACGATAAGGTATCAACGGCGCGGACGGTGCGGTGCAGTGCAGTGCAGTGCAGTGCAGTGCAGAGACACAGACAGCAGAGTGGCAGAGTGGGCAGAGTGGGCAGCGAGGGTTCAGCCAGACGCACGGCACGCGTCCACTTGGCGTGCCACTCTCCGCGAGTTGCGCCGGCCCCCCCTTCCAGCGAGCTTCTCACCAGCTTCTGCGAATCTTCATATAATCTCCGGAGGCACAGCTGTTCCACGCGCCGGCGGCGTGACTAGCGTTGCCTACGTGCTGCTGCTTGGCAGGTACGGACTCCCATGCACGGGCTGGAAGCATCGAGAGGCTGCGCCAGCATGGGACGGGATGGTGCATGGCAAATCTTCGATGCTACTGTACTGTACTGTACATCCTCCTGCACAAGCAAGTATGCACGTCGGCAGCGTGCGTATCCAGGTACGCCTTTGTGCTCAGCTTTGTCTGCTGTCCAGGTAGGCTTGTGCTCAGCTTTGTCTGCTGTCCTGCTACGCTTGTGCTCAGCAAGACTACTGCAGGCGCGAAGAGGACTAGGCACTACTGTAGGACAGGCGTACTGCAGCAGCGTGTGCGAGTCGCGTCTGCTTGCTGCTCAGCGGTGCAGCGGCGCTTCGTCTTGCCTGCCTGCCTGCTGCTGTCTCCGAGCCTCCTCATCTGCGTCTGCGTCTCCTCGTCTGCGTCTTCCAGGGGTCAGCCCTCTAACTGCCCGAGCTAGGCTGCTAACGAAGAAGTGCTACTGTTGGTTGGCTTGTCTGGCACCAAAGCGAAAAGGCCTAATCTACCGGTCTTGGGGTTGTTGGATCGATCTTTGCTGGCGTGCTTGGTGCATCTCGTTGCCGTGTCCCTTGTCTCTTGATTCTTGATTCTTGAGACTCTTGCCTACCTACGCTCTCAGTGCCACGCCCCTGCTATTGCCGCCTGTCTGTCGACACATACATCCTCCCATATATTCCCATTCCCATAATAATTCTGCTGCACCGCACCCGTCGTGCCTGCCATCCCCCACAATACACTGTGGAGCATCGCCTCTGCTTGACATCCGGCCCAGCCCTCGCGCAAATAATACTGTACCGACAAGAGACCTCCATACACACCGCTGCAACTGCAGCCCGGACGACGAACCCCCCAATTCTCCCCAGAGAAACCTGGCCCAATCTACCACGGCCATTGTACGAGACATCTGCGCTGCCCTGTCGCGCATGCTTGAGACACACAACCCGAGACAACACGTGCCCACCACCTCCCACCCCTGGGCAAACTCCTCCGCCGCCGCTCTCCGTCGACGCCCTTGACTGCGCGCGCCGCCGCATGTGACTGCCTCACAAACACGCGCCTGATCGCCTTGTCACTCGCTTTGCCTGCTGTCGCCAGCCATGAACCGCACCAATGGGCCTATATCGCCGCTTTCCATGAACAGCACCGAGTCAGGATTTGTTTCACGCTACGGCGGCAACCTGGGAAGTCAAAGCCCTGTTGGCGGCACCCCGAACGACGTGCCATACAATGGAGGTCCCTACAACGGAGCCCGTCAACCAGGCGCTCCCACTTCGCCGCCAGGTCCCCACCACTCCAGCGGTTCAACAGATATGTCGCGACCCTCGGCCGGCAGCAGCGTGAACGGACAACGCCCTCCCTCCTCTGCAAGCTCACTAGGAGGGCGCAGCGACGGACGCCCTGGCCATGGCCCTCCGGGCGAGAGACGCCCAATGTTCAGGCCGGAACACGAAGAGTCGCTGCACAGGCACTATGTCATGCTACGGCAATATCTGGCGTCAAGCCTGCGCGATGAGAAGGGAAACATCAGGCCGAACCGGGCTAGGGACAAGTTGTTGCGCCTTAGTGTGACGCAGTTCATGGAGCTCAGTACGGATGTGTTCGACGAGCTTGTGCGCAGAGAAGACGAGCGCCTGAAGCGCGTGCAGGATGTGCCGCGCTTCTTGCTCCCCAAGACTACCTTCCACCCGAAGCGAAACCAAGCGAGGCAGAAGCTCTCGACTCTGCCGCTGGATCGCTTCAGGCAGCTGGCCACAGATGTCTTTTACGAACTCGAACGCAGAATTCCACGATTCGCCACTGGTGAGATGAGCAGACCTCCCAGCACTGCCAGCAGCGTCAGCAGTCGCAGACCCAGCCAAGGCGGCATGCGACCGCCTTTGCCCGGATACCGTGGCCCACCTCCACCCAATGGCGGAAGGCCGCCCATGAGCCCTGCCTTCGGACCAAACATCGGACCAAACGGCGCACCCAATGGCGGTCCAATGCGTCCTCCCGGATCCAGCCGAGCGCCCAGCGACGTGAGCGACAACGCTCCTCTGCGGCCACTCGGGTCAAATCGAGTACCCAGTGATTCAAGCGAGCCTTCCAACTCTCTCGGGCGGCCTTTGCCAAAGACTTTCCAGAGTAACACCATTGTGCCGAACAAAAGCACCATGGTGGAGGACGACGACGATGACGATGTACAGGAAGAGGAAGAGACGCTCGGAAATCAGCGCTTCAGGACAACTTCCATGGCGACTGCCTCGGTCACAGGTAGTGAGCAAGCTCGCCAAACCATTGCAACACAAGCAACCGAGCTCGCGAATTTGCGCGCTGAGCTGTCAGAACAAATCACAATCGTAGGAGAACGCGGCCAGTTTTTGGCACTGAAGGAGAGCTTGGAGCAAAAAGACATCGAGGCTGAACGACTAAGGGAGAACATGCAAAGAGAGATCGACTCATTGAAGCGAGAGAAAGAGGACGAGAAAGAGACACATGCGGAGCAGATGCAGGAGTTTGAAGAAATCAAATCGCGATTTGACACTATGCGCCTGGAAAACGAGAATCTGCATGCTCAGAACGAAGACATGCAACACCAAATGCAGACCCAGCAAGCTGAGCTGCACGAGCTACGAGAGCAGTCAAATCAACGAGGCGCTGTCGACAGCGAGGAGTCGAGACGCAGGATCGAGCTGCTTGAAGAGCAACTTGCCACCCAGGAGAAGCTCACGAATGAAGTCCGCCAGGAGGCTACGCTTTATTTGCGCGAGATGCGCGATCTCAGCCGACAGACAGAAGAAGCGATTGAACAAGAAGACAAGCTGGCTGCCCAAGTGACGAAGCTCGAGAGAGATATCGAGACATGGAGGGAGCGTTATGCCAAAGCGAAGGCCCAGAACAAGGCTCTTCGCGCATCGACCCTCGGATTGGGCCTCACTTCTGTTGACATGGGCAATCTCACGCGCGAGGACAGCTTCCTTTCCCAGGACGGTCTCGTCTGCGATGTCGACATTACCCGCTTCCAACTGGCAGTAGACGAGCTGCTCAAGTCTGCACGCCGCCCAGGCACCGATGCGATGCTCGAGAGCGTCAAGCAAGTCACCATCTGTGTCTCTGCAATTTCCTCGACTATTGGCACAGACGGCTACCCTACCCCCTCACCATCTCCTCACTCTCCTACAAGTGCACCGCCCAGCAACTCTCCCAGCGTTGCCAAGCTCAAGGCTCGTGTCACTGGCACAGCAAACAGCTTGATCACCGCCACAAAGCAGCATGCCTCTGCCTCGGGCCTCTCTCCAGTCGCCCTCCTCGACGCAGCCGCAAGCAACCTCACAGCAGCAGTCGTCGAGCTCATCAAAGCAGTCGGTGTGCGTCCCTCTTCCGCCGCCGAACTCCAGGACGCCAACGCGGACATCGACTCCATCTACAGCCCGGACCCTTCATACCCGTCTAGGTCGATCGATCTCCCTCGCTCCAACAACATGGGCGAGCACAGCGACTCGCCGCCCGTGCAGCCCTTGAATGTCGGCAACGGCCAACAGAAGAAGGGCTGGTTTGGCTGGGCTAAGAGCCCTAGCATAGACGGCTCGCCCAGGTCCCCGCCCAGCGAGGATGATGAGTACGACCCTTACCGCTAAGACACCAGCGCTCGAGCTGAGTGCAAGAACGATTACCGATGTTCACGCCATCTAACTTTTTCCTTTTACACCATTCCTGATCGACCTGCGATTTTGGTTTCCGGCGCTCAAAATTGGAGACAGAGCAAACAAATGTCCTCAAGACCATGTTATGTGCACAGCACGGCCTCACGAGCCCATCAGAACTCTTCGTTGGAGAACGAGAGAGAAACAGAGTAATTGGAGCCGGTCTTTTCTTTCTTTCTTTTCCCTTACTACTTTTTCTCGGCGCTACGAGTTTATGTGCTCGAGCATTCACGGCAGGCTGGATTGTTGGATAATATCCAGCTTGCTACATTATCTACAATTTCCAATACTTCTTGTCGAATTTCTCCATGGAAGCATTTCAACCGTCAGCGATCAGTTTATCTCATTTATATAAGGCAGCGAGGAGTACATTTTGCTTTCCCTCTTTTGGAATCAAAGCGTGCTTTTTTTTTATCACAACATTTATGGGTATGGAGTGTTTGAGGTTTTGGGAGGAATGAGTTTGAATGTCTACCTACGTAGTGTGTATACAATTTTCACCCCGATCAGTCCTCTGTGATAGTGTTTCTGGTAGCAAATCGCTTTCTTGGTTTGCTACTATGTTAGTAGTAAGCATCAAGATACTCTATGTCTTATGCTCTGTATACTACTATTTGATGACCTCTCTATTAGGGTTTGCGGATAAGAAAGAAGTAGGTGTAACACGAGCTAGTCACATCCCTGCATAGCGATAGCTACATCTTCTTCCATATGTAATACTTTGAATGAAAATCCCCTGTATATTGAGCCCAATGTACTACCATCCTGCATGTCGTCTATTAGAGTTTGCGAATATGGAAAGAAGTAGGTGAAACATCAGCTAGTGCCAAAGACTTTTCGATGTTCTAGCGCTTCGCTGCAAACTTTACGCAAAGTGGAAGACAAAATCTCTGGTGTTCATCAGTCTTGCCACCACGGCCCCCTTGCCACTACGCTTCTCATAATGAACAGAATGGATCTCTACCTACGACAACGTGATAGCAAACCCTCTTTATCAGATCCATAACCAACCGAGGACCAAGGTCCCTGTGGTCAAACCCTTTGCTGGTGATGACGCTAAGCATCGATTCGAATTTGACAAGCTCCGCCGGCCATGTGCGTGCTCTTGAGCTTGTCTTGTGATGCTTGTATATGATTGGTCACAGCGCAAAACTTCTGCGCCGTTAACCGTCATTCTGGATCCGACTTTGGCACTTCGTGTCCGCTAGACGGCCATGGCCCGGCTATGCCCTTGTCCAGGAACAGCACCATCCGACTCGGAATGGAACGAAATCTTCGCCCGTGATGGAGGGACCAAGGCACGCGTCCGCGCATACCGTGAGGCCCCGCCGCCTCGTCGTGGGAAACTACCGTCTTGAGACGCGTTACGTTCAACTTCAGCCTCTTGACTCTCTTTCGTACATCGTACCCCGAAATCTTTTGTCTACGAGGCCATACCGCCAGTGCATGAGCGTTCCTTGTCCTGAGTCGTCTTAACCCTTCTCTTCTCCAAACACACCTCAAAGCTTCCATCTCGCTCACCGTGGTCCTGGGCAAGCAAAAAACCTATCCCTCCGTCGTACCGAGCAGGAGCCAGCATAGGCGAGATGAGCTACACCACCACCGACGACTACGACATTGAGAAGCAGCTGTCTTCGCGCGGCAAGGCCACCTCCTCCTCCGGCGGCCTGTCCTCGTCGACTCAATCCAATGTCCAACATGGCACCACCGCCGACGCCACCGCCACCTCTTCTACCTCCTCGGCGGCCGGCTGCTCATCTCTCACCGCGAAGCTGATGCACGTCGCCGGCAAGTTCGGCGTCGAGCAGCGCGGCATCGAACGCGTGCCCGAGGACGAGCGAACCGATACTGGTTTCAAGGCGCTGCTGAACGTCTCCACGATGTGGTTCTCAGCGAATCTTGTCGTGGCGGCTTTCGCGCTGGGATTGCTGGCGCAAGCTACGTTCGGGCTGGGCGTCGCGGATGCCATGTTGGTCATTCTGTTTTTCAATCTCATTGGGATTACGCCTGTGTGTTTCTTTTCGACGTTTGGGCCGAAGTTTGGGTTGTGAGTTTGGACTTTTTGTTTTTGTTTTGTTTTCTCTCTCTCCATTGGTTTACTTTGTGTGAGAATGGTTGCTAACTCCTTCGAATAGACGACAAATGGTCCTTTCTCGCTTTTGGTTTGGTTTCTATGGTGTGAAGCTTAGTATGTTAGCCGAGCTTGCTTTTGCAAGAAGGATAAAACTGACATACGAGCCACAGTCGCCTGCTTCAACGTGCTCGCGTGTATTGGCTGGTCCTCCGTGAACGCGATTGTCGGCGCCCAGCTGATCGAAACCGTCAACCCGAGCGTGCCCGGTGGCGCTGGAATCGCCATCATCGCCGTCTGCACCCTCCTCGTGTGCACTTTTGGCTACAAGATTGTGCACTACTACGAGTTCGTGGCCTGGATCCCGCCTTTGATTGTCTTTCTCATCCTACTTGGCGTGTTTGCGCACAGCGGCGATTTCGTCAACATTTCCTGGAAGACTGGAACGTCCGAGCTGGGATCTGTGCTTTCTTTTGGGTCTGTCATCTACGGCTTTGCTACAGGCTGGACCTCGTACGCTGCCGATTACACAGTCTACCAGCCTGCTACTCAGTCACGACGTAAAGTCTTCTTCTGGACCTGGCTCGGCCTGATCATCCCGCTTCTGTTCACGCAAATGCTCGCCGTGGCAATCATGTCCGCCACCACCATCAACGGCGGCGACAACCGCTACCGAGCCGGCTACAACGCAACCGGCACCGGCGGCCTCATCGGCGCCGTCCTCGTCAACCTAGGAACCTTCGGCAAGTTCTGCATGGTCATCCTCGCCCTGTCCATCATCGCCAACAACGTCCCCAACATCTACAGCGTCAGCCTCACCGCGCAAGTTCTCGCCAGCAAAACCGCGCGCGTCCCGCGCTTCATCTGGACCTTCATCGCGACGGGAATCTACATCGGCATCGCCGTCCCCGGATACTCGCACTTCGAGCAGATCCTGCACAATTTCATGAACTTCATCGGATACTGGCTCGCCATCTACGAAGGCATTTCCTTCTGCGACCACTTCCTCTTCAAGCGCGGCTTCGGCGGCTACACGCCCGAAAACTACAACTCCCCAGAAAAACTGCCACCGGGTCTCGCGGCGGTTACGGCTTTCTGCTTTGGCGTCGCGGGTATGGTGACGGGGATGTCGCAGGGGTGGTACGTGGGGCCTATAGCGCTGCACGCGGGCAGTGGCGCGACGGGAGGCGATGTTGGGTTCGAGCTAGGGTTTGCGTTTGCTTTTGTTTCGTATGCGATTTTGAGACCCATTGAGTTGAGGTTCTTTGGTCGCTAGCGTAGGGGGTTTTTCTTGTGGGGGGAGGGAAGGAGGAGGAGAGGGTGGTACACATGTGTTGTACTGCTTAGATAGAACATGTCTTTACGAGATCTATCAATGAAGAGTTATCCTGCTCCGATCATGGATATGTGCTTTTCTCGGACTGTGTGGTACGCTACTGTGCTGGTGTGATGTGTTTGGGTTTGAATGGCTGGTCCTTGTGAGATCTGACTACATCCTTACTCACGACATGTGTAGTGAATAGCTGCAATGCATATGTTAGGGTAGAGGTATACAGTTCGTGAGTGACACCTTTTCCGCATCTGTACCGCACTCGTGACTGACCCGAAGACAGATCCTGGACCGCTTCATGCCCTTCATCAACGTCATCTACGAGTGCCGTACAACCTACAACCGTGAGGTCGCATGCGTGGCGCGGTCTCGCCGTGGCCGGAACTCACTGTCCAAGGACCACAAGGGAGTCGCCATCCGCTACGACGACGCGTGCTTAGCCTTTCCCTAAACATGTCGTGCTTTATGTTAGATAGGTCTTTCTCAATGGGCGTCGCCGCTCGCATGAAAAGGAAGTGGCTCGTAGTTGCGGGCCTGCAAACATGCAGATGTATGCTCGCGTGGATGGTCTCGAGGGCACTCTCGTGTTGTTGGGTCAGCTGGGCTGGATGGTAGTCGTGTGAAGCAGGAGTTTCAGAGGAGAAATGGCTGTTGTTGTTCAGTGGCCATGTTGCTCTGCGGGTTGAGTCGAGGTGACGTATTTGATATCACCGCGTGGGTGAGTGGATGCTGGAATGGATCGAAGTCGTGAGCTCTCGTGGGAATAATCCTCGGTTGTGGACGGTGTCGATGGCTGTGGCATTGATCTTGTCTTTGAGGTCAGATAATAAGGGAGATGTCTCGAGGCTCTCTGTCGATCTCGGGAACGAAGTCTGCGTGCTGTAGCTTGATCTAGTCCCTCAGTAATACTTAGGTCTGTTCGTGCTTCGTGGGGTGTCGGGTCTCGAGTGAGATCAAACTGTGAGGTCGCTGCTTCGTCGTCGCACCCAACAACCACACACACACACACACACACACAACTCGTAAGTGGCCATTTTTTCCTCAACCCATTACGCATATGCTGACGCACCTAGCTGATCATCACAATAAATCACCAACCACATCACCGCCGAGAAAATGTGAGCACCTCCCAAGGCGAACTGCGAGGTCGTCGTACTGACTGTGATGAAAGGACTTCCACCACCAACACCACCAACATCAACGACCCCATGCAGGAACTAGACCGCCAGACCGCGCGTAACGAGGCGATAATGCGCCATTGGCGTAACAACGTCTCCGCCACCATCCACGGCGTGCAGGAAGAGGCCACCTGCGCCGCTAATGCTGGGTTTCAGCTGGCCGAACAGCTCTATCGAGACATCTGGAGCGGGACGAGCCTAGTAAGCTCCATCGCGTTCGATCGATTGAAAGAGCTCGTGAGGTTCTGCTTCTCCTGCGCGTTCGGGGTCAACGGTACCACCTGGCCTCGGTGCAGGAACAGCATCGGGGCTAGGCATCTTCCACCTGCTCAATTACCCGAGCAGGAGCACAACTGGATGGTGAAGCGCGGTCTGTGGCTGGTCTACGACCTTTACTTCTACCTCCAGCTGGACCTGAATTTGCGTCAACGATTGCGCCGAGTACTGGTCGACGGGTTGCAATTTGTCGCCGACCTTTGCCACGAGGAAGAACTCCGTGCCACCGACCTCGTCGTTGGTAGCCAGAGCACTCTGCCTTGGTGGCAAGGGGCTGGCGACCAAGTCCTCGACTTTCTGGCGGGCATGAATGTCCTTACTGCGGGTCGTATTATACACGACGCCTCAAGTAACGCCGTGGTAGACCTGCTCGTGCGCATGGAGTGGCGCGATTTTTGGTTTCGTCGGAGGTACGAGGAGCTGGAGCATGGTGTTCTGGAGTGAAAAGCCCGTAAGTCAGTTTTCCCTCTCCTTGCCTACCTATCACCAACCGCCCGCCAGTTTCCCATCCCCTGATTCCATTGCTCAACTCTCCTGGTGCCTGGTCTTTCTGGAGCGAGGATGGACGTACCTGTTCGGTGGACCACGCAAGGTACTTTGTTCTCCGCCTGGCTCATCCGAGGACTCCACAACACCGAGGAGAGCGTCCGCGCACCTCGATTGAGTACGCAGAACGCTTCTACGACTCTCTGCCTTTCCGGGAACAAAGAGTGCATTGCGGGCCGGAGAGGCGGCAACATGACTCTCGTGCTCGAGCATGTCGCTGGTTGGATACTATCAATTTATCTGGAAACAATATACCAGTCTACCCGGAGAAACTGCAAGACGTCGTCCCACTGCACAGCACTCGTCGCGGTTGGGGATGGGAAAGACTTATCGTGTTCAATCATTCATTCATACATCGTGCCTCAAGCCCAATTCCTACTTGCTCACCGCCAACTCTCCCTTTGGCAGTTTCCTACACTCTGGACACAGCCATTCTCCTGCTGGCTCGTTCTTGAGCCCCACACAAGTCCAATGGAACCACTGATACTTGCAGTTGTCGTTGTCGCAGCCGACCATGTCTCCAAAAGAAACTTTCTGACAGAAGCAATACAGTGTCGTGTCCTCGCCCTCCTCCAGATCCTCCTCACCCTCGCCGTCAGAAGCCCGATCACCGGCACCATCACCCTGTGTCCGAGCGAGAGAAGAAGGCGTGGGAGAAGCAGAACCGTCCTCGCTATCAGTGATCGAAGCGTTTGTGCTGGGCGTGCCGTTTCTACCAGCACGAGCAAGCTGACCTCGACGATCGCCACCCTTGATCTTGCTGCTCGTACGACCAGAACGTTTCCCTGTGCGAGAGCTATTGGCAGGAATCGGCTTGCGATTGTTTGGAGGAGCGACTTTCTTGGTGTGTGCTGGGCGAGAAGGCTGAGCAGAGCCGGCCCGCGATGAACTGGCAGCTGGACCCGGAGTTGTGGCTTTGGGAGTTCCCGGACCTGTTGGCGGCTTGAGATGGCTGCCTTTGTTGGGAAGTGCAATCTCGTTGGGCCTGCGACGCTTGTTGGACGTCTCGGCACTGCCTTCGCGGACGGATCGGGGAGCGCTGACTGGAGTCTGAGAACCACCTGTCCGAGCGCCGGCAGCAGTATGGGCCATGCGAGCCTGCGCCGCGTTGGCAATGTTTGGAGCGCCGCCCGTTGAGCCGATATTACCGGAAATGCTTTGAAGAGGTCCGCCGGAAACTGGTGTCGATACGCCTGTCGCACTCCCAGACAACATGCTAGGGCCGTTCCAGTCTGCAGGAAATTCTTCTCGGATGGTCAGATGGCGCAGACCCATGTCCAAGCGTTTGACTTGTCGTTCCAGCACAATCAGGGCTTTCTCGCTTAAGCCGCATTTCTCGGCTTGCAGGATTTCACACTTGTCGAAGCAGTCGTTGATGGTCTTGGTGAAGGCGTCCTCCTTCGGATTAGGCACATGACCACCGTTGAGGCGCACCCACTTCTGGAGCGCAGCGTCACGCTTGTTAATCTCTTCCTTGTATGCAAGGATCTGGTGGTCTTTTGCCTGGATCTCCTCAAGCAAGTGAGTTACTTCGGCTGGTGTGTTTGCCACTGTGATCACGTCAGCACCACATGAGCGCACAAAAACCAACAGAAACAAGACCTACCATCATGCATGAACTGTTCGAGAACCGATGCGGCATCTTCTGGCATATGAAGACTCATGATTATGGCCGCTGGCGGCAATTATTGCTAGTGGCACAAGCAGCTCGACTGGATCGCGGACCTCGACGCAAATTCCACGACAGGACAGACGTCGCAAAGATTTGAAGCTGAAGGAAAGCGGAAGCTTGATGGAAGTGATGAGTTTAATCTCAAGTGAAAGCGCGCGATCGCGACCGTGAGAGATGGAAACAAGACTTGGAAGTCTGAACAACCGCGCTAAGCTCCACACTCGGCGCCTCCCGCTGCGCCACGCTCCCTCCCGCAAAACCGTCTCGTCGGGTCCAGATGCACTTGGAGGTCATGGGCTGGAGAGTGAGGTGCTGAAGCGTACCTGATCCGATGGCAGCCAGACGAAGCTGGCGCAAATCGTCGCATCCCACGAGCACACCCTCATCGACATCAACTATCCCATGACCGCATAGTATGCGACAGCCTCATCCATGGCAGGCTCAAATATCCCGCGCGCCGACGTACACGGCGGAATAGTGCAGCAATGGGCGATGCCCATGCCTGGTCGCACCGGAAGCCGCTCTCACACTCCAGACCACGGCAATGGCCACGATGATGGCTACGCAAACGGCGACGACTACACATGCGATGGTAGACCTTCGCGGCAGCCGACACCCACCGAGGACGACGAGCGACACTGGCAAGACCAGGAGTTAAATCGCAAGATCATGCAGCAGGTCGAGGACAATGGCATCACGCGACCCAAAGGCCTCAAGGTCTCATATCACTACAATAGCACAGTCGAGGACATGCATTTCGGCAGGACACACCCCATGAAGCCGTGGCGCCTTACTCTGGCGAAACACCTCATTCTTGGCTACGGCCTGCACTATGCAATGGACACCCACGAAGCGCTCCCCGCCACCAAAGAGCAGGTTTGCGCCTTTCACGACCCCGACTACGTGGAGTTCCTCTCCGAAGTTGCGCCGGAGACATTCGACAGATTAGCGAAGCTCCCTCGATACCAGAAGGCAGTGCCCCTCCCGCACGATGCAGATAGTGTCTACCTCGGACCCTACAATCTCTCCACCTCTCCTGGCGCAGATTGTCCGGTCTTTGCGGACATGAGCACATACCTCTTCTTGTATACAGGCGCTACATTAGCAGCTAGCCACCAACTCACAACCAGACAGAGCGATATCGCAGTCAACTGGTCGGGCGGCCTGCACCACGCACATAAATCTGAAGCTTCTGGCTTTTGCTATATCAACGACATCGTGCTCGCGATCCTGGAAATGCTCAAAGTCTGGTCTCGAGTCCTCTACATCGATATTGATGTGCATCACGGAGATGGTGTTGAGGAAGCTTTCCAAAGACAGCCGCGTGTCATGACGTTGAGCTTTCACCGATTTGGTACATATGATGACACGGGACATAAGTTCTTCCCTGGCACCGGCGATGTCACCGACGTTGGACTCAAGTCGACACATGGCGAGCACTTTGCCCTCAATGTTCCCATAAGCTCGGGAATTGATGATAGGCAATACAACTACCTGTTCACGTCTGTTGTCGGCAAAGCAGTCAAGGCATTCAACCCATCAGCCATCGTGCTACAATGCGGCGCGGATTCACTAGGTGGCGATCGACTCGGACAGTTCAACATCAACATCAAACAGCACGGCGAGTGTGTACGCTTCGTCAAGTCGCTCAATGTGCCGGTCATGCTTCTCGGTGGAGGCGGATACACCGCAAGAAACGTAGCCAGAGCATGGTGCCACGAGACAGCACTTGCGACAGAAAATGAGCTACCTGACGCCATCCCGCTCGACTTCATCCCCAGACCAGAAGCATTCCATGGTCGGAGCCACGGCGACGGAAAGCTATTCCCGGCTTTCACTCGAACTCACCCCAACTACTGCAGTAACACTGATCTGGAGAACATGGTGAAGAAGATCGAGTGGGACTTGAAGTATGTCGCGAATGCGCCCTGGGTGCAGATGGACCAGCTGCCGAGAAAGAGCATGATGGAAACCATCACGGCCAATATTGATGAGGACCGCAAACATAACAGGGCCGAGAAGGACCGCAAGCAGAAGGAGAGAGATCCAGCTGGCAGAGGAGAGTTGAGATAGTCATGTTTGAGGGGAAGGTTGGTGTTTCAAGCGCGGCGCTTGGCGTTGCGGTTTTATATGGGACATGGCGCAACAAGCGCAAGCCTGTGGAGAGAGATAGAAAAACATCCTATGTAGCAAACTACACCCCCGACGAAAGCAGCAGAGGTTACATGCCGCGAGAGACGAGGTTCATGCTCAATACCTGGTATCTAAAATTATGACGACCCCACAGCTTGTGCATAAGTCTATGATCAAGTCCTTTTCCATTCTTGCCTCCGAACTGTGTTCGCTCCAACTCGCTTTGTCCCTGCGGCGACCTCAATAATTGTTCTATCCGAGGCTATGCGACTATCTCTAACGTCTGTAGACCAATCAAAACTACAGTCGTGTTAATTTACTGAGCTCAAGAACAATTGATTGGTAAGCCCTGGCTCAAGACCATGACCACATCACAACTTCTTGCCGAGGGACTGGACTTGCTGCCATTATCGCCATAGCCTCCTTCAAGTACACAAAAAGACATCCGTTACTGCCGACCCCTGCACGATCGAGAAAATCGGTTATCTCTTGTCTCCTTCCTACTCAGGAAGCTCGATGGCAACGCTGGCTGGGCTCCTAGGCAAACCCCGCTTGGACGATCGCCCAAGCCTCGAAGTCAACTTTCCCTTGCTGGATCGCCGCATGATTTGAAAACTATATTTCTTACATAGCCTGTAACCTTGCGCAGTAAGTTCCTTGCATGCCGTCATTACGATGTCTGTGATGGCTTACTATTGGGCCGGCGGTGCTGGTTAGTGGCTGTTGAGCACATGGTTCGCATGTGTGCTGTGGACACCGCGACAACGTGCCGTGCGGACGTATCAATCCTCCGATGTGTGTTGAGGATCTTCAAGCATGCTCGTCTTGGTAGGTGGAATGGTAGGTGTATGAGGTGATGTCGTACTAACCTTAAGTCCTGCAATGGCGCCCTTGACACAATCTTGAGGCTTATATAGCCCTCGCTGCTTCGCTTTTGCATCCTTCAGGATTCGACTATTCGGTAATCATACGCCATGTTCACAAAAGCTATTGTGTTCGGTACATTTCTGAGTGCTGCCAGTGCTCAGACATGGAGAGGGCTTCCTGGCAGCTTGTATGGCCCTTCTGAGCCATGGGGTTATGCACCGGAGGCGAGCTGGCCACCAACGGATCTTGGAAAAGCTCTGCAGCCGCAGAGACCTGACAATCTCACCAGTCAGATTGTTGCTCAGATTGACCAGGAAAGAGTGGGCGAGATCATCACCAAGCTTGCAAACTTCGGCACTAGACATACCCTTTCCATACAGAACTCCACGACAAGAGGAATTGGCGCCGCTCGCGATTGGATCTACAAGGAGATGCAAGGTTACGCTGCAGAGTCCAATGGAAGCATGGACGTATACTTCAACTCTTACATCCAGCCTGTGGCAAGCAGAATATCATTCCCCGTCAACATCACCAATGTGGTAGCGCAGATCAATGGCACTACTGACCCGAACCGAGTCTATGTGGTCACTGGTCACTACGACAGTCGACGTCTTGACGTGATGGACGCTGAAGGCGATGCGCCAGGTGCCGATGATGACGCCTCTGGAGTCGCAGTGGTAATGGAAATGGCTCGCGTCTGCGCCAAGCTCAAGCCCAAGTCAACCATGATCTTCGCTGCTGTTGCAGCCGAAGAACAAGGCCTATACGGCTCGGACCATCTAGCGAAAACTCTCAAGCAAGCTGGCTACAATGTCGAGGGTAATTGGAACAACGACATCGTCGGAACTGGCCACTTCCAACCCTTCAGCCCAATCAACGACTACACCATTCGTCTCTTCGGAGCCAGCATCCTGTATCCAAACGCATCCACTGCTGCTGAAGACAGACAGATCGGCATCATTGGCGGCGAGAACGACTCGCCCGCCCGCAATCTTGGGCGCTTCATTGCAGAAGTTGCTGCAGGCGCTTCACATGATCTTGACATGCAAGTCGCACTGATCTATCGCCCAGACCGCTACCTCCGCGGTGGCGACCACCAGTCTTTCCTCACCCAAGGCTTCCCTGCCGTGCGTTTCACCGAAGCCGTCGAGGACTACACCCACCAACATCAGAACACCCGTGTTGAGAACGGCACGCAATACGGCGACCTCGTCGAGTTTGTAGACTTCGACTACACCTCTCGCGTAGCCAAAGTCAATCTGGCAACGATGTGGTCTGCTGCAAACGCTCCAGCCATGCCACAGAATGTGACCATTTCCCAGCAAATCGGCATCCCAGCTGCGGACGAAGACACACCGCTGTCGATTGTCAACAACCTCAGCGCTTTTAACTGGACCACAGGCAATGACCCGCTTGTTGCGAGCTATGAGCTCGTGTGGAGAGTTGCAGGTGCTTTGCAATGGAGCCATGCGCTTGATGTTGGTAACACGGGTGGTGTTACTGTTGACTTGCCGAAGGACAGTTTGCAGTTTGGTATCAGAGCTGTTGGAAGAGATGGGAAGAAGAGCCCGGCTGTGTTCCCGCTGCCCGGCGCCAGGTAGACGTCCGTAATTTTTGTATGGCTTGCGAGCTACCTCTGCAGTAGAGGTTCTTATCATTACGTTTGATGAGTAACTGTCTTGAAATTTGTATAACATCACGTGAATAGGATCAAAATCTTTCAGAATAATGGTTTAGATAACTTTTCATATGTACTTTATTCCCACACGATCAAGCCGTCTGCACTTGTACTACCAAAAAGACCGTTATATCCTATCAAAGGCACTTCTATCTCTTGTAGGCAGTCGCATGATCCAGGATGAAGCGAATGCCCTCCGCGCGCCATGTGTCAGCTTCGGCGAAAGCATTGCCAGTCACGTTGGTGTCAAAGACAATGTTTTCAGGCTTCTCGTTGGAGTACACCGGCCAATCAGGAGTAGACGAGTTCCTCTCCTTGTAACCATTCGGGTCGAGATCGTGAATGAACGAAGCCCAGCTGGAGCTCATAAGGAACCCAAGCTCCTGGTAAGCCTCGGACTTGTTGGCGTAAGGGTTGACAGTGCCCCAGAGCGGGCCGTACCCGAGACCTTGGGTGTTGTCGAAGACGAAAGCGACTTCTTGGAAGTGCGTCACGCCGACTTGGAAGGGGATGCCGTTCGGGATGGTATTGAATCGGTAGCTGTATGCGTTGATGCCGTGTTTGGTCCAGGTTTCGCAGGCGCCGCGGCGGTTGGCGATCATCACCACGTCGCCGGCGTAGGCTGCGCTGCGGCGGTATTGCGACTGGTTGGGGTAGACGTAGTCGCCGATTTCCTCGACGGGTGGGATCCAGTACGCAGGTGTGTTGGGGTAGGCTTCAAGCACTTCGGGCACGAAGTGCTCGGGTAGGTATGCAGAGCGATCCGGATCAGAGATGGTCTCAGCGAAGTCTGCCTCAGAGTCGATGCCGGAAGGGCCGAAGGCAGTACCCTCGTCAGTGTTGGCACCATCAATGATGGGAACCTTGACAAAGTCACCGTCCTCGAGCTGGAGGCTGCCCCAGCGGGCAATGAAATCACCGTCGACGATTGGGTTCCAGTTGCTACCATTGGTCGAGTTGAACCAGCCATTCACTTGTTCGTATGGAGCATAGCGAACGCACTCGAGAGTATCAGTGGCATTGCTGCAACCAGTGGCGTTGACCAGACCATCGTAGCCAGGCTGGTAGTCAATGACCGAGCGGTAGCTGTTGTAAGCCACAGGGTTGCCCGACTGCATGATGCCGGCACGGAAGAGGCCATCATCACGGCCGTTGTAAGCAAGCAAGTGCCAACCGACAGAAGCGGCACCGGCAGACTCTCCCCAGATGGTAACCTTGCTAGGATCACCGCCGAAGGCGCCGATGTTTTCCTGCACCCAGTGTAGAGCCAGACGCTGATCTCTGAGACCAATATTGGTATCACCACTGCCGGAGACTTGCTCAGATGCAAGCAAACCCCAGCCTGCAAGGCGGTAGTTGATGGAGACGCCGATTATAGGCTTTCCAATCTTGACACTGTTCTCCACGATGAAAGACAGGTTGTAGCGTGCGTCACGACTGCCACCCATCTGCAGACCACCGCCGTGGATCCAGAGGCCAATGGGCAGCTTCTGGCCTTCGTAGCCTGAAGGACGAACTACATTGAGGTAAAGGCAGTCTTCCGAGATTGGGTAGCCAATCTGGTCACCGCCGTAGCCAACGCAAGAAGGAGCATACTCCGATGCGTCGTAGGTGCTGTTGTAGGTGCTGTTCAGAGACTGTGGAACCTTGAACCGAAGGCCATTGACCGGGGGTTGGGCGTAGGGGATGCCCAGGAAGTAGTCCTCGTTGTAGGTTGACGAGTGGACACCAGAGATCGTTCCGTTCTTGACGGATACTGTGGGAGCTCCGCCATAACTGGCTTGACGGCGGTATCCGGGCGCTGCGCTGGCGACTGCCAGGAGGCTTGCAATGATGGTAAGCATACTGGGCGAAAAGAAAGTGCTATACCAGCAGATGGACTACCACTCCATTCTGCCGCCATGCTGGGTCCATTTTATACATTTCGTGATCGGCGTTCGAGATCGGCGTCCGAGCCCGTTGCGCACGTCATGGCGAGGGGAAGACAGGACGGCAAAGACGGCTCGTGGCTCATGAGACTTGCCGGAGAGTTGCGATGGAGATCCTGCATGGTATGGAGTCATGAGGACGACAAAGACAGAGCGGGCGCCGTGGTGCTTGGACGATCATGCAAGGAATGGAGATTGTTTCGTGCGGGGCTGTGGGGATAACAGACGTGCCGTCCACGTTGCTAGCAGGCATTTCGCAGAAATGCTCCAGTTTCTCCGCTCTAACCCGCATACGATTCATGACAGACCCATCGTGGCGTTTGCATTTCTTGTTTATAAGTCTACGTATATTGATCATATAGATGCTACATTTGCTGAAAATGAGTCAAGAGGTAGGGAAGGATTAAATTGAGATATTTTTATCAGTCAGAGGATTTAAGGCTCTCTGGCAGGTCAGATATCGCTATGCAGTCCGGCTATAGTGTTGCTACTGGGGTGCAATCTTTAGCAGGCATAATACACGTAGACTTTTGATGATCTACTGCACCAGAAACTTACACCTCGGCGCTGTATGAGGGAATTCCCTCAATACAAGCCAAGGCTTTATCCTTGCATTTTTCGACTTGTGGATGCTTCTTTCGCCCTGCAGCTAAGGGCGCAAGTCGATACTAAGCTCGAGATCCGAGTAATGCACCATTAAGCGCAGCTGATTCTCCTCCTCCTGCTCTGTACGCCGAGGGTCCGAGCTTGTGCAAATGACTTGTATGTGTATCGCAATCAACCAGAGACGAGTATCGAACATATTGCTGACGACGTGTCATCGCCATTCGACGAAAAGAGAAATCAACTACATTGCAAGTCTTGGTCTGCCACGAGATTTGATTAGCTACTCTGAGCTGTGGCAAACAGCCGATCTCGGGTAGTAGCACCGAGTTGTGTGTGCGCGCTCAGTAACGGGAATGACAGAGGCGCGATTGTGCGATTTGATGCTTGTGGATACACTTAATTTCATGAGCGAGTCTCTCCGACAGACAACAAACATTCAGAGAAAATTCCGGCGAGACTGAAAGCCACTTACAACGATCCCTCCGCACTCGCCCAACATTGCCCTGCACATTCTGCCCGACTTCGGAAGCCGTCCATTTCGCAATACCCAGCGCAAACACAAGCCCAACTAACCATTCTGGAGTCGACAACGGCACCACTGATGGAGTTGACACGGATCTAGTGACGCGGATCTGGTGACGGGCCCACTCGGCAGCGAGGGACTTGGGGAGCTGAACACTTGATTTGCCTCCACAAAGCCGAAGCTCGTGTCAAATTTGGGGTCGTAGGGGTTTTGGAATGCCGGATTTTGAGTGAGATTCCGGTGTCGGGTCGAAGGACGCTGAGGCTGAGCTCACCGTCGACGATGTAGATGCGGCCCGTCAACGTGGGAATCGGCATGGTGACTAGAATATTGGTGCCGCCGAGGATGAAAGACTCTGCATGGGAACCAGTCCACTATTGCGAGGTCAACATCCCCAGCGGCACCCATAGAGGAGAGGCCAGTCGGCGTAGTTGACGTTAGGCGCAACGGCCTCAGGCTTATAACAAGCTCATCATCCTGCTTGACGAGAGTCATACTGAGTAGTTTCTGCAGTTATGTAGCTCTGGATGGATAGTTGCTCGTCGAGGGTCGTCGCGAGAGGAATGCGCATTGGAGAAGCGTTGGCGCGAGCGAGGGCGGCGCCAAGGGAGTGGACAGCCCACTAGCACCAAGCGACACGGCAAAAGATCCACGCCCAAGGAGTTCTGGTGCCGCGATTTACGAAAGACTCTGCATGGAAACGCATCCACTATTGCGAGGTTCGACATCGACGACACCACAGGCGCATCTCTGGAGCCTGGCCGTTTTTTTGAGGAGGTTACGCCCCTCCTGCGAGTTGATAACGTGGTTGTTACGCCTACCCCGGCTGTTTTTTTTTGATAAGGAGGTTACGCTCCTCTAGTCGACCGTCGGCCCACTCGTTCCCACGTCGGATCTTATCCTCGGCATCGGGGGTGAAGTCGTTCTGGACGTTGAACGTCTCGCGGATCTCCAGGATGAAGTCGTTTTGGATGTTGAACGTCTTGCGGATCTCCTCGGGAGGCTCGCCCTTGATCATGTTGGCGACGGTCTTGCAACTGATGTCGAGGAGTGGAAACGGTGGTTCGTGAAGCTTGACCAGGAAATACTGTTCGTTCCACTCCTCGATGTCGGAGGTCGTATTGAGCGAGTCGGCGTCGGCATTGTGGGGGGCTTGACTAACTTTCCATCCCTGAGTGCTCGTATTACGAATCTCTTCCGGAGGCTTGCTCTTGATCGTATTGGCGACAGTCTTGCAGTAGACGTCGAGGAGGGCCTTGATGTCCATGTAGTTGGCGGCGAGGATGACCTCATGGTGGTCGACCTGCATGAACTTCTGGTCCCACTCTTCGGTGTCGGTGGTCTTCTTGCGAGAGTCAACGTCATCGAACTGAGTGGGCACTGGGCCGTTCTTATGTTGAGAGCACCACTCGAGGGCTTTCTTGAGGATGTGCTTGGAGACCTGGATGGATGTTGTCAGCTGAGTGAAGTAGGAATGGGTGAGCTGAGGCCACTTACCGCCGCGAGGATGGTCTGGAAGAGCATATTCCGGTCGAACTGCATGAACTTATGGTCCCACCCTTCGATTTCGGTGGTCTTACTGCGGGAATCGGCGTCATCGGACTGGGAGGGTGCTGGGTCGTTCTTGTGCTGAGAGCACCACGCGAGGGCATTCCTGAAGACGTGCTTGGCGACCTGGAGTGATATTGTCCAGGGGTTGTGCCGTAGTGTTATCGCCATGGTGCTGTGCATTTGAATGTGCATGGTGATGTGCATGGTGACGCGTGTGTTTGGTGTGGTATTGTGAAGGTCGGTGGATGAAGAAGCGGAAGTGAGAAGTCAACTCGAGGCTCCAGGCAGCCGCCAAGGACAACAAACACGCGCAATCACAAGCTGGGAAGGAGCCTGAGGCGCTCGTGCTGGAGTGAGTGGAATGTAAAGAAAGTAGGCGTAAGGTGTGATGAGAAATCCAGAGATGTGGCTCAGCTCAGAGGCCACACGCGATTCACATGCCGCGTATAGCTCGTTGGTTGATGTCAAAGGCCTGATGAGGTGTCATGCAAGCTTGGAAGAAGTGTGATTGCTGCCGAGTAGCTCAAGCAACGTCCTTGTCGACGCGTCTTGCTTAGCTTGTGAGGTTTGTCTTTGAGCTTCTACGGCAACAGACCAGTCTTGAAGGTGCAGCGACATGATTGATTACAAATAGCTAAATAACAGCTTAGTATCCATAGAGACACGCCAGAAGTACTGAATTCCATCATGCTATGCTGGTTGCGTCGTTCCTTGTCCTGCGCGTTGCTCATATACGTCTTGGTGTGGCTTTGTTTGATTGTTGTTCAGCAAACTCCTCGGATCTGAGTAGCGCAGCACACATCCCATAAACGATCCACCAAAGCATTACTGCTACTGCAACGAGATACACAAGCTAACCTGCGACGATACCGAATCGCACCCGCTCAAGCCTCGACTGTTTGCCATCGAGAGCAGCCGTCCATGATGCCTCCGCTCTGGCAAACCAACCTCGCCATCATCCTCTGGCTCACCACCAACATGCTCATTTTGAAAGGCATGGGGGATTGGACTCGTTTCGCCGTCCACATAGCATTGGCCTTGTACAAGGGTAGCAACATCGCAGCTGCGATCTGCAAGCGCTGAAGATTCGTGAGAGAGACTGCGCCGACTTTTGGGATACAGACGCGGCAGAGCAGAGAAGCTGTGGACGGACAATCGAGCATACACATTCGAAGTTCCAGTTGCAGGAGTCTGTTGAGCGGCATAGAACTAGAAGCGGCAGTCTTCGGGCTAAACGAGGTACGAGACACGAGTTCCTTTCTCACCACATCTCCCTTCCCCGTTGTGACGCATAGCCTGGCGACGGAGACCAGTAGTTTGAAGTCCCGAGTGTAGGTGGATCGTGATGCCATGTTGTGACTAAAACGCGACTCAGCATACCATGTTGAGGCGAGAGTAAGCCCTCAGCGACATAAACGTCTTTGTTAGTGATGCGAGCGCATTCTCGAGCGTAGGCCAGCTTCTCAAGTAGCCTGTGGACTGCTGACAAACAGACAAACATATGGACAGGTAAAGCTGAACACAACTTTCCTCAACCTATCGTGCTCGCAGATCGTAAGGCGTACAGCCGACGCCACCACAGAACAGACTCTTTTGGCACGCTCCGCGGCGAACATCCCCTGCCTTGTCGAAGATATTGTAGCCACGACTTCAGCTTGCTACAAGTGCGACGGGCGGGCTAGATGCGCTCTCAACGGACAACCAGTACCTACCTTCTGGTCAGCATCGTGGGCATCATCTCTCAAGCTTGCGAGCACGCCTGTCGCCTGTCGCCTCCAGAGTCCGGCCTCCAAATAAAAGCACCTCAGAAGCATCTGGAAGAAGACACACCAGCGAGCGTCGTCCATTTACTACAACAGCGCCTCAACTCGCCGGCAGCCAGGATCAGATCACCGAGCGAGCATTTTCGGAGCCGAACCGCTCGGGCCATCCTCCAACATGAACACCAGCAAGCTCCAAGCGCAAGCAAGGCCGTAATAAGTAAAGCAAGGAGGGTACAATATGTCCAGGGGAGGAGGACAGGCGGTTGTACGGTACAGATCGCAAGAGAAAGAAACGAGTGCTGGTCTGTTCCAACGGAATCTCCCGTCGTTTCTGTTGACTCGGCATTGAGTGGCGTATGCACGAAGAGCGTACTAGGGCAGAGTACAACCCGCACACGAACAGGCGGCGGATTACGATATCAAGCTTCAAGACTGCGACCAGCAAGTTCTATTGCCCGGTGCTGGAAGCCCATGGCAGAAACAACCGGGCCATTCGTGGCGACTATCCAAGCAGTTGTCGGCATAACAGCTCAGATGACCGGAGCACCTCGCCGTGCGAAGGGTGGTGCGGCTTCCACCTTCGGATCCTTTCATCCTCACGGAATACAATTCTCCGAATCAGCAGCGAGCTATGCTCTAAAAGCCGCAAGTCACAGGTCCACGACCCGTGATATAAGGCCAAGTAAAGCATCGACCGGAGAGCGAAGCCGTCCTCCGATTACGCCCACGATATATCGGGCACTCGCCAGACAGCGAAGCTTTTCGCCTTATGCCGAAAATTCGGCCAAGTTCGACATCACTCATGCACGATCCTGATCTAACGGATACACCTTGACCGAGGAGCAACATCATCTCCCACATGGAATCACGCTGAAGTGTCGACCAAAGCAGACATCGACAGCCGCTAAAGCGAACATCATACACAAGGATGCGCAAGAACAGGACAGTACATAAGTTTGCGTGACAACCCACCGATGCCCCGAAGGACACCTCTGCTCGATGCGCCCATCGAGCAGCCACCCGGCTTGTGTTTAGACTACACAAGCCGCTGTCAAATCGCCCCAGACACCCACATATTACGGCTGACCCTTGTCAGCCAGAGCTGGACGGCGGGCGGTAGAGAAGCCAAGATATATTAGCAAAGGCAGCAGCCAGCGCGCCGTAGCACCAAGAAGAGCGTACGGACAACACCGAGAAGCGGGACTTCACCACGATTGAGCATCGAACATGCATGTACAGCGCTTAAGGCAAATATACCGCTCCGCATGTCCCAACACAATAAATTCTTCGTACGTGGGACAATTGTATGAGACTGGCAGAGGGCTGTCAGACGTGGGTTCGAACTCAATCGGGACCTCTGTCATCTTGCGCGTCGTGCACTCCTCAGCGATAGGCCGCTCCGATCCAGGTCCAGGTCCAGCTCTGTAGAGATATCCAGATCCGGAATTGGTAGTTCCAACTTCCAAGTCAAAGCCCGCATGGTCAGAATTGGAGTTAGCGGCTGGGAAGCGAGGGACGATGGTCGCAAAGGTTCAGCCAGGGCTTTGCCAGTGCGGTAACCTGAAGATGAGCAATGATCATCGCGAAGGCTCAGCCAAGGCTTTGCCATCACGGAAAAGTGTAGTAGCAGACAAGCTGTAGGTGATGAATGGTGATCATCGCGAAGGCTCAGCCAAGACTTTGACATCACAGAAGAGTGATGTGCTTGAAACGAGAGTTGGGAGGAAGACACTGAGAAGGCTCAGCCAGAGCTTTGCCAACACGGAGAAGTGGAGGGCGGAGATCAGGTTCTCGCGAAGGCTCAGCCAGTTCTTTGTCAGCGCAGAAGAATGTGTTCGTGGGACCAGAATGGTTGTCGTAAAGGCTCCAGCTGATCTTCGGGCCGCTCCTATTATTCAGCACTCGCTGTCACCACGTAAGTCAGAGGGCGGATGGTTCCATCAATGACTGTGTGTGCAAGCTCCAGTACAGCAGCCGTGGGCATACCAACCTTCATAACCGATACTGCGACAGCAGAGCCTATCATCTGGTGATCCAACTCAGCCTTGAAAGACGATGGCGGCCCTGGCTTGTTAGGATACTTCCGGTGGAAGTTGGCAACGAAAATCTCACTTCCAGGTGGTAGATCGCTCCTTGGTCGTTCCGCAGTATGCTAATGTCTGGTCTGTGAGAGCTGTGGGTAAGGTTCACCGCAGAGATTCGACCAAGGTCTCACCAGGATGGAAACAAAAACAAGAAAGATCATCGTGAAGACTCGGCCAAGGCCTTGTCAACACGAACAAGAGCTGTGGGTAAGAAGTATCGCAGAGGCTCAACCAAGGTCTTGCCAATACGAAACAAAAGCCAAACGATCATCGTGAAGACTCGGCCAAAGCCTTGCCAGCACGGAAACACAAAAGCAAAGGTCACAAGCCCAGCCGGAGAGGTTGAGGTCCAGTCGCCCAATATTTCAAGCAGCCATCAAGTATAGTTCGAGACGGCCGGGCTTGTATACTGTTCCAGGAAGCCAGCAGAGTGTTCTCGACAGACGGCAATGATGTAGGAGCCGCAGAAGGATGTTGGATCCAGCGGATAGGTGGCGAAAGAAAGCCGATAGACCTACCACTTGACCAGGAGACACCTCGAAGCTGCGAAATGCAGCTGACTTGGGTCCGACTGAGGTTCCAGTCTGGCTTTAGGTACAACGCATGGAAAGAGCTTGCCTCCTGGAGCCCATTCATACTTGCCGACTAAGGAAAAACCTCCAAACTCAAAGACAAGCCCGCAAGCGTGTAAGTCCGCAAGTCGGAGAAGAGCAAGAGACCAAGTCTGCAGAAGAATCTTCGGACCTGCGTCCAATATAAAGCAGCAGTAGACAGGGTCACAGGGTGGTTGTCCCATCGGCATAGATCAGTTCCAGGACTAAGAGAAAACAACCATGACTGTTTCAACCGGCACACCATCAGCGTCCAGCAATAAGAGACATTCTTCAGCAGGACGGCGACAGCAAGGGCTGTCGCAAATGGTGTTCTTCCGGAAAGGATGTTCGCGCATCCGATATTGCACCTCTTCATGATGCAGCCACTTGATATGTGCATCCAATAGCGTGAACAGCAGCATTGGTGCTTTCTTGACCTCCTCAATTCATCACAAGAGAGGGCGCCATGATGATTAAGCTCTGACAGAGAGAAGCCGTCTAGGTCCAGGGCGGCCTTCCATGAAGACGTGGCCTGCTGGAGGCAGCTATGGCATGAGTTCTGAATACGACTTGAAGGCGTTTCGCGACAGTCTCAAGGTCGTGTCTGAACAAACCCTCTCTGTCAATATTGTCTGCGAAGGTAGACTCTTTCGGCGGCTTCCACTCACGACTGCCAGTTGGGTGGGCAAAGATGTTCCGATCAAACAAAGAGATTGGAAAGCAAATATCACCTCCATCTCTTGCAAGTATGCGGGAGCGTGTCTTGTTCGAGGTTCTTACATTGTTCGAGTCCCTTGCATAATCATGTCATCCAACCTCGGGAATGTCCGGCGAGTCGGTTTAGCTTTGGTTTGGTCGAAGGGCCCAACGTAATTATCTTCCGGACATTAACTGGTATGATTATCAGAATGACGTCCACAATGGCTGCTTGCGTTGTGATTCTGGCGACTTTTGTATTGCAACACTGGCGTTGAAGGACGCCGAAGCTGTAAAGCCGACCTATGAAGATCTCCGTCTCCTGTATACAGAGTGTCAGTAAATGTCAGACAATTGGTGGCAGGGAGTACAGGCATACCGTGCATGCTTAGCGGGCTCTATAACGACTTCGAAGATGTGCTGTCGTGCTGCGGAGTGTCACAGGTTGTGGTGGCGAGTGAGGCAGTCGCAAGCCGGGTGGCTGCATGTCTGCTGTGGCAAGGAATGCTCTGCCTCGCCATGTCAACGCACGCCACCACGATACATCAACGTGTCGGCATATTATCAAAGCAGCTCTTCAGCCCGAAGGAAGAGCTTGTATTGTTATCTTGTCGATGTGCGAGATAAGTGGGGTGTGGGACAGGAAGTCCCGTCGAGGCTGCGCCATCGCGCGAAGCCGGCTTGCCTGCTTCGCCATGTCAGCGTGCGCCACCACAAACCATTGACGAGTTAAAATACATACCAAAGCAGCTCTACAGCTTGTTCAAGGAGCTTGTAGTGCTGTTTTGTCATTGGGTGCAGTGTGTGGTGGTTTAGAACAGGAAACACCGTTGCGGCGGCGTTGTCGTTGCGCGAAGCCGACTTGCCAGCGACATCTGCCTCGCCTTGCCAGTACAAGCCACCGCAAACCATTGACATGTTGAAATCCTACTAGAGTAGCTCTACGACTTGGTGTACGAGCTCGTATTGCAAGTCTGTCAATGCGTGTCGTGTGTGGTGGTGTAGACCCGAAATAACTGTTGCGGCGGTCTCGTCGCGCGGAGCGAGCTTGCCAGCGAACTGCCACCCCTCCTGGGCTACCGCTTGCCAGTGATGATGTCTAGGGCTTCAAGTGAGCCACAAGACGACTCGCACGTGCTTGTAGAGAGGCCAGCATGTGCTTACCATTGTGCCCGAGGCCCTGGTGTGAGTGCTGGGGCGGAGGTGGGTGTCGGCGGCGAATGCAGGCGGGAATGCTCGTCGCAAGGCCAAAGGCGTGGCCGGTGCGGGCTTTTAGACCATGCGAGCCACAGTGGAGCATGTTGTCGATGCTGGTAAGGGCCTCCATGTGTTGTTGAGGCTTGGCGGATATGTTTCGCACTGTGGTGGACGAGGAGGGCTGGTGGCGGTGGAAGATGTTGTCTGGCGCTGGCGCTCATAACATCAGCTACGCTGCCAAGCTTCGACCACCGCCGCGCCCGCCTTGATCTATTGTTCACGCGGAGGCCACGGGAAGGTGCAGTGACACATCAAGGGGCCTTCGGTATGGTTGGGCTTCGGTCCTCCTACTGTTCGCGCCCAAAAGCGACACTCAGCGCGTCCATACGACGCATGTGCGGCTAGAGCGAGACACCAAAGGCTACGCCTAGCAACATCATGGCGACGACGCCTGCGGCCAAAGCCCAAAGCCACAGATTTCGCCCGTGAAGTAGCCACTGGCTTTCGCAAGACGTCTGGGACTCGCACTTGCGTCACAAGCAACATCCGCTTCAGACACTTGCAGACTGCAAGAAGAAGCAATACCGCTTGGTAATCTACAAGAGCCACTGCAAGAAGACCAGCTACCGCTGACAATTGTGACCAAGCCCACGAAGCTGCAACAAGGCAGCCCGCATCCGTATCCGAGCGAGCAAGCCCGTTGTCTGCACAGAATCGGCAAGACTCCCGCAACGATACCCTCTTCAAGCCCTCTGACCGTCCAAAAACACGAGGCAAGACTCCAAACAACTTCTTCGCCACACCTCGGTGGCCTCGACCTTACGCAGCTGTCCGAGCCGACGACAAGGTAACGCGAACAGCTGAAAGTACGACACCAAGTCACCCTGTATGATCTTGGGAGCCGCAGACCGACCAGTGCACGAACAAAAGAACGAGACATTACCGCCATGCCGGATCTGGCAATGGGAACAAAGCCTCGAAGCCTTCGGCGGCCACGATCGACTCGCTGCACGGAGTGGCGAAATATCCCAAACATGTCGAGAACACAATGAGAGGGAGAAAAGAAGCAGAGGAGACTTAGGAACCGCCATTGTTGTTAAGAGACAGTCAATTCGACAGCACGGTGTAAGACGAAGGAGATGGAGTTTCGCAACTTGTTACAGGAAGCAAACTTTAGTACTTCAGTGACAACGGAAAGACAACATCAAATGCAACAAAGTCTTCATGAACGATATAATTATGTCACCAAGCCCCCAATAAGCATTTGTCCTCGCTGTATGTCCTTGGACGATCGGGCTCTTCTTATTCAACATGTACAGACGAGTCAAGAGCCAGATGCGCACGCAGAAGCCTGGGAACTTCTAGATTTCCACTTACTTAAGAAAATTGACCACAGCTGTTGAAGCGCAAGGGATAATGTCTTGAAGGCAAGGTAACAACCCAAAGAGCCTTGTAACACAGCCCAAGAAATCTGTACGGCGGGATGTAAAAGTCAGGAAGCATTCTAATCCCTAATCAAGATATATGTCAGACGTTGGACTGTGGCGTTCCACATGCATACTGGGCAAGAGGGAAGGAGAACACCCATCATGATACATAAACTCAGGCAACCGACAGTACAACGCAGACATGTGGAGTGCAGGGCAAGAGCGCCAGTGTATCACATCGCTCTTGCCGGGCTCATGTGTCAGAATACTGTAACTTAAAATTTCCATAATGCTCGACGAAAGATGTCATCTTCAACCTCGACCATTTGATGTGCAGAAAATGTAGTCCGATAGCCATGCGAAAACAGGCACAAATTTTGGACATCGCTCTTCGGCATATTAGCCATATATGAACGACTCAAGAGCGTAGCCGAGTATCCCAGAGTTCTAACAAACAGTCTCCAAGCCCAAGTCCACACTATACAAAAAAACGGCGTGCCGTCAGCAGTCGTGATCGTGCTGACCTGACAATGGTAGCCAAGCGCCCCAGCAGCAAGGACGATTGACACATCGAAAACGCTGAAGTGGATTCACCTGCACAAAACATGCATAACTCAATCTCTATCACCAAAAATGCCAATGTCTTCGCCAAAGTCATCTTCCGCCGTACCTGGCCGCTATGGACGAAGAAGAGTGCGTGCCTTTGCGGAGCCCCAGCCGCGCGGACCGCTCCCCCGACCTTTCACAAATCCTAAAAAATCACCATGCTTTTTGCTGATGACCGCAGCAATCTGCTGACTTGCAGGTCCTTTGTCCGGCGGCGATCTCGGCTACGAGGGATTGCGAGGTTGCGTGTTTCTTATCTCGGCTTCGACTTCCGAGATGAACTTTGTGCTCCTTGTCTGGCCAGTTTGGAGGGCGATATGGTTAGCAGTGACATCATCAGTCATCAGAGATTCACGGCAACATGAATGTTCGCAGTATGTACTTTCATCAATTGCAGACCTCACGCCCTCATCATGATTTGCTTTCTTTGCCATCCGCATCGCACCTCCCACCTCCAACCATAAACATGACACACCCCTCCATCAAAATCCGCCGAAGCAAGGGCGAACACGTTTATCATAGAAACCTTTCACATCTCCACACTCCCCAACGGTCTCCGAGGGTAGCCGCTGCAACTCGATTGCGAAATGTCTCTGTAACGAAAACTCAATCTTCCCCACAGGGCTGGAAATAAGTGGGTCTGAGCAAAGCCGCTCGGCTTTCGTACATGGCGCTAGCTGAGTTTAGAGTGCATTAGTGATGTGCTTTATTGGCGTGGGACCTTCGGAGGATGCAGATGCGAAAGGTCTGGAAGGCTTACTTGGGACGTCATGTTATGTGGTGTGTTGGTGACTTGGTGATGTGTAGGAAACTTGTAATTTTAAAGTTTGTTTGGATTTGTTGGTGGTATGAATTCTATGACAGATAGATAATAGAGAGATGGTATGCAAAATTGGAAAAAATGCGCCCGAACAAAATGTTGCTCTCCTCCCTGTACAGTTGAAAAATGCCCAAGCCTGCGGATAGATAATAGAGAAATCTCGCCAGACGTAACTTGCTCGCTAAATGGTGATGTCCAAAAAAAATCGTCGCAGATCATGTCTCGCACAGCTCGTAAGCCGTGGAGGGTTTCATGTCGTATTCCCCCCAGAACGCCGTCGCTGATATTTCAATGTAATGCTTTAAGCAAGACCGAAGATGGCCCTGGCGCGGCGAAGGATCTCAGAGCCCATGGCCTTCCTGGTATCCGAAGTTCTGGAAGCTGCGTCCTTGTTCTCGGCAGCGCGGCGAAGGAGGTAGTTGAGGCACTCGGTCATGCTGCCCCAGGCGATGCACTTGACGACCTGCTCCTTGACCTTGGTCTCGTCGCCACCGTTGTGCCTGGTGGCGGCGAGGAGAGAGCAGGAGACCTCGTCAGCCATACCCTGGAGCTGGGCGTAGACGAGAGGAGTAAGCTGCTCGCCACGGTTGAGCTGCTCCTGGCGGAGACGCTGAGCGAGATCGACGGTGTTGGCGTTGTGGGAGGCGATAACGACACGGCTGTCAGGCCAAGGGGCGGAGGCGGCTTCAGGCGAGGTAGGCTGGACGACAGGGTTGTACTTGCGGTGGATGAGCGCGGACATCATGCCATCGTAAGATGCGTGGGTGTCTTCGATAGTGTCGTGGATGAGGCTGCGCTCCTCGGAGAAAAGGTACGCACCGCGGACGAGCTTGGCGCCGAGAGTGAAGCCCTCCTCGCGAGCGATGTCGATGTGCTTGGAGAGAGTGGCAGGAGCGGACTTGAGATAACATTGGTAGGTGTTGTAGAGCACAGTCTTGCCATCGCGGTTGAAGATGCGCTGAAGGTTGAGAGTCCAAGCGTGGTAGCCAGGCAAGTTCCAGTTCTCCTCGGCGGAGGGAAGGAGACAGACGCCCTTCTCGGCAGCGGCCTTGCTGACGAGCTTCATGGCCTTGTCCATGGCCTCGCTGGGCTCCTTCTGGGCCGCGCAAAGACGGAGTGCTGCAGGTCCCATTCCACTCCACTTGAGACCAATGAAGTCGCCCTGGTTCGCGATGGAGACGGAAGCGAGCATGCCCTTCTGCCAGTTGGCAACGTCCTCCAACTCGTTGCCCTCGGCATCCTTGAGGACTTCCAGAGCGTACTCCAGAATCACACCGCCGTATCCTTGCTCGCGTAGTTGCTTGGAAGTGGCGCTGACCTGCTCGGGAGTAGATCCAGCGCAGAACTGCTTGTAGAAGGTGTGGTAAAGCAGAGCTCTCGCAAGAGGGTTCTTCTCGAGGCTGAAAAGGAAGTTGTTGCTCTCGAGCATGCGACGCAGGACTGCAGAAGAAGCATCCAACAGACGAGGCGAAGAAGAGATAGCAGTGATCAGGTAGGAACGCAGAATCTGGCTGAGGGGAAGGAATGCAAGAGCAGAAGCCTCAGCCCTCGTTGGCACTGGCGAGGAGACAGCATTGGCAGTGGGAGAGTTGAAAGTAGGGTATGCGGCCGAGTTCTCGTTGTGTGGCGAGGAGTGGATGTTCCTCCGGTGGAGGGAGGCCTTTGTGTGTGCGTGCCTGGCGGAGACGTAGCAGAAGGACGCAGTCTTTTGCTTGGGGAGGGAGGAGAAGGCGCTCTCGAGCGACTGAACGCGGACGGAGTTCATGGTGGTGATGGTGTTGTTATCTCCAAGTAGGTCCGTGGTGGCAGGGGAGATAACGAGACAGAGGGAGCGATGGAACAAAGGAAAGCAATCCTCCTACCTGGCCAACGGTCATATATGGGCGCCATACTGCTCGGCACGTAGCAAATGGGTTTTTGCAAGGCCGCGGGTGCTAATCGCAGCAATCGGCGCTGCTGCTGAGGACGCCAGTCCATGCCAGACCATGTTGCGCGGCTACTTACGGCTTCTTGGCGATGGCTGGCCTTCCTCTCAGCGTCTCCCCCACATTCACCAAGTCAGCAAGGGATCCGTTATCGCGGCCTGCCCTTTGTCTGGCCTCCGTCAGCGGCAGCAGCGCGGCGAATCTTCGGCGGACGGTGATCTCAGGCTTGCTCCAACTTCACTTCTTGTTTGCGATGTGTTATGAGGCATGGAACGCTGGAGAAAGGTGCAGATATCTATTCAAGTGTGCTGCAAAGAACTGGATAATGTCAAAACCTTCCGGAGAATCACTCGGCAAAGTTTGAAGGCTCCAGCGACGCCGCAAGCTCATCGCTTGGGGGAGGTGAGCAAGCAATAACGCCCTCGGCAAAGATGACCAGCAATCGACGGGCAGAGACGCCTCGCATCAACGACAACGCAGCTGTAGAGATTCTAAAAGAGCCTTCAAAATAACTTGGAGGGTTTCGCCTACCCTAAGTGTGCAACAGAAGTTGGCTCGAAGCGGAGATGAAACGCCTTGGGCCAAGGTCACGTGGTCTTGCGGTGCTGCAGACTTGAGCATTCGTACTGGCGGCGCAGACAACCTGCATTACAATCAGCAAATCTGTCAGTATTTCAAAGCTGACAACTTCAAGAGATCGTCGTATCTTGAAGGAATGTATGCACAACTCTTGCAGCCCGCATCCACAAAGTCGAGTGAGCGCCGACAGATGCAAGCAGAGTCTTCGTGTGCACAATTACGAAATCAATCTTGGGGGCCGCCTCACCAACAGAGTCCCTGGAAGTGAAAGGGGACTAAAGGAGCAAGACAGGCGCCCGACGTCAGTCAGTCAGATAAAACTTTTTCCAAGCCGACCTGTTACAGTCGGTATTGGAGCCCCCAAATACCTCGTAGAAATGTATGCACAGCGCCCGGCCTGCATCCACGAATCGAGTGAGCCCGATAGAATGCAAGCGCTTGGGTGATACGGGCGAACTCACACCACCTCCGTGTAATGTTGATCCGGGTCCATTCTCTCCGAAAGTCCATAGAGGGACAGCCGGGTTAATGATGGACCCATGATTTTGTGCACACCGAAAGAAGAGAGAGTGAACGGATGCTTACCTTCAAGCATTTGTCGCAAAATCTCATCGCGCTTGCCGTGAAGCTGAGACGTGGAAGGATGTCTCGCTTCATTTTACCGGAAGGCCACAGGGTGAGCAAGCTCAAGCCGTACAGTATCCTTCTAAAGCGAGTCGCGATTGATTGTTCTTGGGTATCCTTGAGAACGAGCGCACCATTGGCGATTGCTGGCACGTATCAAGAGGGTCCCGACGGTGATCGGAGCGACGACAGATGACCAGATCGATCTCCTGGCCGCTCAGAAGTATCTTGCTGGATTGTGCTGATGACTGGAAAAATGTTAGCGCTGCTCGTACAATCCGCAGGTGTCCCATAGTTCAGCAAAGGGGCGTTGAACTGTCGGGTCTTTTGTTCAGCAGCATCCACTCGTCTCAAGATAGCCGCCTGAATGTGTATAGACTTGCCACCGCATGCATCATCTAACACTCCGGACCCAGAGACGAGCCCAAGGTCCTAAAAGCAAAGCGTCTGCGCCGCGGCGATTGATCTTGGGTGGAAATTTTGCCGCGCTTGGGTGGAGGTCCAAGCCAGGATTACATGCCACCCGTTGCGCTGCTGACTACGAAGGCTGTCAGCAATGCTTGTGCAATCCCCATGATGTAACCGTACATTCGTGAAAGAAAGGCTGCAAATGTCGGATCCCTGTTCTACGACATTCGATGAGCTCAATGAAAGCCGTACTGATGTGTAGTAAGGATCCATCGACGCCGCATGCTCATCTAATACTCCAGAACCCGAGACGAGCCCAAGGTCCCAAAAGCAAAGCGTCTGCACCTCGGCGCTTGATCTTGGGTGGCAATTTTATCTCGCTCGGGTGGAAGCCCCAAGCTAGGACTACATCCTACCCGTTGCACTGTGCAACTGCGAAGGCCGTCAGCAATGCTTGCTTGTACCATTCTATGGTGTAACCATGCGCCCGGGAAAGGAGCGTTGAAAAATGTCGGATCCCCTGTTCTAACGGCATCTAATGAGCTAGAGAAATGCCGCTTCAGTGGGGATTCGTCGATCGCCGCATGCTCATCTAATACTCCGAGAACCTGAGCGAGCCCGGTTCTCTGAGGCAAAGTCTTGCGACACGACGCCGGTTGATCTGAGGCGCTATCCGCTGCCGTCACTCAGATAGAAAAACCCGAGGAGGCTGAAATGCTGGAAAGCGCCCGTTGCTCTCTGTGAAGTTGTTAGCGAAGTTTTCTCTTAATTTTCGATTTGTGCAGGGGGAAAAAGGCCGAACCGGGCGGGGTGTGAAGATGTCGGGTCTTGGTAGTAGAGCAGCCACCTATTGGTCTCAAGATGACCGCCTGTTCTGTAAAGACCCGCCGATCGCCGCGTGCATATTCTAATACTTCGAAAACCTGAGCGACCTCGGCTACTCTGAAGCAAAGTGTCTGCGGCGCGGGACGATTGATCTTGGGTGCTTTTCTTCCTGCATCGGATGGAGAAACCGAGCAGGCCTTTCAAGCACCCGTTGCGTTGTGTGGCGTGTTGTGCGAACGATGGTTTGCGATGATGAGAAGGAGGTGGCGGCGGAGGAGGAGGAGGAGGAGGAGAAGGAGGAGGAGCAGGTCGTTGATCTGGATCAAATGTTAGCGAAGCTGTTCAGGAAAAGATTTGATCAAGCTATATCTGGGACTTGCTGGTAGCTGAAGACAGATCGAGCCATCAGGATGTCGGAATATCAACTAACTAGCCCACCCATTGGCCTCGGAAGGGTTAGGCTGGTAGATTCCGTGGTGCTGCTTGCATGCTCTAGTGCTTCGGCCAAGGGCGAACCCACGACGTCCGCAAAGTGCCAGCGAAGCTGCAACGCTTTGATCTAAGGCCCTCTGTTGCACCTGCTCGGTACAAGTTGCGCCGCGAACGACACGTCCGAGTAGGCTTCAGTGGGCCTTTTGCTGGATTGTGTCGGAGGAGGAGTAGAAGTCACTTGCAGTGATGCATTTGCGTTTGTATATTGGAGCTTGTTGCGGAGCTGTTGTAAGCGTCAGCGTTGTCGAATGCAGTGATGCGCTTATTCCAGCGCCGACTGGAGCGAGGTGTTGAAATGTCGGAATTTCTAGGTTGCAGCGACCACTGGTCTAGAAGCTACATGTAAGAAGATCCCGCGGTGATTGCTTCGGTGATCTAGTGCTTCGACCAAGGCGAAACCATGGTGTCCACAAGGCCATCGCGAAGCTACAACTCATTGCTCTTGGGCCGCACGGTTTCCCGTGGTAGTATTTGTTCACCTGCTCGGTATTGGTATGTCGCGAACGACATCTCCGAGAAGGCTTCAGATGGCCCATAGCTGGAGCGTGGAGGAGGAGGAGGAGGAGGAGGGCTCGCCTGCAGTGACGCAATGGTTTTGGTATATCGGCTCTGGTTGCGGAGCTCTTCTTCTATGTTGTCCACCTTTTGCATGGTATGAGGCGCAAGTGATCACCTTCGTGGCGTGCCTGGCTTTTGGCGATGGGCTTTGGTGGCTTCTCGGTATTGCCATCGGAGGCGTGCTGCGCGAAGGTCAAAGTTAGCGAAGTTTCGAAGACACAGCGATTTGTTAATTGTTGGAATCTCGCCTAGTAGCACATCCACTGAACTCAGGGAGGCTACCTAAGAAAGAGATTCCGTTGTCGCTCGCTCATCTGATACCTCAAACCGGGCGAACCAAAGTTTGAGGCACAGCGTTGCGAACAACAACTGGGATTGCTCTAGGGTCCTTCATTACCTCCTCAGTATGGAGTGCACCGCGAACGGCGCAACCGAGAAGGCTTTCTTGGACCCATGATCTGGATGTGTTGGAGTCGCCGTTCGTTGCAGTAATGGAGCTGACTCACCATGTCAGTGCTGTCCATGGAGTCTTTACTATGCTCGCCACAACGCCATGGTTCTGGCGCTTCGTGGTGGAGACGGCTGTCGCGTTACTGTCGACACACCATACTGAGATTAAAGTTAGCGAAAGCGCCAAGTAAACTTGAATCACTGGGATGTCGGAATCTTGATCAGAGACACATCTAATTGCCTCAGGAAGGCTCCTTTTCGGGATTCCGCGGAGTTGCTTGAGACAGCCAATACCTCAACCCGGGCGAACCCAGGTTTCAGGCAAAGCGTCCGCTGAACAAAACCGGTGTTTGATCTAGAGCCCTCTGCTATACCTCCTCGGTATTGAGCATGCCGCGAACGGCAACACCGAGAAGGCTTCACTGAACGTTGGGCCCATGATCCGAACGTGTCGGATCGATTCTGGAATGTTGGTTGCAATGATCGGGGTGACTCACCATGTCAGCGATGTCTTGTGATGGTTGTTCTTTTCCTGACCGTGACGGCATATGTCCATTCCTAGCGGCGGAGATGACTCTGGGCTTGCTGCTAAAGATGTGCTGTGCGAAGCTGTCAGTCAAAGTGCCAAGTAAGAAAATCTTGCGTCGGGGGAAGTGAGTGAGGTGGAAGGACGTCGAGTGCGGATGTGACCTCCGAGAAGAAACTAGCGACGTGAATTACTTATCGCCAGCCATTTGCAAAGGCCTCTGAGTTTTCTCTTGGACTGTCCGTCAAGCCTCAGTCGAATGTATAGACCAAAAGAGGTGTTTTGCTGCGACGGGAGTGAAACGCCGCGCCGAGACTTGGACGCCCTGGGAGTGATGTGCAAGGTGTCTGCTGATGAAGGTGATTTATTTTTGCGAGGGGAGTGACAGTTACTACTTACCGTCGTGAGCTCGGATAGCGAGCAGAAGAAGAGGAAGAAGTCGAGGTGGCGTTGGTGGTTCGTTGGGAGCTTGAGCTGGTTCGGAGGTGGCGTCGTGCGACGTGAGCGGTGAGGTTTCAAAGGCAAGCCGCGCCAAAGGTTCTGGAAACATCGTTAGTGAGTCGTCGCATGGAGTGTGATGGGGAAGCAGAAAGGGCAACTCTCCTGTGCTCGTGCTCTGGACAGATGTGAGGCATCAGATCGCCTTTGCTCTGGCGGGTCGACGGCTGACTTGGAATCGTCGACGAAGATTGAGGTGCTCATGACACTTGATGAATCAGTGCTTGAGGCTTGGAGGATGGGCTTTACAGCTCTGAAGAGCCAACTCTGCTTGTCAGGTTGTCAGTGGATGATCAGCCGCGCGTGGAAGATTGAACCTTTGCGACCGAGAGAGTGGGGGCTCAGATGCAGATACCGCCCCGAATGTGCCAGAATTCGACCATGAGAGCTGCAAACGCTTCGCAATGTCGCTGTCGGTGAGCACAAGGATGGACCATTTAATTTGTTGTTGTTGTATGGGTTTGAAGTTGTGTTGGTGGGAAGCGGCGTGGCGGAGGAAGAAGGGTTTGAATTTCAACGCCTTATTGACAAGACTTGTGTTGGGGGGGTGACGTGACAAACGCTTCTTACTTGACCGAGACTGCCCAGACACATGCTTCACATGGCCTTACAAATTGAGACAGACCTGAAGGCAAAAAGTCCTATGCATGGTGCTACGATTGCTCGTACGGAATGAGGCGTCTTAGCTTCTCACCAGTGTCTCCAATGTGATCATGATCGTTCAAAATGCCTACGCTTGACTGCAGAAGCTCCCTGATGAGCAAGGTTCTGCTAATCTTGATGTCGGATCAATGCTTGCTAAGCTACATGGTCTACCTTCGCCGTATCTTCTACCTTGCCCATGCCTTCCATCTCCCCGGTGCAAAGAGATCTTAGGCATTCAGCTCGACGTGACGATGCTCGAGCAGAATAGCGCAAGTGAGGAACAGCTGGCTGTACTGTGGCGGTACAACGTTCGACTCTGTTGTGACCGGAGGAGCTTTCTTTCGAGTGGCATTGCGCATATAGGTGACAGTTCGTGATGCGTTCCCCTCGCAGCGCTCGGAAGTAGCCTGCGTGCCAAAGCAAGAGAATTGTTAGTTTGCTCGAACAAGCAGAGCTACGACGAAGGGTCGATCTGTTTGCTTCAACTTAGTCTTCTGCCCGACGGGGAATAGGCGCCTACCTCTCCTTTGTTATTTACCAAACTGTGTTGTTCCCAGAGTAAATGGCAATACCGCTGGTCTTCCATGGAGCGCTCAAGTATTACACGTATCCCCGAGCCTTGTATGCGCAAGCTTCTTCGCGGCATTTCCAATGCACCTCCGCCACGTTGAATTCAGAACAATCAGGAGAAATGCTGGGCAATCGTGATCGATATATCTGTCAACAATGTTACGCAGCTTCAGCAACAGATCTTTGAACCCCGATGGCCGGGGAGAACCGTATTCCCTCAACTTGTCGAAACTGGTCAGAATTGTCGTAGCGGCGGCAGGCAGTTCCGGCGCCGCCAGTACAGACTTGACACTCAATAGTGTCTCCTTCCTTGATGTTGCAATCGATTCGAGACCCGATGCGATCGAGACGACCTTCAAGCTGCTGGACCTTCAAGCTGCTCGCCAGCGATACTCAGGCGCTGGTGCTGCCACGGTATTTCGACGGGACCTGAGAGCTGTTGGATATTTTGAGCAAGAGTGAAGTCAGGGATTAGTGGGCTTACCTTGAATCTCGACCATTACCGTTACAAGGTTATGTGGGTATACTACATTGAGAGCGAAAGCCTAGTAGTCCGGCCCCCTTGTGTAAGGTGGAATTAGTAATTGTAATGATGTTTATGACGAAGATTGAGGTTTCGTGGGCTCATAGCACTTGATGAAGTTTTGAGTTTTTAGCGAGGATCGGGTGAATGTGGTCGTTCGTACGTGTGCTTTTGCGAGTGTGGTATGGTTGCAGAGTCAATTTCATAGTCTCACACGAGCTTTGGCGGGTGAGGAACATGCTGAACATTACGACAACAATAGCTAGCTACAACAATTACTTCTGGGCTCGCCTGGAATAGTATCTGGATAACAAAATTGCCCAGAAATACGTTATTTTTGTTTGTACGCTTGAATGTGGCAACAGGAATACTCTCACGGTGGTCATCGAGGCGCCGGTATACTACCGTATCGTCGTTAAACGATCGTTCGACGATACAGGAGGTGCGACTGGTTTGACCAACATGCAAACTGCAGGCACTTTCTGCCTTGAGCTGCGCACACTCTTCTCCAAGACCTTGCAAGCCGCAAGAACGTGATGAAAAGTAGGAATGTAGGGCCCGCCCGATCGGCGATATTCTATGGACACCCGGTGCCTCTTCTAATCGCATCAACAACGGATGAAATTCAGTGGCACAGTATGCGAAAGGAGAAGGTTACCGGAGTTCCCTTCTCAAAGCCCGTTGTAGGCGCGCAAAAGTCATAAGTATCGAGAGAGTCATTGGATAAGCCAACCTTGATGTGATTGACGCGCCAATTCTTCTCCGACGCCGTCGCAAGCGAGGATGCCGATGAAAAATTGGATTGTGGGGCCGAAAGGGAAATGGAGGACACCTATGCCTGCTCACTCCACTATGTGAAGTGAGAGGAGCCAAAGTGCCCTCTCCCAGTGTCCGTTGATCTAGGCGCAATGAAGCCACGAGATGAGAAAGCCAATGAAGTCAATCTCACGCTTTGGGCGCACAATTGAGGAAAGGGGAGGAAGGAGGAGGCAGATGGCAGTGGTTGTGACAGTTAGCAGTTGGTCGCATCTCGCAGTTAGTCGCATCTCGCAGTTGGTCGCATCTCGCAGTTGGTCGCATCTCGCAGTTGGTCGCATCTCGCAGTTGGTGGCAATTGGCAGATGGCAGATGGCAGTGAGTGTGGCAGATGATCTAGGCGCGCGCGAGTTTGAGGGAGTCATTGAAGAAGCCAATCTCGATGGTCACCACGCGCCAAATCTTCTTCTCCGGCGCCATCGCGAGCGAAGACGCCGGTGAAAAAGGTGTGCGAATGAGGGGCTCAAACCCTCGGTGGAATCCGGACTACACCGTGTGATGGTGTCAGAATACTGCAGCTGTGAGGTTGGCGAGGCGGAAGGGTGAGAGAAGGTAGCAGAAGCAGTTGCAGAGGCAATTTGCTCCTGTGAGTTGTTAGCAAAGGTTTGAAGACCCAAATGGTTGTGAAAATGCAAAAGGCAGCGGCAGGAGCAGCAGCAGCAGCAGTAATGGCAATTTCCTCCTCTGTAGACTGTTAGCACAGGTGGAAAGACTCAAAAGGATGTGAAGCGATGGTGATGATGAGGGGAGATGGGGTAGATGGCAGTGGAAGGCAGTAGGCAGTGTATTAAGAGGGCAAGGTCATGTTCAGGTTGGAAACGGAGGACAAATTTATAGGCGATCGAGGCAGTCACGGTCAGGCCCTTCAACAGTGAACAGTGAGGCACTCCAACGCTCTTGGCAGAGGTGTGATTGGTCCAACTGAGTGATCTGAAGGGTGTGATTGTGGCTGGACGCGGTCTGGGCGCGTAGGGGTCGTGTGGAAAAGTGCCTATTCTCCTACATCAACTTTGGCTGGATATGAGCTGGGTTAGGGACGGTTGTGGGCATACGGCTCCACCCCGAATGATGCGTTTGGTCTAGCAGTAGTGTAATCTCACTGTAAACATTTTCATAAATTCATTGTGATTGTGTCAATGTGCTATGACTTCTTGTTCGTTGGGGATTCTGCTGGTATGGTGAGGCGCAGCGTGGTTGCGAAGCGATTCAGCGTCGGGGCCAGTTCAGGCCCACGAGGCCTCGGACTACACTGGCTCCACTCAAGAGATCGTTGTTCACTATTTGCGTGGATAGATTAACTACGTCGACAGCTTGCCCTTATCCCAAGTCGATTACTGTAGTAGCAGGGTTGTGAGGCATTGGTGCGATTCGCGACCAACAGTTTGAGCATGAGCGAACGCGCCCGCTTGTCAACACAAACATCCACAAACTGAACAAACTTCTCCCAAAAACTACAGATTTCACAACTCACTAGCACACGATAACGCACGAGAATCCGTTTCTTTTGGTTCAGACATCGTCCATCGCCGACAGAAGGTCACTAGCCGACTGTGCCCAACGATCCGCACAGATCTACGAAATCCCGGTGTCGTTCACCTTCAAAATAACGCGAGTGATTTGACGCCGTTAAGACGAACGAAAGAAACATCGGAGCAATAAGGAACAGGCGCAGGAACTGGACACACGCAACGGGAGAAAGCCAGAGCTTGGTCGATAGTCGCAAGCTGAAACGGCTGCTGAGATGGCAAGAATCCACGGAGGAGGCAAACCAAGATGAACGAAAGAAACACCAAATCAACAAGGAACAGGAGCAGGTACTGGACACACGCGACGGGCGAAAGTCAGAGCTTGGTCGACGGTCGCAAGCTGACACGGCTGTAGAGGTGGCAAGACTTCTTGGAGGAGGGAAACGGCTTGTGAGAAACACAGTCCCATCACAACATGCAAAGAAGAACCAAAGAGCAATCGCTATTTACCATCGCAAGCAGAACGACGCGTCGACTTCGATACCAGCTTCTCACTTACGCTGCGAGCAGAGAAGGACAGCGACACAGCGTGACACCCGCAACAGCAATCCGGTGACGCTCAATATCCGCCACTGCCTCGCCCCGAACGACAGATTCAGCAGTCCAGCTCGCAAAATGCGCCTCGCAGACTGCTGATGCTCGACGAGAAAAGCTCCAAGAATGGATGAAGAGCAGGCGAAACCGCGACGCTTGTTGTAAACAAAGAGAGATGGAAACGAGGAGGACCACGAGGAGGAAGAAGGACCAAAATCAAGAGGAAAGGACCAGAAAAAAGAGAATGACCAGTCTGCTGAGCAGCAAACAACAATTGTGGCAACGAAGGAGGATGATTGCTACAAACAAAATCTTCCTCTCGCCTAAGTCGCATCGCGACTTACTAGTTCGTGGGTCCCAGAGATGAAAAAGCATAGAAGACTGACTACCAGCACACCGGCAGCCGACCTTTCCAGAAGACAGGAACATTCCAGGACAGGGCTTCCAAATGCCACCCACCCACGGCCGCCTTCAAAGGCCAGGGCCACGACCAACAAAAATCCCGAAACACATTCCCTCTGCTCGGATTTGTGGAGGCCCACAACACGTTCATCCTCCGTCCATTCAGCCTTGCTCGCAGTGGCGGAAAAAAAGTGGCGATTGGCAAGACGGGCAAAGAAGTCGAAAGGTCATAGAAGAAGCCGGAGAACTTGGGCAAGACAAGA
Organism: Melanodothis sp. VS III C KN 2; assembly: GCA_019775565.1. NCBI lineage: Eukaryota > Fungi > Ascomycota > Dothideomycetes > Cladosporiales > Cladosporiaceae > Melanodothis > Melanodothis sp. VS III C KN 2. Next base: position 404,346 of record JACWFM010000066.1, read on the forward strand.
GTCGGACATAGTCGTGAAGGGAAACGCGTGGAAATGTGACAGCCAGCGTCGCAACAACTCAGGCCTTGTGGTGGCAAAGATATGAAAGCAAAGAGTGGGAAAATCAAGTGGCATGTGCGGCGGACCTGCCAGCAGCAGCAGCAGAAGAAGAAGTAAAGAACAGCATGAATTGTGGTAGCTACGGTGGCGAAGTCTTCTCCGCAGAATGCTTCAGTCAATCTGGTCGCGGTCCAGCAGCTTCTCAGCATTCCTCGAAAGGAATGATCCGGCGGGTGTTTGGCATGAGGAGGATTGGCACGAAATGGGGATTGGACACAGTTAAACCGTCTGTTCACGCCTTGGGAATTGAGGCGAGAGCGGGTAGAATATGGACATCACATTTGAAGACTCCACTTTGAACGTGGGCCGAGTACGTAGAGTTACGAGGAGCACGTGTACAGAGAGAGCAAGTGCCAAATTTAAGAACCATGAGGAAGTTGAGATCTATCGTTTTCCCCAAGCAGAAGAGAGTGTGTGCATGTCTTCTCGCGTCAAATCCGCAGACCAGAACACAAGCAACGAGCTCAAAGAGCAAGGACGAAGAACAGAGCGGAGAAGTGATTGCCAATGTCAAAGAAGACTAAACAGCAGGAGCAGCACGTCGAACACCAAACCTTTTGCTCAGCACAACCCACTCAGCAACCACAAGCGCCTTCCTCATCGCGCCAGGATCTCCATTTTCTCCGAACCCTTGATCGACTAAGCCCTTGACTTTATCCCATTCTACGAACCCAAGCTCGTTCACGTTTTCCTCGGTGAGAAGACCGGCAAGGAGCTCGTGAAGAGGACCATCGCGCGGCCAGGTAGTGGGCGCAGAGTAAGGGTGCTTTTTTCGCTCGTAAAGCTCACGCGTGATAAACGGCTTCGCGGCTTCGCGGAGGACCCATTTCTCAACGAAGCGACCTTCGGGAAACTCTTCTGTAGCTGGAACCCAGCGGAGCTTGCTCGAAGGCGGGAGGCGATTGACGTAGTCGGTAAGGTGGTGGTCCAACAGAGGCGTACGCGCTTCGATGGAGTGCGCCATCTCCGTGCGATCGCCCAAGCAGGTCAGGAAGATATTCGCGAGATGTCCTTTGCTCCAGACGTATTCGGCGGAGTGGAGCGGATGCCAGCTTTCGAGAATCTTGTGGCGAACGCGACCGTCGATGTTGTTTGCGATCGTGCGCTGGGCATCCGTGGCGCCGAAAGTGTCGTCGGTCCAGGTGGCGAAGACATCGGGCTGGAACGCCACCATACTGCTAATGGTGGTAATATTGTTGAGCATTTGGCGGGAGACGCTGGGGCCTCTCAGGCTGGTGTCTGCGCCGACGGAATCGTAGTAGGCTTTTGCTGCTTCTTCAGCAAGGTTGAGCTGAGCTTCGCGAGCGGACTCTGGCAATGCGTTGTACTTCGCCCACGCCGCGTCGGTTTCACGCAAATAGTCGGGCAAGAAGAGTGGGTAGCCAGCAAAATGCTCATCAGCGCCTTCGCCAGTCAAGACAACCTTGTAGCCAGCTTCCAATGGTACTTCGCTAAGCGCGAACTTGCCAACAAAGTTAAGGTCCGGGTTGTGATGTTCCGTATGCCATGTAGCATCTTCGAAACGGCGAGCGAGCTCCGCCTCGCTCATGTGCTTCTTTTGGTACTTGACACCAAGCCAGTCGGCTGTGCGATTGGCGATGGAAGACTCGTCAAATCCAGACTCTTCGTCGAATGCAATGCTGAAGCAGCAGACTCGCTCGTTAGGCGGTGCGGATCCCATGGCGATTCCTTGCTCTTTAACCAGGTGAGTAACCATGCCTGCGATGACCGAAGAGTCAATGCCGCCGGACAAGTAGATACCAATCGGCACGTCAGCTCTGAGGCGAAGCCTGATTGACTCCAGCATACGCTGTCTCACACCCTCGATCATCTCTTCAGGTGTTCGCGGGTCCACAATCCTCTTGTCCGCGTAATCTGCGTCCCAATACTGCCTCTGCTCAACGTGACCGAAGCCAGTGCATGAGATGTAATGGCCCGGCCGAACCTTCTGCACGCCCTTGAAGATTGTTCGCTCGTCATGGTTCCATCCGGCATCTTTCAAACTCTTCACGTCCCACTCAGGCGTCCAGCCGAGTGGCAAGAAAGCCTTCATCTCTGCTGCTATCAGGAGTTTGCGCTCGAGAGTATCCGGATCCTGCTGAATGGTCCAGAACAGCGGCTTGATACCATAGCGGTCTTTCACGGCGACGAAATACTGCGCCTCCTCGTCAAACAACACGACCGCAAACTCTCCGCGCAGATAGTGCACAAAGTTCAGGCCATGGTGCATGTAGAGCGCAATCACAATCTCGCTGTCACTACGACTGCGGAACACGTAACCCGTGGTGTCTTCAAGCTCCTTGCGTATGCGGTCGTAGTCGTAGAATTCTCCATTGACGACAGCGTGGATCTTGCCATTGGGAGAGTGGAAAGGCTGGGCTCCGTCGGGCGAAAGGTCGTTAATGGAGAGTCTCACGTGGCCGAGAGCTACATCAGCATTATTAGTGGTGTACACGGCAATGATGAAACGAAGGCACTACCAGAGTACCAACTCGGTTGTCCGCGCTAAGCCAGTGACCACGAGAGTCGGGACCGCGGTGCTTGATCTTGTCGAGAGACTGGTCAAGGTCGCGAAGAAGCTTCTTACGCTCCTGCACGTGCGTGTCGCCATTCGAGTGGCCATTGGGTTGCTGCTGGTGCGACTCCGGAGAATGGGCAGTGAGGCCGAAGACGCAAGAGATGCCGCACATGATGGTGTAGAGTGGGTGGCGATTCTTGCTATGAGGAACGAGAAATGCTAGGGAAAAGCTGAGTAACGAAAACTGTATTAGGCCGGCCGGTTGAGTGTTGTAGGAAAAGATAGCGGTCTGACGGAAGATGTTCCCGGTGCCAGTCAAGCTCAGCGAAGCTCACCACTTCCGCAGGACGTGGGAGTGCTGTTGACGAGGAAGCCGCGTGGGCGCGCTGTCTTATGTTCTCGCCGGGCCTTGTATACCTACCTACGGCAAGTGATGTGATACGGCGCCTCTTACAAATGGGACTGATAAGCAAATCGGGCGTACCAGGATAACGCAAGATCGGGAAGCCTCGAAACCTTCTGCAGAAGATTGGATGAGGTGATGTGCAGCGTGACGTCGAGAGATGCCGACTTCGGGCTAGGCCATCTCCAAGCGGCAGATACAAGCTTTCTGGTATCTTATCAGCTCATTGGGGGAGGCGGCATTGCGGCTGATTGGCTTCTATAGTTCAGGAACACGTCGATTGTGCCTGATAAGTACCTCAGCATACAGGCGGTCAAGGGGCGGTTGCAATCATGTACATCAAGTATCACGGCGAAAGGAACAGGAAGATTGACAGGATCTCGCAATCAAGCGGTCGACAGCGTAAATTTGAAGAGCCGGGATTATATACAGTTAAATAGCTAAGACCGCAGGAAAAATGCAAACAGGCCGATCAGGACTGCTGGGTCGTTATAAGAATACACATCCTTCTCCTCGTACATCTGGAACACAAACTGCACTGAGCTTGTCCTTTACTTCCTCCTCTGCTGCATGGACATGATCTGAACAAGGCGCACGAAGATGTTGATGAAGTCGAGCTCAAGGCTGATGCTCTCGTTCACGGTGTCTTTGGGAATCAGGCCACGCTGAGCCAAGCGTGCGTGGTGGAGAATGCTCTGCACGTGGTAGAGGGTGAAGCCCATGGAGACAGCAAGACCGCCGTAGAGCCAGATGTTCTCGCTCCAGGCAAGGGCGCGGACAGCGGTCGCAGGCAAGACCAAGGGCGCAAAGCCAGAGATGGCAACAAGGGCAACAGCTCCAAGCAGAGGACCACCAAGGTATAGGTACTTGTCTTGCTTGGCAGTTGCGCCAACGATTGCGATGCTACCCATGATACCGACAGTATAGAGACCGGCGCGCGCAAGGATTGCAGGAGCAAAGAAGAACATGGGAGCGAGAAGAGCAGCCTGCGTCAAGTTGAACAGACCCCAAGAGCCGTACTTGAGCATGTAGTTGTCGGGGTGCGTGGAGCGGCAGATCATCATGCTGCCAATAGATCCGACGAGGCCGATACCAAGAACGAGCCACGGGTTGGCGGACATGAGGCGGTAGGACCAGCCGTTGGCGTGAAGAGCGCGTGCAGCAATACCGATAATACCGATGCCGAGACCAGTGTGCAGGAAAGTGTCGTTCAGGTATTCGCGTTCAAACAAGGGCATTCCGCCATCTTCACGGGTCTCGCGGTTGAAGACCAGGTTGATTGCCAGAAGGGTACCGCCGAAGATGGCACCGCCGTAGATGAGGCGCTGCGTCAGGTTACCTTGCGCGAGAGGGTTCTGGGGCGCTTGGGTCTGGTATGTGCGGCGCGTGGACTGGCGGAAGGTGTTGCGGAAGACATTCTGCTGGTTGGCAGAGATGAAGGAGCGCAGTGGCGAGGACTGCTTCGTGATGGTGTTCTTGAGAGGCGCCTGGGCTTGGGTCTGGAAGCTGCGGAAGGCGATTTGCGAGGCGCTGGGGGACTGCCTCAGCGCATTTACGACGGCGAAGGGCCGCCTGAGCATAAACGCCATGTTGTCGAGCGTGTGTGGGATTGTCGATGGAGATGGCAGATGCAGAAGATGGCTAAGACGGACAATGAGACCTATACTTGCTGTACGTCACAATGTCCCGCTGCTTGGCAGTGGCAGCGAACTTACGGACTTAGGCGCCTCGGAAATTTCGAGAAAGGCTTCCGTCCGCGAGGAAGGACATCACAAAGCAACCAGCGAGCTAGAAGCTTCCAACTGGTGAGTCTGAGACGAAGTGGTCGTGTAGTCAACCAGGTTATATTGTATGACTTTACATATACACGGCGTGTCAAGAGAGGCATCATCTCAACAGCAAAGAGAAGAGGCATCTCGCCTTATTTGCTCGGTGTTGCTCGGCTTGAGTTCAAGCACTCTATATGAGATTACGTCCAGTCTCGGCTGTAGAGCTGAACTCGTTGAGATCCGATGGCTTGTTCTAATGTCTTGCCTGATATGTCGTGGTACGGTTATATGTTGATACTGGGTAAGGACATATATTCCCAGATCACTGAGATCATCTACAGAATAGTCTTGAGCCGCCGCCCCGAAAGGAAGTATCATGCTTCCAGCTCGTTCACCATCTCCGTCTGAAACCATTACAGCCTACACAGTCCCTCACACGCATACTCAGCAGCTCGTTGAACGGAGATAGTCGATGCGCTACGCCTTGCCTCGCGTGCCCATGAGCATCGATTTTCTCACCACAGTGGCACATGGGCACCGCCGCTGGATGCAAAGCATCATGCATCTCATGAGTACTAGCGCGTCTCTGTGCCGGCGTCGGTCTCTCTCTCTCAGCACGCCACGAGCACCAATCCTCTTACCCTTGCGCCTGGTCCAGCTATGGCCACCGGTCCTCCTCCGAGGAATTCTCCCTTGTGTCCTACGCCACCAGAGTTCTCTATTTATATCCAGGCAGATATTGACGAAGTATTGAAAGTCATGGTTGTGGCACATGTGATCTATCAAGGCTTCGCCGTTATCAAGAGGCCACGCGTGCAACCACTGCTCGAAGTGATTATCCAGGCACGCGCAGCAGTCGTAATGACCACCCAGTCTCAGCACGCAGCGCATACGCCGTGCCATAGCTTCTCCATTCTCCAGTCCCACATCACCCAGCGAGCCCCCTTACATGGTCCACACACGAGAGGCTCATTGCTGTCGTTGGGTCGATCGGAGTATGCGTGCATGTTATTGATGGTAGTAAGCAGTAGCTGGGCTCCATCGGGCCAAGCGGCGTTGTGCAGCTGGCTCGGTTCGCGCGTTGGTTGTTAAGCTGCGCAGAATAGACAGGATTGTTATGGTAGACATTCTGAAGATCAGCATGTGGATGCAGGAAACATGTGAACATTGTCTCGAAGTCGTTGTGCGGTGGTGCAGGGGCGAAAGGCGGCTGCCATGATTGGCACGTGGTGTCGCAATGGTTATAGTCTGCTTGGGAACGTCTGACACGGACCACGGTGTTCAAATTAAGGGCTTCTCTTGGTGTTAGGGACGGAAATAGGTTAGCCGGTATGGCGTTGTCTCGCACGTGGTTACTAAGGGTATTGATCTCGTTCGGATTCTGGCCAGCCATGATGAATGATCGGTCTGTTGCTCGCTCTCGAAGACGGCTTGCGCGGCGGCAATGGCCATGCAGCGCCACCTTCGTGTTATATTGAGCAAGCATAGTTTCAGAGCACACTAGATCTTAGTTGTAAAAGACTAGTTGTAATAGACAAAGGTTTGGAAATGGAAGACAACTTAGCAAAAGGCCTACAAAGCATCATATCAGTAACACTTTCTTTGTCTGCTTGGTGGTCATTGGAGGAGCGATTTGGCTAGCCGACCTGATGTCGGGCATCTACGCCAAATCCTCGAAAGGACATGAGACGCATTGAAGTTCACAATGCCTGGCAGGATCTGGAATGTCATTGTTGTGAAGGCATGTTCGTGCAGTACTGATTGTCGGCTCGTGGAATCTTTGGCTGCAGCAAATGTCACAGAGGGGATAAACGTAGGATACTCGTAGATGCATGCACCGCTGCGTGCATTTATGGAGATTCATGAGACGCCGTAGACTCCTGCTAGGTGGTTGCGATGGCTTGCTGCTCCAAGCTGACTTGACAATTCAGAAGTTCGCCAAGCATGCTGGACCGAGGCCGCGCTACCACCAGCAAGCGAACCACGCTCAAATGCAGGGTCAGAAACCCCCAGATTGCTATTATTGATTGGATCGTCCGTGATCGGGGGGCATGCTCGCAGTAGGGATGACGTGGCTGGTAAGAGCTGTAACAGCCGATGTCCTCGTGCGTGGCCGCAGGCAACCTTAACGCTGGCTGCAGTGGTGTCTCCTGTTCCTGATGCCTTCTATCTTCCACCTGTGCCAGGCCACAGCATAAGGCTGGGTTTCCTTGTCGTCCTTTGTATCATATCCACAGCAGAAGGGGGCTTGAACCTCTACGATTACGATCACGACGATGAACATCTTCCGCATCCTCGCCGACCTGTCGCACGCGGCCTCCAAGGTCACCCTGGTGGTCGCGATCCATCGCAACAGCTCGGCAGAAGGAGTCTCGCTTCTGACACAACTACTCTATGCGCTTGTATTTTGCGCGCGCTATCTCGATCTTTTCTGGGTGTCGCCGGCGTACAATTGGTGGAACTTCTTCTTCAAGCTGTTCTATATTTCATCGTCGATCTATGTGGTCTATTTGATGATGCGCGTGTATCCGCGCACAAGAGAAAAGGAGGCCGCTTGGAAGATAACGACATGGACATTGGGGGCTTGCGTGGTCAGCGCGCCGTTGGTCACTTTGGTGTTCAATAAGTTGTCGTTCTGGCGGTTCTTTGCTGAGGTAGGTCTTGTAGCTCATACTCCTAGTCCCTTCGTCAAGCGCATATGCTGATAAGTTTGTAAGATGGTTTGGACCTTTAGCATCGAGCTCGAGAGTGTATGCGTGTTGCCTCAGCTCCAGTTGCTGCGACAGACTTCTGTTCCCACCGTCCTGGACAGCTATTACCTGGTCACGCTGGGTAGCTACCGCTTCTTCTACATCTTGAACTGGATCTGGCGCGGCGCCAAAGAAGGTTACTGGGAGCCTGTCGCCTTCATCTTTGGTGTGATCCAGACTCTGCTGTACCTCGACTTCGCCTGGGTGTACTACAGCAGGCAACGCGTGAAGCTTCGTGGCGGAGGAGTGGTTGATTCGGACGATCTGAGCAAGAGTTTCCTGGTCAGGAGGTTCCTCGGAAACAATAGGAGGAGTGAGGACAACAACGAGGATATCACGGAGGAGGACGAGGCGCTTGCAGGCCAAGAGAGCGGCACGATTCGACCTTCAGCACAGCGCGGAGGTTCAAATTGGGGAGCTCGCGGCATCAGCGTGAGCGCAGACAGCACGCTGGATCACCACCACCATCAATCCGACATCGACGCATCAGAAATCGCAGATCCAGCGGCCTTTGAAGACGAGTCCGACGACGACGATGATAACAACAACGCATCCTCTTCAAAAAAACAGCAAATTCCCTCCGGCAAAGCCGCCACCGCCCCCGACGCTGACGACACCGCTACCGCCTGGGCAGACATGAGCTCTACACGCGAGAACCACGGTCGTGACTAGGCGTCACACTCTCGTTCTCTCGTCGCCGACCCGCAGCTCGTCGACAAGCTGCACCCAGTACCTCGACGAGGCCGCCCGCGACAAGGACAGCAGCAATGCGAGAGTCGGCCTCTTCGTCCTCGAGCAGCTCAAGGAGAGCTGCCTAGAGGGCTACGAGGAAGTCATGACCAAGCGCGCGCGGGCTGATCTCGACGAGACCGACAGCGACATCGAAATTGCTACGGGATCGAAGATGGACGATTAGGCTTAGAAAAGCCACGTTTTGAACTGCGATATGCAGCATTGTATTGAAAGACTGGCCTTGCGCCATTGAAAGCCCCTCGATTTCCTCTGTCTGAATTTCACTGTGTCTCGTTGGCGCAGAGCTGTGGTTTCAAATAATATTAGAACAGAACGCCTCATGAGGTAAGACATGCCGAAGAGAAGAATCGCAGGCTTCGGCGGCAAACTCGTGCGGTTTCTGCTTCTACTCTCCATGGCATCAACAAATTCGATATCTTAACAGCCAAGAGACGATGCGTATCTCTCATAGGGAATCACAATCAAGGCGTCAAGTGTGGAAGCACAGATGCTAGCTTTGACACATTTTGCCTTCGAGACAGAAGAGAAGCAGGCCTGGACGGTCACGTTCACGCGGTTTTTGCTTCGATCCTCCATGGCAGCAATAAGGTATTATAAGTAGAAATCAAGGATGATGCTAATCTCTCACAGGCTACCGCAGATGATATGTTGTTAGGAGCATATACGTTAGCTTCGATGCGTCGTGCCATCAAGTCGGAAAGAGAAGCAGGCCTCGGCGGGCACATTCACGATCTGTCTACTTCTATCGTCCGTGGCAGTGGTGTGTATGGCATGGCAATACCCAAGCGATGATGCTTATCTCTCGCAGACGACGACAAACAGTACCTTGACTCCGGAAGGCCGATACTAGCCTCGACGGATTCCGTGCTCTTCGTCCAGTGGCGTTTATCTCTCAGAGGCGACCGCGAATAACATATTGCGCTTAAAAGCGCAGATACTAGTCCCGAAGCAGTGTGCCATTTCCCTAGCTGTCCTCGCTTTCCCGCGGCCCATATGCTATGGTTGAACTCGATGGCAACGGACATGCCCGTTGGTTATTAACGAGGTGCTAACATAGCTCTTGCAGCTATTTTCCAGGCTTGGAAAGTTTGTACTTTACGTAGTGCGTGAAAGCGACGGCTTGATTTGAAACAAGCGAAAGGATCAGTACACGTGATATCGCGAGGAAGGACGTATCGTGCTGTGGCACTGATGCATGCTGTGACTCGTCTCTGGGCTGCCAGTCCATAGAGGCAAGATATTGTATACACGATCACGCATCAACTCATGATTTTTCATACAGGCTATGTAGTCTGAAGCCGCTTGACAGCCTACGTACGTCCATTATACCAGGCTTTAGAAGCGATTTTCACTTATAACCGAGTTCGGCGGAGCATTCGTATCGTATGACACGAACGGCATCATGCTGTCTCCACCCAGCAGCCAATTGTCCAGCCCATTACCTTGCAACCCATTCATGTCGGCGAACGCCATGTCCATAGCTTGCTGCACGCCCAAACCTCCCCAGCCATAGTCTTCCGATATGTTTGGATCCTGCATGCTACTGCTGAAGCCTTGCGCGTAGTTGGGCATGTTGTAGGTGGAATTGTCCGACGTATGATAGCCAGTGTTGCTTTGCACGTTCGGGTTGTATCGGTGGCCGTACGGCATGCCTTGTGGGCGGTCGAGGTTCCAGTTTGACGGAGCTTCACCATTCTGGGCTTGGTGTCCGGTGGCAACTTGCGACAGCATTTGGAGGCCTGACTGGCCGTCTGCGGGTTCAGGTTTGGATTCATCCGCGCCATCTGATGGCGACTGATTGCCCCCCAGGCCTTTCTTGTGCTTCTCTTCGAACCAGTCCCTCAGCACCTTGAGGATTCGAATGAGCTTGTTAGGCCTGATCGCGCGCTCGCGGGCCACGGTGGTGATGTGATCAATCAGTCCGTTGAGATAGTACTCAACCCTGAGATCTTCGGCTTGGAAGAGCTTGCCAAGTTCCGAATTGGGAATGCACACAGCTACGTGCATCTTGATGAGAATGACAACAGCGTACACGCAGCGGACGAAGTACAGCAGCATCGGGAGCGAGGTAATAGTCTTGCCATCGAAGTCGAGCATGGCTTCCAGAATCCCGTGCGCCGCTTTCACGCAGGCTTGCAGGGAGTTCATTTGGTTCTGCGTCAGTTTTCCGAAGCCAGCATTGACATTCTTCAGGCTTTCTTCATTAAAGGGCATCTTGAAGTCGTCAACGTTGTGGTTGTGGTGGAGAACGATCTCGTGCGCGTAGAGGCTGCACACGTGCTCGAAGAACAGCAATCCTGGCGTACGGCAGTCGGCAGGAATATCATCTTTCCATCGCTTCAACTCGTTCTCGAAGTGGCGCACGTTATACGCGACTTGCGCGTCGTCGAGGCTGATGATGGCGGATGCATCATGCATACGGAACTGCTGGCCGACTTCCTCGCAGATCCGTTGTAATTTGACATGTTGGCAAAGCAAGCGGTCGGTTGGTGCGGCCTCCGGGTTCGTCATGAGGTCTTCGATGCAGTCTTCGGTGTATTTGGTCCAGTCGAATCGGATGGATCGTCGCAGTACCATTGCAGCGCTATGCCACAAGTTAGTCAAACGGACAACATTGCTTCGCCACTTGTTTTGGCTTACCTTGCACACAAGTAGTAGCAGCCCAGTAGAGCTCGTCTCGATTCGAGATCGTCAGAGTTCACCGGTGCCATGCTGATACCCCTGTTAGGGGCGACATCCTTGGCCGGACCTAAAAGTCCTCGGCGAGCTTTAACGATATTGAATCGTTGGTTGAGTCCGAGATCATACACCATGGTGGCGGCGATGTTGATGATTTGGTAGAAGTTGGTCTGCTCCGCTTGCTCTGGTGGCTTGTACCAAAGCGCGATGACCTGCATGGCCTGGATGAGTTCCAAAGACTTTGCGCCGTTTCGGACTGCACAGTCAGCAATGGTTCCAATTGCTTCACGTACTGCTGAGCGCGAGGTTTCTGTCTCGGTGTGGCCGTAGGATGCGGCGCCCAGCACGGCGAGGTACAGAAGAGGTTTCTCTTTGAATAGTTGCTCCGCTGTCATATTGGGCGGAAAGATGACGGCTGGCAGGTGAGGGGCCATCTCCATGTTGTAGCGCTTGAACAGCTCTGGTGCTCTCTCGGGAGGTATGAGGGTGTTGATACGGTGGACGAACTGCTGGGGCGTGGTGTGGTGGAGAAAGCGGGTGACATCGCTTGCGATAGCCCATGACATCTCAATGCTGTTCGCCTCTTCTGCAGATGAATGCTGGGCGGTCGCTGTTGAAGGGCTGCCACGGCTGTGAGGCAGCGATGAACGCGGTGGGTAGGGGGAGTCGTCGGTCCGGCGACGCTTGTTGGCTGGTGCATTCTCACGAGTGGTGTAGTATGGTGTCGACGGACTGGGCTGGCTGATGTAGCTGATGCTCTGCCTTCCGTACGCGTTGTCAGAAAGACGATCGGGGGCCTGCTCAGCTGGAGATGTGAAGTGAGATAGGCGTCCACTGGCTTGAGCAGCCACAGTAGACGTAAGCTCCTCCAGGCGCTTCTCGAGCTCTGCAACACGGCTGGCTTCTTTCTTCTGGCGCTTTCGTGTTGGCGGCGTGATGTGACATTCCCGGCCAGTCTTCGCGCAGCGTCTGCAAGGCAAATCTGGGCGGTCTTCTGGGAGCTCACATTTGACTTTTAAATTACGGCAAGAGTCACAAGCCCTTGGTCTTTTGGTATCCTCTTGCGCTGCCGGAGCACTTTGCGCAGCCAGAGGAGGCGCATAATGGATGTTGCCGGCAGCTACATGCGGGGGCTGCTGCTGGTACACTGGCTCGCCACTGGGCGAAGGTGCGACGGGACTGTGAGCATACTGGTAATACGGCAGTCCAGGACCTGCGGGCGCCGACGGCGGCGGAGGAGGTGGACCCCCCCCTAGGGCAGGGTCGAGCACACCTTCTTGTCGAGCGGCCATTGATGGTATTTGTGCCTTTGTGGTGTTTTGTGCGGGTCGCGCGCCGGTGAAGTCGGTCAGTCGGGTCGCAAAGTCGGCGAGCGCAGGCACCGTCTCGCCGTCGCGTCTAGAAGGTGGTGGCCGTTGCAAGGTGTTTGTCGTGATTGTCGTGATTGGCGGGATATGACCGCTAAAAAAGTGGCTAGTGGGTGTTTCGGGGCGCCGTGAGTGATGTTCGAGCTGATTTGGCCACCTGACTGACGATATACCAGAATGTGTTTGTTCGAACGACGACGCGGCGCTACAGCTGGCCACCACGACGCGCAGGCATCCGCGCCCGCTCGTGCCAAGCTGTGGCGATCCTCCAGACAGTGGCTATAGGGCTGGCTGTCAGCAGTACCGTTGTTGGTGCTGACTCGCGCTAGCTATACCCAAATCTAACGACATTCCTTCGTGGTTTGCGGCTATCTCTGGCCTTTTGCGTATTTCTCCATGTTTTTATGGGTCAATACATTGTGCTGGAAAGGATAGTCTGGTGGAAACGTCTTTTGGACTGCCAAACGTGTCACAGGAATACCGTGCTCGAGATTGAATCTTCGGTGGATGAGGGATTCGATCATCTGCTTCGTCACAATCTACTCGGAAATCAGTGCTAGAAGTGGCGACAATGCTAAAGATGCAGTTTCATCGATGCTTATGCCATCTGGAATAGGCCGAATGAGCTAAATGCAAACCGCCGAGAGGCTGGAAAAATCCGAGACTAGGATCCGCTGCCAGCTAGCAAGCACCATCAGGTATGACCTCTAATTTCTTTCTTTGATACCTAGAAAACTCTCTTGAAGTACTCCAGGGTTGTCCCCTTCTTCCTAAATGGCAATGCCAAGCGGCTACTCTGGCCGGTCCACTTCTCCTCGAATATGTTTCCTCCTCTTCTGACTCCGTCGCAAATTAAGATTTTATCATCATCGCATGAATTCTGATGTCTTCAAACCTACTCAGTCTGACACGCGACTAAGTCTGGCTCTTGCTAGAATATGGCGGTATCGACATTGAGATGTACTAGTCTATGGCCTCCGCGTGCTGGTGCTTAGCAGTAGTCGCGAGGCGACAACCCGCTAGTGCACACGTGAATGACCGAGCTGTACTGTATGCCGTGTTCTTCCATAGTATCGGCGTTGTAGAGCGTCCCTGCGGCGAAGTATCGATTCGGCTGAGATTCACGCTTCCTTCTTCCTGCTTTTTGGGTCTGTAAGTGAGATCTGAACTACTTACAGCGGAGCGACTGGTACAGATCGCGTTGGACAAACAGATATGCATCTTCGAATGTATCTAAGACTGTGTTGTATCAATCGATCTCGCGAGATATGCTGCATCATTGGTCTAAGTGTGAGCACACGTGACACTCGTAACTCCTGTCTCCTGCAACCCTCAGGCTCCTCCTGTGCTGTAGCCAGGGCGACTTCGTCCATTGACCCGACGCACGAGCGCCTCTTGGCACCCTAGCTAATTCAAACATTTCCCGAATTCTCTAAGCTCCGCTTGCTCTCTTCCCCTCCACCATCAAGAACAGTCATCAGGCTGAGCCCGGGTGCTACAGGAGTGCGCCAGGTGACAACTGGTCGTTTAATTTTTGACCAGCCCTAGCCTTCCTGAGGGGCTTGAATCAATTCAGAGAAGGTCTCATTTCCGTTCCACACCGCGTGGTTGCTTCTGAAAGCGCTGGCGCACTTCGGTGCGCAGTCCCAGCGGACACAAACAGCACAACAGCCTTGGATCGTCCTCGCGACACCGTGGGCGAAGCAAAAGCCGCTAGCATCGCGACATCAAAACATCAGCCTGATGAGGCCCCGGCAGATCTCTGGCATGTCGCTTATACGTGACTGGAGATGCATGCGTTGTGCCTACATTTCATCTTCTAACTTTGTGATGTTCGGGAACCTTGAAGCCGCGTCAGACGTGTTGTCAACAAATATCGTTTGGCCACGTCACGTCTAGTAATTTTCTCGCTACGTATTTACCGTTTCTGAAGCCTACTACAGCTCCTCTGTGTTCATTGCAAATTGCTCGTGGCTGCAGAAGTGACTCGTCGTGTGAAGTCTACGCGCAGAGGACAAGCAGCTCATACTGCCATACAACATGCAAGATGCCTGTTCGGCGGCTACTCTGTAGAGAGTCTAGTCCTGACTGTAGCATTGTTCATGTACTTCTTGAAAGTACTTCCCAAGCTTGTACATTGCGATTGCTTGATGCGTTGTCTCCAGCCACTGCTTCTGCTCTCCGTACGTGGACCGCTTCCGTGTGTTCACGACCCGTCACGCCAGCGACACCGCAGCAGCGCTCAAGCATCCCAAGTATATTACTCTGAGCCTCCTCGCTTGGATCTTTCCGCGCTAATGGCCCATGCCGTCAATCAACAAGTGATACATGTACCTCGCATTTCCCGCCTACGCGAACGACACATGCCCCTCATCCGCGAGGATTGTGGCAGTTCCTTAGTGCTCAGTGCTCGCCGCTCTCGAAGGAATTGCTCAACGCCGCGATTTTGCAGCAGTCATTCTTTTGCGTGAAGACAGTAGATTCAGGGTAAACGACCACATAAATTTGCAGTTCTACGGCTTGACGGATACGTGGTAGAAAATGCAATCAGCGACAACCGTAAGCGCTGACTCCTCAAGACCTAGAACTTGTCCCTACATGATGCAAACAACTAGTCTGTGCTGTTTCTTTGCTCGTCTTCGAAGAAAATACCATGCTTCCATAACCCGTCACCCGTCCCAAAGACATCTAACTTGCCAAATCTAGTGTTCTCGCTTTACTCTTTCCGTAGACGACGAGGCGCTTGTTTCTTGAGGGATGTAGGAGAATGTCGGGAATCTTATCGTTGACGATCAGTCGAACTCCAGAGGACCCCAGCATGGTTTACACCTCCATTCTACCGTAAGTCTTCGCCAAGCACCGTCTACGAATGTCCCGTCACTGCTCTATGGGTTGGCAAAGCCTCTACCTTCTCATTGCAAATGTGTGTCCTGTGCTCTTATTCTTCTTCTGGCTTGGAGATTCTATCTTTCCATGAGTCGCCACGCGTCGCGAAGATGTTTGCCTTTCCCGGTCCAGAGTTCTTGCCCTACTCTTTCTGTAAAGGAAGAAATGTCTTTCGAGGCTCGAGGGAGAACGGCGAGACTATATTTTGCATAAATTGGGCCATGGAAGGAGTTCTAATTCTCTCCAAGTATGGTAGCCTTCTTACTGCGTGATATGTACCTTTTGTCCTTGCTCTTCGTGTGTTGGCTCTTCGCCTGACTTCCCAGCGCCGTCCTTACCTAGACTGCCGCGCACGCAGCGTACCAAAGGTTTTCAATTCTCCTTGTACATCCCCCTTCTCTGCTTTATTCTTTCTATCGGCTTCTTTCGCGGTTTGAGGGGGAAGTACGAGGATCGAATCGACGATCGAGCTTGAGAGGACTGTGGTGCGTTGAATCATTGAGTGACAACTCTACTGACCATGTTTCGTCAGATCCCGGCCATGTTTGCAAAAGTCCTTCGCGCTGCATAATCTGTACCGTTTACACCTATACTTCGTGCATCTGCTCTTCGCGTAGCCTGAAATTGGCGTTTCTCCACAAAGTACCATGCGTACGTCGTCCGAAAAGTATTTGCCTTCCCGATCAGCGTTTTTGCATCGTTGCTCCTTCCGTCAACTTCATCGGCGGTTCAAGGGAGAAGAACGGGTTCTTGATCGATAGTTGAGCTCGTAGAGACTGTGGAGCACTGGTGCACTTACTTGTTGATGGCGATTTCACCGACCATGCTTTGCAGGACATGGACCATGTCTCAAAAGTCTCCTGCCTCCTTGTCGCAAGATTTGCACCTTGTGCCCTTGTTCTTCGTGTGACTGTTCTTCGCATGACTTGAAGACGCCATCTTTCTATCAACTGCGACGGCCCACACGTGCGGCGTTTATAGAAGTGCTTGTCTTTGAGATCCGACTTGAATGTAAATTTTGCTCTTTCTGGCAGTTTCTTTGGCAATTCAAGAGGAAAAAACGAAGGTTCGATTGATGGTCGGATCTGAGAGCACCGCGGTGTGTTGAGTAGCAATGTGGAGCTGCTTGGTGTCGGAAGGTAGCGTGCTGCGACCGCGTGCGAGTGGCAACAGTTGGAGCGCGGCGGGGATTTTAGATGTCGCACTTGGTGTATAGCCGAGCATTAGGAATTTCTACAAGTTGATCTGTTGAATAATGCAATCAGTGAGTCAGTGTCTTCGTTTTGAACTATGGATAGTTGTTGCCTCGAAAGTAGACGAAGGAGAGCGTGAGAGACCGATGACCATCTATCTGCGGTGCCCCAGGGTTGTTTGTCTTTTCAATCCGACTTTTATGTTTTGCTCTTTCTGTAGAGTCGTACTACTTTGAAGGGCTGAGTGAGGGAGAAGTACGAGGGTTTGGTCGAAGGTTAGGCTCAAGATGGTAGTGGTGACTGCGGTGTATTGAGTTGCGACGTAGAGCTTCTTGGCGCTTTAGCTTGTGTGCATGTGGCGATGGCTAAGGTGCAGCAAGGGTGTTGGACCGGGTGTATTTTTGACAGGTCGCCAACTCTGGATTCTTTGCAGTCGAAATGTCGGATAGAGTAAGTTGCAAGGAAGTTTTTGCATAAACAAGTAGGTAGGTGGTGTCTCGAGCATGGGCGAGCAAGTTGCGACAAAAAGGAGCTTCTTGTCGCTTTAGCTTGTGTGCGAATGACCACGACAAGGATGCAGTGAGGATGCTAGACCGGGTGTATCGTAGGATTGCCGCCTGCTCTCTATGTTTGTGAGTTGATCTGTTGAACAGAGTAAGCAGCAAGATAGCTTTTGCTTAGACAAGTACTTAGATGGCATCTTGAGCGTGGAAGAGCAGGTTGTAAGAGAGTGACCGCAATCAGCGCAGTGCTGTACGTATGCTCCGAACAGCAATACGATGGCACAACACGTCGCCGAAGGTTACAAAGAAAGATTAAACACACAAATCAATTGCTGAGCATATAGACCGCTTGCTACCAAACAAAATACCTTTCTCCATCTTTTTACCTTTGAAAAGCAGACATGCCTCGCTGTTCCCCTCACTGAATGAGCGAAGAAAGTGCAAAAAAAGAAGCACCTGGAGGATTTGAACCCGAGGCGTGTTTGATTTGGTGTAGTGAAGTGTGTGGAAGGTCGATTCGTTGCCGTTGCGCTATTAAGTATTAGCGAGTTCTGACTGCTTCAGGAATCCCTCTCCACAGTCCTCCTTTTCCACGAGAGATTCCCTACTGACGGTACCTTGATTTCTGGACTCTATATGTGTTGAGTTTTGTCATGGCCGGGACGAGGACTTAGTGGTTTTCGCGGTGGGAGGTGTGGTTGAGGCTGGGTGGTCTACCATGGCCAGGGAGGATTCTACCTACTGTAGGATCCATCACTAGCGACCTCCTTTGGACAACGGTGATTTCTTTACGTTCTTGTGTTTTTTTCGTTGGGGAGCGAGCGGTGCATACGATCTTTGCCAAATATTTGCTGGCGTGATCAACGCTGTGGTTCGTCGGCTTCCCAGTCCAACACCCTACGGCTACGCAGCCTACGCTCAGCTACGACACCAGCAGGCAATGTGGCAATCGCCAGTCAAAGAACATGCGTCACTCAAACCAGACACTGGCAGATGCCATGGCCAAACACACCTATCGGTCCTTCTGCTTTTGCACCGCACCTTGCTCGCATCTTGCGTCCATCGCCAACACCAGCAGCAATAACACCAGCAGCCGACTTGGCAACCACGAAGTAAAGAAGATGCACAACTTACACCAGCGACCGGCAAACACAATGGCCAAACACAATCACTGCTCCTCCTGCTACTCCTGCCGCTCTGTCGCCTCTGGAATCGAGCATCAACGGCAGCAGCATCCATCCGCAGGATCCGATCTACAGACTCCAGCAGCCCACAATACAACGATCCAACCGACACCAACGCCAGCAAGACGTCTCCCCAGAGACAGCGCGTGCCTCCTGAATAACCTTCGGAGGGCTGACGACGCTAGCAAGGGCCGGGCGGATTAGACTCGTGAGAAGGCGCTGAGAACCGACGAGCGTCTGTGGCGAACATTCTCTGGACTAGAGTTCTGCCACAACTACTTGGAAACAGGAAGGGTTGATGCACTGGACGTGATCTGCAACAACAGACGGTTTTAGAGAGACTGATGATGCTGGAAAAGGCCAGGCGAACAGGATTCGTGAGGCGCTGGGTATCGATGAGCATTTGTGGCGAACGCTCTCCGGTCTGGGAACAATATGCCAACGGCAACGAGAAGGCCGAGGAGGACGCACAGAAGGCTACCGCCAAGGAGCTTGAGAAAATTAAGCAGATCGGCGAGAAGATTGGTCCTGAGGTAACGTCACTGTAGGGGATATGGAACAGTAG
>JACWFM010000067.1:0-11516 GCA_019775565.1 Melanodothis sp. VS III C KN 2
ACCATCACTGGATTGAACACTTTTGGTGAGCTTACGCTTCAACCCTTCCTTCTTCGCCTACTCGGTCGACTAGAACCCTAAAAAACGGTGCCAATCTATACTAATTGCTCGAAACTACTACCTCCGACTTGCTGTCGCACCTATCAACTCCTGTATGTCTCTTGCGTATACGGCTCCGGCGACGTGTAGGGAATGCGTTGCCTACTCGTCTGCTATCTCGCCTAACGGGTCGTCCTACACCTAATCGCCGTCGTCGTAGTGCTCGTCTATTACACTCTCTACCCCCTTACGGATCTATCGCCGGCTGATCGTAATAGCGATCTGGCGATATCCTGCTACGTTGATCGACTGGCCTAAACCCGCCTCGCTTACCTACTATAACTCGTACTTCATACGTTCCGTCGTCTATTTTCGACCGTCTGCGTCCGCCGGCTATAAATAATCGGATATCGTTTCCTACTGCCATACTATCGCTTACATCCGCTAGACGAACGGCAAAACCAACCATAAATACCATACCACCAATTCGCCTACCTCTCGCGGCAAATACCGGTAGATAATCTTGACGTCGCCTTTGACTTCGTACCCTTTATAGTACCTAGTCACAAATACGACTATCCTATCTTCGATAAACAAATTGCGATAGCTACCTTAAACGGTATTACGGTACCGGACGCTTAATATTTCCGGGCCACGCGCCGGCTAGCCTCCTGTCATGTGTATTAATACTAACAACTTGCCGCGGAATGCTATAACCTACCGTAACCAATCCCGTATCCGTTCACGATCGATCCTGCTCGCTATCCCTACTCGAATGAACCGCTAGCGTAAATACGGCCGACTTCCGATCCTCTCGTATAACTAACTCTGCCCGTCGACCGGAAACCGGGACCGTTGATCGCGGATAAAACTCTAACCTGCCTCGTCGCTACTTAGGTCGTCGTATAAATACTATTACGGTACGGTCGGTATCCCTCCTTTATCGGCCGCAAACATCAAATCTTCTAATAATGCTCGACGGGTGGCTTGATACAACCCCCCGACTATACTACGAAACTCTGCTATATTGAACTTCACCGCTTTGTATTCTAACGTATCGCCGTCTCGCTAATTGACGTAACCCGCCGATATCGTATTGAAATCGATCTTCATCCTATAACCCCGTAAATCTAACATCTACTACATCGGGCTGCCGTACCCTCGTACTATAAATCCGTCTATCATCTTCCGCACCTATTTAAAACTGCTCTTGCCGATTTTCCGTTTGCCTTCGCCTCTATCGGTTTGCGTCCCTTCACTCTCGTATCCGCTGTCTTCGAACTCACACGGGCTGCGACCCGCGCTGAATTCATTGCACTCGTCTGCTATTAGCTGCGTTAATCGTTCGGCTTGCTATACGATTATAAAATAGGCTACCTTAATCACCGCCGATAAAATCGACGGATACGTATCAGCACCTCGAAACCCTCGACCGCTCGGGTTGACACCTAACGCTACTAACCCGCAAACTAACGCTATGTCGTACTCGCGATTATGAATCGTCTGGTTTAATAACTCGATACAAAACGATAAACACGCCTACTACATCTCTATCATCGCTGGTTTTCCCCCCTCGTCTTCTATTTCGCTATCGGTATCCGTACTATCGCTGTTAGTATTACTCGGTTTGTCTGCTTCCTTTACCGTCGATCTTGCCGCTACTATTATCCGCTTAAACGCCTAGTCCTGCCTACGATTAAACCTATACGGCGGGCTCTTCTACGAATGATCTCGTCTCGTACGTACGAAAAACGTTACGATCTGCTACTAATACCGACCTTGCCTTTTGATTTCGTCCCGATTTTGATATGGTTCTAACGGACGGTAAACGTTCTAGTGCGCTTCCGTACGGATCGCCTCGAACCGTAATATGACTCCGCTACGGGATACCGCGTCCTAGCTAGCCGACGCTAACTCGCCTATCGCCTCCTAAATCGCTACCGCTACTCGCTCGTTGTCGTTCGCTTCATTTTCGCCTTCGGCTATCTCTTTATCGACGGTAGGTTCTTTTAAACATCGTAAAATATCTTTGCGGTCGTAACCCTCTAAATACGGGATCTATCCTATCCGTCTCAACTATAGGTTAACCTCATCTATCTCGCCTAGCCGTATCGTGTCGTCTAATCTGATCCTATCGTAACGCTGTGATACCTACTCCTACGCCTACGACTAAATATCTTCTTCTTCACTCTATCTAACGCTTCCTTCCCTTCGCTCTTCGCGGGATCGTACCTCGAAATATTACGAATACTCTTTTTATACGAAAAATCGCTAGCATCGTACCTATCGGCAATTCTGTAATATTTGACGGTCGATGTCTTCTTTCTTCAATATACCTAACCCGCCTCGCTTATGACCGACCGAATGTCTATATATCTTCCGCTAATGTTCTTTAATAACGTCCATATTACGGCAAACGTACGCATATTGTCCTTCATCTAACTCGCATTTCACACTATCCGTATATACGGGCAAACCTTCTACGGCTTCTTCGACATATTTGGGTATTTTAAATTCGCCGAAAAATTGCGCGATACTATGCCATTGCTCGATCTCATCCGAAATCCCTACGGCTTACTTTCTAAGCATCCTATGTTGCCTATTTGTTAAATAACCTACAACTTGCCTCGGCTATACCGTATATCGACATTCCTTATATACGACTACCTCCTACTCGGTCAAATGCTGAAAATGGCTGCTTGCTATTGTTCCGCTCCGGACGCAGTATGTGTACGGTTTGACTGCTCGGTACCGCTTTACTGATTATAGGTATTAAACGAACGGGTAACAATTATTTACGCTTTCACTTAACGCCCTTCTCTCTAGTGTATATATTCTCCTATCGTTTATCCTGTCTTTAGGTGAATCGTTTGTCTGTAACAATACTAATCTCCACTACTGCGCCTCGGGTAGTGTTATGCTTCTCATTAGTACGCTCGTCTAATCCCTACGCTTTGCGACTATACTCTCCTCGATTCCGACGACAATAACTCGACGATTATACTACTTATGACGGTGCTTGCAATACAAAACTTGCTTATATTGATGTGCACTACAACATATCAAAATTTAGGCGGAATCGGCGTTACTCTAAATGAATCCAACGGGCCTGAATCCAATAGGCCCTCTACTAGCGTAACCCTAACGAAATTTGTATGCGGGCTGAATCCAATGCGTACGCGTTAGATTCGACATTTTTGGATTGTCCTTCAGTTGTAGAGGGCATTGTAACTAAACATTATTGTGTAATAAGAAGAAGAAGGTGTAAGACGCGTCACGCGCGCGTTTTGACCCACTCGCTTGCGTGACCCGCTCGCTTGCCAAGTACGTTAATCGCTACCTTAGGCTAAACCCTATGACTGCCTAAAACCGATACTAATATCGCACCCTACGATAGTAGTTACTATCGTTATACGATACTCTATTATCAACGTAGCATATCTAGATTTGCCAAGAATTTAGGCTCGATATCATATCATCTGTTTGCGCTCGGTGCAACTTCAGTGGGCAACCGCTAATAGGCTCGAAATCGAAGCTCTTCGAGGAGTCGTGGGGCAATTGAAGTCCGATACAAAGCGAGAGGCCCTGTCTGCCAAGCTGCAGTCGTTCCTCAATCCTGGATTCAAACTTGCCCTTGTCTCGCATGAGACGTAACATGTTCGTATCGTACGAGGTTAGAAGCCGGTCGGGGCTTCTTTGACGGAACCTCATCACGCCATCACGAGCGTTCATCTCCGACTCAAGCAAATCGCAGAAATTTTTGAGATTGTCGCTATGGTCCAGGAAACGACATTTGATAGACCCTAATACACATATCAGTATACCATGTGAGGTTGTGTGTGCTCGATGATTTGTACCTTGCAGCCATGCGCTACCGTCAGGATCAACGCGGATCGAATGTGCAGGCTGGAAATAGAACGAAGAGGCGATCAAACGTCGTACCACACGTTGGATTTGCGGAGATCCAGGTCCTGAGATGAAGGCTTCGGCGACCTTGTCCAGTGTTCCAAATTTCAGCGCCTCCACGTCGTCGAGTTCAGGGTACGGTGGGTGAAGGACAGGATTGAGGCGGATAAACCTATTCCATGGGTAGTACCTCTGATCTGAGAATTTTTCGTCCCACATCTTGTCAGACTGCATGTTAGTGAGAAGGCTGTTCTTCAGAGTTTGCACTGTCTTGTAGAACTCCCATCGTTCCCAGAATCGTGCCCATTCCAGCCATGATTTGTTCCTGGCGGTTGGCTTTTCGTTCTGTCGTTCACCAACCTGATAAATCGACCCGGTGCCCAGTGACAGAAGTACATCAGGGTAATTTGCTGCTCTGTCGGGCCAAATCTTGTTTGCCTCTTCTGAAAGTATCCAGGAAGGATTGTTGTGTAGTAGACCTCCATCGTAGTAAGTGTCCTTGGAAATCAACGAAACTCCTTTTGGAGAATGTTGTTTAACTTTTTGAATGAACGGTCGGAAATACGCAGGGGCTGCGGACGAAGCTCTGGCAGCTTGCCATACCTCGAAATGACGGTCATGATCCCATTTCATTTCGTAATCGTAGCCGCGCTCTACATCTCCTGGATTGGTATCAGCTCCGTGGAAAAGGGAGACATATCCGATCGCGTATGCTCACCATATTCTCGCAGATAGCTCGTGAAAACGCAAGCTCTCTGTCCTTTGTCCTTCGTGGCCGTCACGCATACTTTGGTCGTTGCTGTGTGCGATTCCTTGGACAGTTGTCAGTGAAAGGTGGACTAGACACAAGCGAATCAATACGAACTGTAGTTTTGTCGGCGGTGAGCAGCATTGCAGTCCCGAGCTTGGCCTGCAGACTTTCCACGTAAGGTTTCGTCTCATAGAATGAGCCTTTCCAAGCGGCAGAAGCATAGTTCGATGCTGTGAAAGCCTTTTCACAGAGCGTGCGGTAATTGTCTTCGCACTCCGAGGGATTCCACCCTTGTAGACCCATGCCAAGTGCGATCAGAGCACCTGTGCTTGTGCCAGCAATCAAATCAAAGAAATCTGCCAAAGGTATTTTGTCGCCCAAGCTGTGCTGAAGAGCCTTCAACAAGCGCACTTCGATCATGCCTCGTACCCCACCACCATCGAGAGAAAGTAAACGTGTACCAGCAAGGTGAGGTAGAGTAGATATCTTGGCGGCTGGTGTCTCTTCTGTATCAAAGAGCTGCGGTTCTGGATGCAGAATGCACTTTCCAACACATGCAAAACGTTCGTCTCGAGACCACGTTGTATCACCGGTGTGTTCGTAGTGTTCCATTGCTCGAGCACATGCTTCGCAGATCTTGTGATAGCATGGTAGAACATGGCAGCCGATCTCGCGGAAGCAATAGAAGCAAGGAGATATGGTAGTTTCCTGCCTGAGGTCCAGCTCCGACAGTGAGCCAAGGAGCATCTTGATTCTGTCGCAATGCTCTGACCAGATGTGTGGCAGACTAGAATTCCATGACGATACCGATCCCTCGATGCGCTTTTCGAATGCTTTCACTTCTCGCATCATGATCTGCTTCCACGAGGCCATGATGCTGTCTACGAACTGAGAACGGAAGGTCCCCGATCCGATGGTCACTCCGATCTTGTTGCGGTGTTGACTTTCAGTGTGACCGAGCCTGCCTTCGATGCACCTTTGATTCCCCAATTTGAAGTCACAGGGTTGCTTATTGCAGAACTCGGTGATGCTCTCCGCAACGATGTGTTCGTAAGCACTGTGAGTAGCTGTCTGCGGCTGCGCGACTTGGTCTACAGCGTCAGACAGGAAACCCTGGTAGATCGTCGCGAACTTGCCGGGAACTCCTTTGTAGTGGCGGGCAGCATCCACAGCAATGGCAGACACCAGAATTGGACAAGCAAGTTCCAACAAGCGTTGAGCTTTGTTTCTGGAGTACGAGTCGAGGCTCTTATTGCCGTTGATCCTGCTAAGGAAGCGCTCGAAATTGGACGCCATTCCGACTGCCATGGGTTTTAGCGAGAACACCTGCTCGATGAAGTTGAAAGGTTTGTCGGCGTCTTTTGAGATATAATGGCGAAAAGCGAATTCAAAGAACATGATCTGACTTTTGGAGTCGAGCATCATGCCAACGGACTCTTTTTTCTTGAGAGTCTTCATGCTCGCGCGATCGATGGTTTGCGAGAGGCATTTTAGCTGCTGCGAAAGTCGCAGCTTCTTGTTATCATTGGGAATGTAAATGAACTCCACATCCGCATAACTTTGCTTGATCAAGTCTTTGAGGTCTTCCACGTGTACGCCTCGCGCTTCAAGTCTGTCTCGATGTTCCTTAATGGCTTTCGTTTCCCAAGCTGCGCTGTTCTCTTCCAAGATACGCTTGGTGGTTGTAGCTGGGTCCCATGCTGGCGGATCGTGTGAGGTCTGATTTATCGCGATGATCAAGCTTGGAAGACTCGGGCGATTCACTGCGGACTGTGATGAAGCCTGGGCCCAGTCAAGTATTGCAGCGAAAACTTCCTCCATTCCTTTCGCTGCACCTTCGTGAACGACAAAGACCACGACGTCCGAGAAATTGTATAGCAAGCGGGGGAAAGTTTTTTTTATCGCATCGTCTCGAGTTGTGAGACCTGGGTCCTCGATTTGGCATGATACCGCAGACAGTAGAAAGTTCAAGATTCCCTTCGCGGCTGATTTCACGTGCTCTTTCGTACTGTTCGCCATCGATGAAGCCTTGTTCTGCTGAGTGGCAAAAGAATTTGTAGGGTCGGACTGGCCACCGTGGAAACCTTCACAATCGGCATAAAGAAGGGGTTTGGTGAGGTCCTCGGTATCCACATTTTGGACATGCTCGGCGTCAGTCTGTCTATAGACTTTTCGATAGAGATGGACGTCACCAGAAGTGGGCGTCGTCGACTCGCTTGGTGGTTGTCCGACCATTGGCACTGCGCTTGGAAGATCGTCCGGAACTTCGTCTTCCGTTTTCCAAGGTTGCTCGAGTAACATACGTATAAGTGTGCTCTTCCCAGCCCCAGTCCCACCAATGAAGGACACAAGACGAGGGTGACAATTTTGATCAGGGTCAAGCAAATTCTTGTGATTATCCTTGTGTTCATCAAGAAGCATTGCAAAGCGTGGAAGATGTCGAAACTCGAGCTTGTTGCCTTGCCAAACGGCAAACCACAGAGCCCTGATTTCGGAATCCTCATGAACAGAACGCTCGTATGATGACCGTGCGGGCCGAAGTATTTTTGTTAAGTGTTCACTTCGAGGCTCATTAGCACAGACCCTTTCCAGGGTAACGATCGTTCTTACTGCATAGCTTTCTTGAGTTTCTCGTGCATCTGATAGCTTGGAGGGCGTCTTGGGTCTCCAAGAGGAAGGTGAGCAGGACGTGTCTTCCAACATTCAGTGCAATAATGCGAGCCACACTGCGAGCACCACCATTCGCCACGCCGCTCGCAAAGTAACTCATTACATTGGTTGTGATTGTCTGTGGATGGAGATAACAGGTCGTCTGTCGGTGGAGCTGACTGATTATCTGCTTGTGGAGGCACATTGGTGAAGTCCATGTTCGAGCGTATACTTGATAAGTTTTGAACCAAATAATGCGATATCACGTCGAGACCAGTGTCTTATAGTCAGCCCCGCGGATAGTCTGAACTAGACCGGAATGCCAGTAGCATCGATCCCATACCGTGATATCGAGGTTGCCATGGCTGCAGTGAGGCGGCTAAGCACCATTGGCTGCAGAAAGTGCCGATCTCGAGATCACAAAAAGTGCCAGCCTATCTCAGCGAATGCCGCAGTCGTGGCGTTCTGGCATGGTCGCAGTGTTGAACATTAGACAGGTCGCCTTGACAGGGTGATGTGCAGCTGCAAGCCAACTGTGTAAGAGTGGACCCAAGACAATACGAGGCTTGCGACCCTGTCCATTCATGGAACAAGCCTGTTCTTGTCAGCCTCGATAAGCTGCCTGATCGTAGCCCGACCATTCATTTTTGGATTCGATGGTGCTTGGGCACGGCAGAAGGGTGAATCGCGGTTTTACATAGCTGGAGGTATTCGAAGAGGTCCATGTACCTTGAGCGACAATCTGCCTGTTTGCACTATGAATCGGGACAAAGTCAACAGACAGCAGCGCGCCCGAGTGCACGGCTTTGACCACCGCGCTCATATGCAAGAAGCCCAGTCAGCCGCCCTGAGCCTCGGCTCCCCGCCGCATTCGGACTAGCGAATAGACAGAGACGGTTTATTCGTGTACTAAGTCTGCAGCCTAGTCCCGTCGCGTTTGCGCGCCTATTCGGCTGAGGCATAGCATTGCCAAACTTGTTTAATATCCACCTCCGGACCAAACTCTATGATTGGGACAAGATGAGCGTCCATTTTGAACCGCCCTTCCTGTCGCACAATACAGTATGGCGCCTCACTGTTGTCCCTATCAGTCTACTGCAAGAATGCTACAACAAGTCCACGCAGTGGTCAATTTAGAAGCCGCACCTTAGGGGCCTATAGCACTAGGTGCCGCTTTCCCCGCTTTGTGGCTTTGGACGGTCGGCCATACGTGCCAAAGCGGCCAATAAGTAGGATTTCGAAAATTGCTAGATAGCTATTTGTCATTATCTCTACTAGGCTAATTCTAAACTATTGCTATTTAGCTAATTCATCATTATTCATATAATCTATCAATTTCAGTCTATGCGGATTGCAAAGTTCGGATTAATCCTATAGTAGAGGATTATAAGGAGCTCTATATCCTTTTTCTAGATAGTAATACGCTTTACGTAGATAGTAAGCAGGTTCGTCACTATTAAAACGATTAGTTATAGACTTTAAAAGATTAAGAAATATATAGCTTACTCTCGAAGATCGAAGTTAAGAATACTTTAGTAGCCTCTTAAAGAGCCTTAAGAGATAAAGCAGTAAAGCGTATTTCTACTACTAAGTTTATAGCGATCTCGCGAATAAGGCGGTTAAAGGGAGTCTTTATAATAAGGAGCTTAGTAGTCTTCTAGTAGTAGTAGATCTCGCGTAGAGTAATAGCTAAGTATATCGGATTAGTACTAATTACGATTACTAACTATAGTTTACTTACTACCTAGCTTATACCTATAGCGCCTCGCCTAGCTTTAGGCGCCTTAAGTTACTACCTTTATAGAGCTCTTAGTCGTTTTATAAGGAATCTTTTTAGCAGTCTTTCTACTAGTCGGATAACTCGCTATAGTCTCTTAAGATAGCTTAAAGCTCGATTTTTAGAGGATCTAATATAAAGCTATTATAGGTAAAAGTCGCGATTTATTATCTAGTAATATTATTTATATATAGTATAGGGTAACGAGATTTTAAGCTAATATATAGTATAACTATAGTCCTTAACTACGGTCTATAAATTATAGCTTAAATAAGGTTATTTTAAGTAAAGTAGAGGTTAAAAAGTAAAGGATTATCTCTTAGTTAAGTAAGCTATTAGTATATAAAGGTAGTATTAGTATATAAAGATAGTTAGATAATACTAGTATATAACTATATCGGTCGCTCCTTCCTTATAACTACTACTTTATATACTACTAATTTAATAATAAATATCGCTAGATTATAATAATAATAGTTACTATACCTTATTCTACTTATTATTAATAAATATACTATATAACTTTATAAAGTTTCGAGTTAGATCTATACTATATCTACGACTTTTCTTCTATACTATCTTACTTACTACTACCTTTACTCTCTACTTTCGCCTACCTATACTACTTCTACGCCTATTAAATTTTTTTATAGCGCTTTCTAGACTACCTTAATCTACTACTATACTACCTAAAAAAGATCTATCTAAGCTTTCGATAAATCTAAATACTATAGCTTCCTATAAGTATAAAGTAGAATTATAAGGTAAAGTAGCCTTAGATAATTAAGTATACTATAATAATAATAAAGCTATTCGGCGTACTCTAGTTACTTTAAAGAAAAAGTCCGGATATTAATCTATATTAAATAAAGATTAAGAAGCTATAGAAGATATAGAACGAGCTCGTATCTTAGCTAAATAGTATATCTCGAAAGTATAGTTAGTAACTATAGTTAGTACTAATTTTTCTTTTAGTTAAAATTCTAGTAAGCGAATACTAACTAACTATATCCTAATTACGTAAGAGCCTATTAACTACTTCGCTCTATACTATAATAAACCTATAGAGTTCTACTATCGGTTATATACTATAGTAATAAAATTTACTAGAAAAGCTAAGAACGATAAGCTTAAGGCTATATAGTAGGAGGATATATCTAACGATAATTAAGTTAATATAGAAAATACTATCCTAAGAAAGTATAATACGAAAGATACTACTAACTAGGGTTAGGGTTCGTATCGAAATACTTTTAGTAATCGACTTATAGTAGTAGAGTAGTATCTCCTTAATAACTTTTAGTATAGCTATTACTTATCCTTCTAGCGTAAGATTAAGTTACTTAATAAGCTTTAATTAGCTCCTTATAACCCGATTAATAATCCTTAGTATAATCCTATATCGATAGCTAGATTAAAATTATCGAGAAGATTAGTTAGGCTTATTAGAATTAGTCCTTATCCTACGCTAAAATATTATATTTTATAATTCTATTCTAGTACTTCGAAAAAGCGAGTTAGATTTCTAGTAGGTAGATCTTCTAGCGCTTAGTATATAAGTTTAAAACTATAGTTAGTAACTATAGTTAGTATAAAACTAATAATATATAGGTAAAGCCTATCTATTATAAGCCTTAGGATAATAAGGTAAAGCCTATCTATTATAAGCCTTAGGATAATAAGGTAAAGCCTATCTATTATAAGCCTTAGGATAATAAGGTAAAGCTTTCCTAAATAGTAAAGGTAATACTAGAGGTAAATTATATTCTTCCTTCTTTTATAAGCTTTACTAATTAATAAATAGGCTCTTTATAGTTATAAAATTATCTAGCTATACTATATTTTTACTCTAAGTAAACGTATTATATTCTATAATATTATAGCCTAGGACTTAAGATATAACTTTAGTAGTAGGCTTAAGTTACCTAGCCTAGCTTAGCTTTAGCCTAATAATTACGACTTTAAGAGCTTTAGCTTCGAGCCTAAGAGAGATTCTTTTAGTACGAGATTAGTCTATATATTTTTTACTAAGTACTATATAATACCTAAAGTTCCTAAGAGCTTTAAAAAGATCGAGAAGAGTAAGGCTATATAGAAGTATAAGGAAGGCTAGAGTATCTCGCTCTTTTTTAATCTACTAAAGGTTAGAAAGGTAAAATAGGGTAAAAGTAAGTATCCCTAGGATATACTTTAAGAGCTTCGATCGAGGGAGAGGAGAGTTAGGCTTAAGTATCGCTATAGTATTACTTACGAGAAGTTTAGAGAATAAAGCTATTTTAGCTTTATATTTTAAAGAAAGAGAGAGTTAAAGATTAACGACTCTATAATAACTATAAAATTAAAATAAATAAGAAGTCCTAATTATAGTTCCTAACTATAGTTCCTAACTATAGT